>CM072929.1:6080000-6415000 GCA_036971965.1 Nyctalus aviator | reverse complement strand
CTTGCCCGGGAAGGCTCCGGGGACGTGAAGTGAGAGCCCGTGAAATGCTGACCCGGCGCGCCCTGCCCGCCATCCCTCCGCTTCCACCGCCCTGACATCCGAAGTCAGGAGGAGCGTGTGAACGGAGTCTGGAGGAGTATTTTAGATCCCAGCCGCTGTCTCATGAGAGCCCGCTCCCCCCGACGACGGAATGTCAGGGAAAACAAGGAGACAAACCCGGAGCAGGTCCGCGGCGCTGTGTTCTCCAACCCAACCTGAGAAAACGCTGCTTTTCCTCAGGATCCAGTCCCCCTTCCTCCCACCCCCCTGCTGCCCCAGCCCATCACTCCCGGGCCCTCTGACACGTCCCTGTGAGGCAGAACTCCCGGAGAAAAACAAGGCTCTCTCTCCCAGGCGGGCCCGCGGGTGGCCTGGGCGCACCAGACGGCAGCTTGCCCTCCGGGGTGAGTTCCGATGGGGGTCATTCCCCCTCTTTGTTAAAGGGCCCCACAAGGGTGGCTCGGTCTGGCCTCTTCCTTGCTGTATCCCCCAAGACCCATAAGGGCCTGATGCTCAGTAAGTCCTCAATAAACCCAGGGTGTCCCCCCAAGATATATACAGGCTTTGAATGATTATAAAGTCAGTAGTTATTAACATACAGCTCATTTTCAAAATGTAAATCTATAGGAATAAATGATTTTTTTTTTTTGGTCAATGCCTGTTTTCAAACCGATGACCGTTCTGGCCTAGGCACGTCTGATAACGTGAAACAATGGAATCCCAAACATCAAAGATCATTCTGTTCGGTATTTGTGTGGCCTCAATTCATCAACCGTTACCGGTTTTGTACCGTAAACTATCTTTTATGTATCCCCATTTAAAAAAAAAAAAAAGTCTAGTGGCACTTTCGGATAAATCTTTTCTGTTCAAAGCTTCGTTTAGCTTTGCCCATTATTTCAAATCTGTAAAACCTGAAAAGGAGCCTGGCTGGTGTGGCTCAGTGGTTGACCCACACAGCACGAGGTCACCGGTTCGATTCCCAGGCAGGGTGCATGCTCAGGTTTCGGACTCATCCCCGGTATGTGGCATGCAGGAAGCAGCCAATGGATGATGTTTCTTTCTCATCCATATTTCTATCTCTCTCTTCCTCTCCCTTCCCCCTCTCTAAAATCAATAAAAACCTATTTTAGGAAGAGAAAAGCCTGGAAATGAATGAACATTGAGCAGACAGCTGCTAGAGTGTGTGTACATTTTTTTGGACACCCTATGGTACATTTGTTGAATGAATGTGTGCATGCATGAATACATGGCCCTACACATTCTCTACTCAATTCCTTTCCCACTGTTTGGTAGTGGGCACATTTGGCGGGTGTGGCAGGCAGAAGGAGGCTCCCAAAGATGCCCACGTGCTAATCCCTGGCACCTGTGACTATTGGGGGGGAGGACTGAGGCTGCAGATGAGAGGAAGGCAGCTGACCAGCTGACTGTGACATGGGGACATCACCCAGGACGATTTGGGTGGGCCCAGTGGAACCGCAGGGACCTTGAATGTGGCAGAGGGCTCAGAGTCAGAGACATGAGTGGGAGCAGGGGCTCCACTGAGGCGTCCCTGTCTCTGAAGATGGAGGAGGGGCCATGAGCCAAGGAAGGCAGGTGCCTCTAGGGGCTGGAGGAGGCCAGAGTGGGATCTCTCCCGCAGAGCGTCCACTAGTCGTGTGGCCCGCTGGCCGTGCGTTTAATGTGCTTGGAGGAGGAACGGCGCCCTGTGGATTCCTGGGATTTAGCCCATGGCAGACTTCTGGCTTCTAGAACCGCAGGCAATAAACGCATGTTATTTTAGCCGAAACCGGTTTGGCTCAGTGGATAGAGCATCAGCCTGCGGACTGAAAGATCCCGGGTTCTATTCCGGTCAAGGGCATGTACCTTAGTTGCGGGCACATCCCTAATAGGGGGTGTGCAGGAGACAGCTGATCAATGTTTCTCTCTCAACTATGTTTCTAGCTCTCTATCCCTCTCCCTTCCTCTCTGTAAAAATCAATAAAATATATATTAAAAAAGAAAACAAACAGAACTTTTAAAAAAAAAACGCCCGTTATTCTAAGCCTGTACATTTACTGGGATTTGTTACAACAGCCCCCAGAACACCTGTGGCGTCAGGAGTTGAGGAGAGGTGTTCGACGCTCCATCGTCCCGAGGTCTTCCGTGCACCAGGCGGGGGCCGAGCCAGTCCCTCGGGAGCTGGCCAGTGTGGGGCCCTGTCGGCTTCTTCACAGCAGGTGCTCCCATTGCTAACACACACCGCAAAGGCCCAGAGGAAGAGGCCGAGTGTGGCCTTTCTCAGGGGGGAGGGACCTCAGGACCCTGCAGGAGGGGGCGAGGGGCCCTGTGTTTTCCTCCAGGGCTGAGGTTGGACGGGGCGGAGAGGGGCCTGTCACTGCCAGGGCCCGGACGCGGGGAGGGCGGCCTTTGCTCTGTGCTGGTTTGGGAGCTACGGCCTCACGCTCAGACTGTGAGACGACCCATCTGCGGAGATCTCCATTTATTTTAAGAAATGCCAAATATTTAAACCGTCACTAGATGGCTTATAATAATAAAAGGCTCTGTTAATGAATTCACATAGAACTTGACTTCCCAGAATCTGTGTGTGTGTGTGTGTGTGTGTGTGTGTGTGTATGTGAGAGAGAGAGAGAGAGAAAGTGAGTGTGTGTGTGAGAGAGACGGTGCACGTGTGCGTGAGCATGTGTGTGTGTGTGTGTGTGTGTGTGTGCGCGCGTGTGTCTCCCAGGCTGTCTGTGCGATGCTGGGTGGAAGAGGAGGAAAGAAAGTGGCCTGCAGTGCCAAAACCAGTTTGGCTCAGTGGATAGAGTATTGACCTGTGGACTGAAAGGTCCCAAGTTCGATTCTGGTCATGGGCATGTACATTGGTTGTGGGCACATCCCCGGCAGGTGATGTGCAGGAGGCAGCTGGTTCATGTTTCTCTCTCATGGACGTTTCTACCTCTCTATCCCTCTTCCTTCCTCTCTGTGGAAAATCAATTATATATATATATATATATATATATATATATATACACACACACACATATATATATATATTTTTATATATATTATATATATATTTTAAAGTGGCCTGCAGTTAAAGTGTGTGCTTCAAGTCTGTGGAGCTCACCACACGGAGACAGAGGGAGAGAATGCAGGCGGTCCAGGGTCCCCATCCACACTGTTCAGGAATGTTTGGGTTGTAAGTGACAGAGAACCCAGGGTCAGCTTCAGGCACAGCTGGGTCCAGGGGCTCACGTTTCCAAAGTCGCATCTTTCTCCATCTCTCATCTCTGCTGTTCTCTGCACACCTGGCCTCGGCCGTGGGCAGCCCCTGGGGACGGAGAGCCCCGGGTCTGCTGGGAGGAGCTCCAGGGTCAGCCCTGGCCGCCCTGATGCGGGTCTGTGGCCGCCCCCGCGTGAGTCGCCGCGGCCTGGGGGAGGCTGAGCTGGGTGGGACTGGCGGGCAGCTGACCCCATGGCTACCCTGGGAGCTCAGGGAGAGTCTGCTGTCCCTGAACCGTGCGGGCCGGGCCCAGAGGGGTCAGAGGAAGTTCCTCACAGAACCGAAATGCCAACAGCAAAAGTCAGGCAGCGGAAAGAGCAGAGGCATCTCGAGCAGTGGGCTGGCCGTGGGGTCAGCTTTCGCCGGAAGGGAGGAGGAGGGATCACCTGTGTCCACCGGCAGCCCCTTCCGGGCTCAGCACCCAATACCCCTTGTCAGGGTCTCTGAGAGCCAAGAACCCACCCAGGGGCTGGGGGGTGGGGGGGGACATCCTCTGCAGCCACCTCCGCCCAGCAAACAGCCCCCACCCCTGGTGCCCACGGCATCCAGAGTTTGGGGGCGGGGGAGACACATGGGCACAGACCTCAGGTCAGCTGGGCACCGCTGGGCCAGGAGGGAGCGACGGCTTCCCTGCTCTCCTGACCAATGCGGCATCCAGAACCGACATAAATGATTCACCGTGAGAAAAGGAGCCCAATTAGGCATGGATCCTGCCCCTCCCGTGGCGCGTACCCTGCGCGACGGCCACCGGCGGCCGTGGGCTCGCCGACGGGCAGGGCCTGCCAAGGCCCTGGGCTGAGGACAGACGGGACAGGGCCACCTCGAGGTGAGCAGGGCGCGCCCTCCCCAGACCGGGCTCGGAAGGTGCTGGAGTTTCGGCACCAGCAGCGGCGTGACGCCGGCCTCGGCCTCCCTGGGGTCGGTTTTTGAAGAGGTGGCGCGGGGCCAGGAGGGCAGCGGGCCGCGCGGTCAATATTTGCTGAGCTGACAGATGCATTGTCCTCGCCCCGTCCCAGACCAGGAAGGGGCAGGACACCAGGATCTAGCGGCCGCACCTTCCTCTCCGCTCCCAGGGGCCCCGGGCAGGCCCTGGGGGGCGCGGGTGCCCTTGACACTCTGATGAGCCGGGGCCAAGGCCCATCGGCTGAGCCTCCTCCTGCCCCTGTGAGTCCCGGGTGCACTGTGCGCCGAGGGGCAGCAGGGAAGGAAGGGGGGAGGGGATCAACTTTCCAGCCAGCCCAGGGCTGTGCCCCCACAGCGCCGCCTGGCACCTGCTGGGAGCAGGAGGCTCGGGCCGGGGCCGTGTGAGCCTCCTGACCACTCCTGCAGGTCCCGTCCCCTGCGACGGCCGATGGAAGCGAGGAGAACAGCCCGGGGACAGAGCAAAGGCCGCCCTCCATGCGCCCGGACCCTAGCAGTGACAGGCCCCTCTCCGCCCCGTCCAACCTCAGCCCTGGAGGAAAGCACAGGGCCCCTCGCCCCCACCCACAGGGTCCTGAGGTCCCTCCCCCCTGAGAAAGGCCACACTCGGCCTCTTCCTCTGGGCCTTTGCGTGTGTGTTAGCAATGGGAGCACCTGCTGTGAAGAAGCCGACTGGGCCCCACACTGGCCAGCTCCCGAGGGACTGGCTCGGCCCCCGCCTGGTGCACGGTTTGGGAGCTACGGCCTCATGCCCAGACTGTGAGACGACCCATCTGCCACTTGGACCTTTTCACTTACTGTGGCCCTGCCGAGCCCGTGTCCTGGGCGGACATAGCCAGTGACCAGGAACCGAGGGACTTAGCACAACAGGAATGGATTCGGTCACGGTTCTGGGGGCCTGAGCCCAAAACCAAGGTGTCCCAGGGCTGTGCCCCCTCCGGAGGCTCCAGGGAGGGTCCTTGCTGCCCTGTCCGGCTCTGGGGTCCAGCGGTCCTGGGGCTGTGGCCTTGTCCCTCCAGCCTCTGCCTCCAGGGTCACATGACTTCTCCTCCTCTGTGCCTGTGGGTCTCCTAGGAGGACATCTGTCCTTGGACTTCAGGGCCACTCAATAGCCCAGGATGATGCCACCTCGAGACCTTCAACCAGATTATGTCCCCCAAAGGCTCTTATTCCAAACCAGGCCAACCTCACGAGTTCCAGGGGTTAGGATGCGGCCTATCTTTTGGGGCCCTCCACTCCACCCACTACACCTGCTCCCCCCCCCATCCCTCACCCCAATAAATCAGGCACAGCCAGCGACTCTTCCTTTTGGGGGTGAAGATAGAAAAGCCTGGGGCCTCAGCCCCTCCTGCTCTGTCTCCGAGGCCGCGGGCCACGGCTCGGCATGTCTGTGGCCCGGCTGCTGAGCCAGTGCCGGGCGCCCTGTTCACTGAGCAGGTGACTGAGCAGGTGCGTGGCGTGTGAGGCTCCTTCTCCGCCTCACCTGTCCCCTTAGTCCCACTGTCTGCCTGGCAAGCAGCCCGGCCTCGGCGGGCGGAGGAGGCTCTCAGAAGTCTGCCTGGGGCTTGGCCTTTGGGGCCGGGAGTCGTGGAAACATCCCAGGAGCCGGCGGGGCCTGCAGCGGGGCTGCGAAGGGTGCGCACCAGGTCCCGGGAGCGGAAGGCGGAGTCCAGCGGCTTTGCCCACTTCCTGCCTTTCTGGATGATGCGGGAGCTTACGCCATCCCCTCTGGAGCAGCTGGCGGGTTTTCTTTTTATTTATTCCAGGGTCAGCACGCAACGTGCAAGGGTGGCACACACAGGAGCTGGTTGTCACCTGCCATCCACCCACCGCTTCAGCTTCATCTCTGGGAACTTTTAACAGTGGGTGCAGCTCGGGGCCTCTGTGCTCCAGAGAGCTGGGCACCTCCTCGCTACACAGATGCTACCTGGGCACATCCTACCTGGGCACACTTACCTCAGCATCTCCCCAAGCAGCTCAAACACCATGTGGCATGTTCTTATTTCGGCTTTTCGGGGCTATGGCAGTTTATGCAGGAGACCCTGGGGACCCTGTGTGACTCCGGGTTCCCTGGTGAGAAGGGACTCAAAGGAGCTGCAGCATCTGATGGGCCACGTGGCAAAGAGGGGCTCACAGCCCCCTGGATGGCCAGAGAGTCGCAGGCCACCCCTGGCCAGAGAAGAGCCGCCAGAACATCAGAAAGAAAAGTGACAGTGTGTGGGGTCCTGGAACAGAAAAGGGACATTAATTGACAACTACTATCTGAATGAAGTACAGTCTTTAATAATAACGTGTCCATATCGGTCCATTGAGTGTAACCAATGCATCATATAATGTAAAATGTTAGTAATGGGAAATTGGGTGCCAGAGGTATGCCCTCTCCTCAGTTTTCCTATAAAGCTAAAACTATTCTTAAATAAATAAATAAATAAATAAACACAACTAATTCATTCTAGGGGGAAATCAGAATAATGGCCACAGTAAATTGGAATACATCAAAGATGTAAGAATCTGTCCTGGCTGGTGTGGCTCAGTTGGTTGAGCATCATCCCATGCATTAACAGGTTGCAGGTTCGATTCCCAGTCAGGGCACATGACCGGGTTGCAGCCCTGATCCCCAGTGTGTGTGTGTTTGGGGGGGGGGGGGAGCGGGTGTGTGTGCAGTAGGCAGTTGATCAATGTTGCATTCTCACTTCAATGTTTCTCTTCCTCTCCCTTCTGCTCTCTAAAATAAATAAAAACATAATAAAAAAAAAAAGATAAAGTGACATCACTTTATGATTTCTAATAGACAGAATATTCTAGGCACTTGAAAAGTTTAAAAAAAGAAAAGAAAGAATCTTTGAATCATCAGAGAGAAAGCTAACATGCCTGAGGCCAAGACTTGAAAAAGCATAAGGAAGATAGAAAAACAGGAAAATTCTCTCTGCGGTGGGGGCGGAGGGGAAAAGACCGGACGCCGTGAAGAGGAACTTCTGTTTGCTCTCTGGTTCTCTGAGGACGTTCTTCTCCACCGGGAACAAAGGCCACGGACAAAAATGTTTGCACAATTTTGAATTATAATGATCTTTCCTCAGCATTTGGCATTCCCCACAACATCCTCTACCGTGATTTTGGTGATCACGTATAAGACCGTCCTTTCAAAAAAAGACCCCGAGGAAAACTCAGGAGGAAGGAAGGAGCTGGCCGACGGGAGCAGTGCGCAGGTGTAAAGACGGGGCCTTTTCACCTGAGAGGTGGCCAGACGCATGGCGGGAGTGGAATTTCCCCCGGAGTCATCGGGATTTTAAAAAGTGCTGCTTTTACGGGCCGTTTCTGGCGGGCCTGACACTTTTCTGAAACAAATTGTATCTCTGCGAAATGGATGTTTTAAATAATAGCCGAAGCCAGGTTCCAGACACACTCCAGCCCAGCGCACGGCCCCAAACCTCCCTTGTTGAAAGCTACACAGAATCGAGGTCTCCGCATGAAAAATAAAATCGCTTTTCCAAATATTTTGGTGAAAATAGAAACTTTCCGTTTTATGAGATATTATTTTTGTCTTCCATCTGTACGCAAAGTAAAACAAAATAGTGAGGCTTAATTCCATTTTATTTCAACTGTTTAACTTTGCCCCTAAACTTTCAGCTAAACATTTACCCAATGGGTGAGCTGGGTGGATTTGAATTTATGAAGCATAGTAAACACTTTCCTATTTAATAAGCTATCCCGTTTCTCTAAACGGTATCAATTTATTAGATGTTTTAGCTGCTTTTAAGGTTGAACAAAGTTGAAGGTTCGAGCAGAATATATATATATATATATATATATATATATATATATATTTTAAGATTCGTTTTATGTCCTTTTCTTTCCCATCTTGCTTCAGACACAGTTCTAGAAGCCAACTCTGCTGTGTGTTTAATCAAGTTTTTGAGGTTAAGCAATGGGTTGGGTGTGGTTTATTGATTAGAAGTAAGCTGGACCGTCAGGAAATCCAAGATAGGAAATAAACTGTCTTTGGTTTTTGTTCGCATTCGCTCTCCTTCCCTCTCCTTCCCCCTCTCCCTCCCAATGCCTCCCCCTCCTTTCTGTCCCCCTCCCCAGAGGTGGGCTCAGCGGGGCACGCAGTTGCCTTTCCAGCCACTAGGTGCTGTTCGGTGCGTGCCGGAGCCCTCGGGATTGGCAGTTGGTTCCTGCCCATCAGGAAATGATCTACCTGGGGCCTCGCCGCCTCACCAGAAAGTGGACTGGCAGGGTTCTGGGCACGGGCTTTCCAGCGGAAACAGGTTCTTCTTGAATGGCAGGGCTGTGCCTTGTTTCTCTGGGCTTGTCCGTGTCTTGTGCACGCCTGGCACACGCTCCCGGCACCAGCAGGATGCGTGCCTTCCTGAGCCGCGGCTGCTTTTCCCAGCAGCTGCCGCCGGTGACGGCCTCGCATTGATTCGGGGTGGCTTACGTGGGGAGCTGGCTGCCGCGCCTGGGAGGTGAAAACCCAAGGTCCAGCAAGACGCCAAAAGCCCAGCTCAGCGGAGTGAGCCGGGCCGGGAGTGAAATAAGACCGGGACCTGAGCCTGCGCTTGGCACTGCTGCCCGCCTGCCCAGCAGGGCAGCAGGCATCCCGGGGCACCTCCCGTTTCTGGCCTGGTGCTCGGGCTCTGCGGTTTCAAGCCCTGAATCGGCTCTTCACAGCTGGGAGGCCTCGGCCAAGTGACTTTGTCTCTCTGTGCCTGTTTCCTCATCTGGCAAGTGGGAATCAGAGTCCCTGCCTACAGGATTTCTCGACGCTGACCAGAACACCTGGTATAACGTGTCATGCGTGTCCTATGTTGGTACTGAGCATAGTTGGTTCATTCATAGAGCGCCACAATGTTCCAGGTGCTGGGATGGGCACGGCAGGTGGATTTTGTAGTTATTACTCTCGAATTAACCTCACTAGACAAATGCTAACAGGGAATGGGAGGGAAAACTATTCCAGGGAGGGAGGGAGGGAGTTAGTGAATGAATGAACGAATGAATGAGCCATGTGTCCATCTGGTCTTCCGCAAGTATGCAGCTCTCTTATAGTTTAAGCAATCGGCAGGGCACCGATTTCCGGAGAGATCCCTGCATCCCTACAGAGGACACACTGCCTTCTGGGAAAATCACTTGAATGTTACCTGGAGATGTCCCTCCTGGCCCCGGTCCCTCAACGTGGGAACAGCAGTGCCCTCCTGGGGGTACGGAGTCACATAATGACAAACACAGCCTAAGCCTCGGGTCCAGGCAGCTGTGATAACAGCACTTTTTGTACCTGCGACAGGTGGGGTCTGAATGGCGTGGCTGTTGACATAGACGCGCTGGAAAGCACAGGCCGAGGGAGGGAGCGAGCGGAGGGCCGGCTCCTGCCCAGAGTGGGAGCAGCTCCCAGGTTAGCTGCAGGCCACCCCCTACTCTGAACTCAGAGCTCCTTCCTCTGGTCCCTGGTCAGCCCCAAGACCGTCCTGAGCCTCCTCCTTCCAGAGCCTTCTCTGACCCGTGCCAACCCCAGTGCTTCTCCCGTGCCCCCCTCCTGCAAGGTGCCTGGCACCCACGCCTGCTCCTTGCCCGGGGACTGCTGCCCCACCATGTGGCCTGAGCCTCTCCTGGCGGCTTTAAAGCTACGGGCGGGGGGTGGGGAAGGGGAGACCACATTCTCTACCTTCTCCACTTTCCTTCTTGGGGAACGCTGAGAACAGTGCACCCGTGGGGGCCTCACGGATGATTGATTGGTGCTTAAATCAACACTTGCCTGAGGCTCTCGGGCTGTCTCCCCTTGGGAGTGGTCCACTTTAGAAAGGC
The DNA here is from genome assembly GCA_036971965.1 of Nyctalus aviator. NCBI lineage: Eukaryota > Metazoa > Chordata > Mammalia > Chiroptera > Vespertilionidae > Nyctalus > Nyctalus aviator. Next base: position 6,404,976 of record CM072929.1, on the reverse strand, counting down.
AGAGGAGATGCGGACCCGGGTTCGAATTCTGCTCCACTGTCCCTAGCCGTGCGGCCTCAGGCAAGTCCTTTCACATCTCTGACCTCAGCCTCCTCAGCTGTAAAACGGGGATGCGCACAGGGCGAGGGGGAACAGCATGCACGTGCCTTCGGACGTTCTTAGGAGAGCAGAGAGGCCATGCCAGGCTGGTGACCCGCACGGCGTTAGCTGGGCTCTGGGCTCCGGGCTCCGGGGACCCACCCTCGCCTGCTGCGTGTTTTCATTGTGAGGGAAACATTTGTTATTGAAGTAAAGCGGACGGTTGTAAAAGTGCACAGATCCAGAGCTCCGAGTTGGTGAATTTGTACAAAGCAGATTCGTCTGGTATGTACCTCTCAGAGCAGCTGAGCGTACCCCGGAAGCGCCTCTGTGCTGCCCCCCATCCTCCCCTCCCCGTCCGTCCCCGTGCATTCACCTCGCCTGCCCTGGAACTCCGCGGAACCTGGCTTCTGCTCCACATTACGTCCGAGAGACGAGCCCACGCTGTTGAACGTAACAGCGCCTCACAGCCATAGCTCTGGAGTGCTCCATTCTGTGAGGTCACCCAGTTCTGCCCGAGGGCACCTGCATTGGTTCCAGCGGGAGGGGGAGGGGGGCGGGGAAGACTCCAGGGAATAATGCTGCGAGAACACCCTGGAACTGTCTGGTATTGAGCGGCCGCACACCTGCCACTGGGTTCCCACTGCGGAGGGGACTCGGTCCCAGACACGCCGAGTCCAGCTTCGGTCCCGACTGCCTGGCTGCCAGAGTTGCTGTGATCATTGAAACGTGTGTCAGTGGCGTGGGGATGTCCGGGAACCCACGCCTCCCCACGCGTGGAATTGCAGGTTTGGGTGTCTCCGCTTCATTTCGCTTTGCGCTGAGCGGATCTGAGGATACCATGCACTCTCCCTGAGCTTGGCATGTGCTGTGAGCACCGAGGGTGTGATCGCCACGCCACGCACACACGGCCACTGGGAGAGCCTCTGGGGAAGTGCTGGGCAAGCACCTTTTAAAGCTGGGTTTTTGGATTTTGAAAAAAAAATAATAATAATAATAAAATTGGCCGAACCGGTTTGGCTCAGTGGATAGAGCGTCGGCCTGCAGACGGAAAGGTCCCAGGTTCGATTCCGGTCAAGGGCATGTACCTTGGTTGCGGGCACATCCCCGGTGGGGAGTGTACAGGAGGCAGCTGGTCGATGTTTCTCTCTCATCAGTGTTTCCAACTCTCTATCCCTCTCTCTTCCTCTCTGTAAAAAAATCAATAAAATATATATTTAAAAAAATAAGTTTAAAAAATAATAATAAAATTGGATTTTATCCCTTTTTATTCCTTTGTAAGTCTATATAGATATAATTATATATATATATTTGGATGCAGGGCCTTGGAGCTCTGTGTATTACAGTGGCCTTCTCCCGCTCCATGACTTGCCTACACACTTACTTAGTGATGTGTTTTGGTCAACACAAGTGCTGAGCTTGAATCTCTCCTTTACGGTCACTGGGTAAGAGGTCACAGGGCTAGTCTCCTCTGGTATCTTCCAGAAGTTTCTCTGTTTGACTTTCCCTGTCTGGCACGGGCCTTGTGTATGCTGTGAGACAGGAGGTAAGGGTTCACCGCTCTCCCCACGGGGGTCCACGCATTCACTGATTCCAAAGACCAACCCCTCCGCCCCAGGGTTGGCTCTGCCGGAAATCAAATAGCAGAAGAGGGTAGGTCTGCCCCTGGTCTCTCTGCTTCGCTGCATTTGCCCATTTACCCGGCACACACTACACTCTGTCAGCTTCCAGGGCCGTGCTTGGACCCTCGGGCCCCCAAGACCCTGCCCAAGGGCCCAGCTCACGTCCCGAGCCTGCAAGCCCCTCCCTGGGCCACCCTCCGAGGGCAGAGCATGCACACTGTCTGTGGGACTGTGGTCAGAGCAGCGATGCGCAGGCTCCTGGTGGTGCCAGATGGTGCTGGGGTGGCAAGAATAGGGGTTGGGGTAGTGGCGGGCACCACCTGCTCCTCCCCCTAGCCTCGGGCACAGATCTCCAAGGTGTGTGTGACCTCTCACTCTGAACCTCACCTTCTCTTTGTATGAAGGTACAGTTCTCAAAATAGGAGGACAGAAAACCCTTTATTGTGTTACATGTGCTAGTTTGGTCTATAACTTTAGCATTCGATACGGGGCACATGGTGTGCTCTTGTCCCCGTAGAGCTTTATCAATATTGTGAGATCAAAAAAACAACAACTAGATTTCTCTTTGGTTAATGCCTCCGTGATGCGTATGTTCTCTACATCGCCGACACCCGTTTTTTAAGGAAATAATTCGCTGCCTTCCACTTTGGGTTCGACTTGCTGTTGTTTGCTTCCTTGCTTTTTGGCGTGAGCACTTGGAGAACCGAGTTTCGGCCTGTTCTTCTGTTTGGTGAGTGCATCTCGCTCCCTGTCATTATCTTCAAGCTCGGACGTGACTGCCGAGGACGATAGCGTATCTTTATGGCATGCCGCTCAAAATACCTCCAAAAATTCATAGCTATTTGCTTTAGATCTGTGGCTGTTTAAGAGTTCCACTGGACTCCCAAGCATTTGGGGATTTTTATCTCTGTGTTTTGGTCTTGGTCTTTGTTTCCCGGGTTGTCAGAGGACAGAGGCCAGCCCTGGAAATGTGTTGAAACAGGTTTTACAGCCCAACACTGGGCCTCCATAGCAAGTGGTATGCGTGCACCGGAGAAGATTTCTTAAGTTGATTTCTTTTGCCTGTGATTCTACCCTTTCCTACAGGAAAGGGGTTTTGTTCATTTTTAACAGTTAAAATTCACAGTTATGATGGCTTACTTATTTTAGTTCTGTCCACTTTTGCTTTATGCTTTTTGAGGTAAATATAATTTAGAATTATGTATTTCTGTTGAATTAATGTACCAGTATAAAACGTTCCTTTTTATCTCAGGGAAATGCTAGCCTTTGAAATCTACCTTATTTAGGGTTAGTATAGCTACACCGGATTTCTTTTTTTATTGTTTTTGCCTGGTATACATTTCTTCCATCTCCAATTCGTCCTCATTTTGAGTCTTTATATTAAAGTGTGTCTTCTGTAAATAGTATAGAGTTGAAGTTTTTTTTAAAAAAAAATCTAGTCTGATACCTGTCATTTAATTGGAGTATTTAGCCCATTTATATTTAATGTAATTATTTTTATATAGGTGGGTTTATACCCATCATCTTACTCTTTGTCTCTATTTGTCTCATTTGTGTTTTGGACATTCTTAACTTCTTTTCCATTAATCAAATGTTTTTATTCCAATTTCTCTTCTATTGTCTGATCAGTTATAAAATACATTCCTTTATTATTCTATTCAAATGAATCCCTGGCTTTTCAGAGTATGTCTTAAAACAGTGCTTTTGCCACTCACTTTTGGTATATTTTAACTTCCATAAGGTATTATTATCATTAAATTATCAATAGCCATTTGGATTTGCCTACATAGTTGCGCTTTCATTTTTGAAAAATACTTTCTCTAGGTATAGAATCTTAAATTCGCCATTGTTTTCTTTCAGAAAGTTAAATAGGCCATTCTATTGCCTTTAGCTTCCATTGTTTTTGTGGAAATGTCAACATGGTGGTTGATCTTTTGAAAATAGTGTATGCCCCCTCTCTCCCCATTGCTTTTAAGATTCTTTTTCCTTGTCTTCCATTTTCACCAGTTTCATTGTAGTGTTCTTACCTGTGGTTTTCTTTGTACTTGTCTACTTGAATTTATAAAGCTCCTCATAGCCAGAATTAAACTCGGCTTAATATACCCCGTTTCCCCGAAAATAAGACAGTGTCTTATATTAATTTTTGCTCCCAAAGTTGCGCTAGGTCTTATTTTCAGGGGATGTCTTATTTTTCCATGAAGAAGAATACAGTACACATTTATTGTTAAATGAAAATAAAGGAAATTTATTACCTGTATACAGTACAGTAGTACGGTAGTTGTCAACACAAACCAGACAAACTGCGAATCCTACAGTATCAAGAATTTACTCATTTATTCAATGACAATCATGTCATCATCTTCTGGAACATCATCATAACAATCCAACTCCTGAATTTCCTGGTGAATTTCTTGTGACTCCATTTCTTTCAAAATCAGTGGACCCAATCTCTCATGTTTAGCCTCGGGGGATGGGGGGGGGCTTATTATGGGAGGGATGCCTTATATTTCACTCAGAAGGAAACTTGTAAGTAGGTCTTATTTTTGGAGGATGTCTTATTTTCGGGGAAACACGGTATTTCACCAGTTTTGGAAAATTCTTGATCAGACTCTTTTCAAATATTGCTTCTGACCTTTCTCTTTCTCATTCCAGAGAAAGCCCGTAGCACATACTCAAAATTGTGTGCCTCAATCTTTTCTGTTTTATGTACTTTTATTTTTCTCTCTGTGCTTCAAATAGAATATTTTCTACAGAACTGTGTTCCAGATTACTGATCTCCTCCATGCTCATCTGCTCTTCTATCCATCTTTTGAATTCTCATTTTTTTACTTTAGAATTTCCGTTCAATATTACTTGTAGGCTTCTGTGCTCTGGTGAAATTCTCTATCTTTTCATTTATTTCCTTCTACATATGAACGTATGTGTTCCATAACCTCCGATATCTGGATCTGCTATTGGTCTGCTTCTACTGTTGTTTGTTTTGATGGTTTTTCATTGTTTCACCCCCCTTCCCAGTACTCCTTGTAACTTTTCACTGGATATTGTGTGTGAAAAGTGGGGGTGGAGGGTAGGAATCTGGAGGACATTTGCTCCCTGCCCCCTCCCCGAGAGGACGTTGGTTTCTTTGGCAAGCAGACTACGAATGGATGAGCCTGCTTCTGTCAGCTATGGAGATGATTTGATGGAGATGATTTGAATCTAGACTTCAGGATTTGGGCAGCCCTGGTCTCTTTCTGACATGTAGCTTTCCGGTTCTGAATTTAAAGCGGGTGGACTCACCAGAACCGCCCCCACCCCCACCCCCCCTCCTTGCTGGACCCTCACCTGGCATTGAGAGACGGCCGAAATCAACTGAGCACAATGTGGAGCTCCTATTTCTGAGGCTCCTTTCTCTCTGGGATCTTAGCCCTCAAGTCTTACCTGCCCTGGCTGTCCTCCAAGCCCTTCCCATGCCTAGGTTTTTCTGTTGTCTTTATGCAGCTTCTATAGTTATTCTTAACAGAAAGAGCACCTTACCCCATCGCTATTCTGTTGCGGCTGGAAGCAGAGCTCCAGTGATGGGTCTTACCAGCTAGCTGCCTCCTGCAGGCTCCTGCATGCCTCGGAGGGGTAGACGCAGGGCAGGGCTGTGAGAGTTGGGACTTCAGACCAACAGCGGAGGGAAGGCTGGCTCTGGGGGCCTCACATAGGGGAGGGTCCCTACCTCTGCTGCTTCCAATTGTAAGCACCGTAACTGCCAGGGCCTGAGGGTTCATCCTCTACGAAGTGGGTCTAATACCTGGGCCGTGTACCTCGTGTGAGGTGAACCACTGGGGCACAGCCACGGGCACTCTGAGGACAGAGAAGTAAGTGCCTTTCTTTCTAACACAGATGATGCAATGAGCCCCAAATATAGGGATGTAGTCAGGACAGGAGCCTTTTGCTATGTGTCGGTATCACATCCCTGACAGGCATTTGCAAACATTTGTAAAAGGTGGGTAGGTGGCCCTAACTGGTTTGGCTCAGTGGATAGAGCGTCCACCTGCCGACTTAGGGGGTCCCAGGTTTGATTCTGGTCAAGAGCATGTACCTTGTTGCGGGCACATGCCCAGTGTGGGGAGTGTGCAGGAGGCAGCTGATTGATGTTTCTCTTTCATCGATGTTTCTAACTCTCTATTCCTCTCCCTTCCTCTCTATAAAAATAAATAAATATATTTTTTTAAATCTATGCCTATGATTAAAAAAATAAATAAATGAAATAAATAAAAGGTGAGTGTGTGCTCCAGGGAATCTTCCTCGGGGCCCGACTTCTAGAAGACCCTAAAGACATTCTCCTAATGAGCTGAATCTCACCCGCCAGGCACAAGCAGAACCTCTGAAGGGACAGGTGGAGCGAGGCGGGCAGAGAGAGGTTCCAGAAGTTACCTCCTCTCTGGGGTCTTGTCCAGTGTCCCCTCCTGGGCGCTTCCACAGGAACATGAGCTCAACCCTGCCCTGTCTCCCTGAGGGGTTACCGGTCCCGCGGCACATCGTTCACCCGTGTGCAAGCCTGCCCTCCTGTGTGCCTGGATCAGGCAGGTTCCTGAGGGGCAGGAGCAGTCACGGGGAAAGCGATCCCAGCTCCTGGACCCAGATCCCCTCGTCCCGCCAGAACAAGCCCAGCTCCACTGTGGCCTGCCAGCCAGTGGCCTTGCAGCAAAAGCGGGCATTGTAGCGGAGGGACTCCCGCCTTCCTGACAGATAAGGCCAAATGTATGTAAATGCCAGTCTCCCCACGCAGGCGTGGCCCTGGCGGGGGAACCGCAGCCGTCCCCAGGCGCCTCGCCCACCGCCTTGCCGGTGTCCCCTTACGCGTGATAAGTGCGTCTGAAGCACCGGCACCCGCGCCCCGCCCGCCCGACCTCCAGAACCCCATTGTTCGGGAGAAACATGACCCAGTCTTGCCGAGTCTTTCACTCCCCCGCTTTCTGTCATCTTCGGATAAATCAAAACCAGGCCAGCGCCAGCGCCACGCCATGGACCGAGGGTCCCGAACCAGCCCCTGGGGCTGCTCGCCCGTCTCCTCTCAGCGCCCCAGCTCTCTTCTCCTCCTGTGAACCTCCCTGTGTCTTTATTTCCCTCGTCCCCCCGGTTCTTTTGTCTTCCCTCCCCTCCTCGGATCCCTCTTTCTTCTTCCTCTGGAAAGAGGTTTCCACGCCTGGGCGCGGACTGGAGGGCGCGGTGGGTGCAGCCCGCCGGCGCCCCTGTCCCAGCGGGCAGGGGTTTTGTGGTGGGTGCGGTGGAGAGGGTTCTGGTCGTGTCTGTGGCGTGTAGAGGGAAGGACGTGAACTGTCGGGCAGGCGGTCCCTGCTGCTGCTGTCCGGGCTGCCCCTCGCATAAGCTGGAGGTCCGGCCGCGGGTGTAGGTCCGGGTCCAGGGGTGGGGGTCTCGCAGCCGGTGCCCACGGAGCTGGAGCAACGTGACCCTCAGCCTCCGCTCTCTCACTCAGGACCCGTCTGTTGGGAGCCCGTGCCTTCCCTTCACCCCCACCCCAGCCGGTCACCTGGCCTCAGCCCCACAGGGGACAAGGAAAACGTCTCCAAAGCCCAGATGCCTATCTGAGACCCCGCTTTCTCGGTCCCCGTATGGCCCTCCCTTGCTCTTCACCATTTCCCTCCTGTGTTCTTGGGCCTCGTGTTTGCTCTGGGTTTTTCAGAGGGACACCCTGGACTGTGGGTGAGCTTTAACATTGTCCCCAGGGATCAGCCAGATGCTCACACACACAAACACACACACACACACACACACACACACCCGCAACCCCCCACTCTGGTTATGTTGGCTTCCAAAGTCAAGTCCCTGGGCAGTCCGGACCAAACCAGCAGGAAATAAAGGTTTTCCTTGTCCCCCTTCCCCTACACCGCTTCCTTCTTCCTTTCCCCTATCTGCGGGAAGTTCTTTCCCTTTCTCCACTTCCCCTTCTCCGATGTCTGTGGGCCTGATGCTGGCTGCCTTGTTGACCTATCCAATAACCTGGGAGAAGGAATCCACGCACACTTTAGTAAGAATTAGATCCATAGCTAGCCTTTCCCCAGGACATTTGTTCTCTGTGGCATGAGACACTGAGGGCCACAGTACTGATGTTGAGGCGGTCACGGGAGGGGGGAGGGATGGAGGGGGAGGCTGATCTTGGAGGGCCTCTCCGAGCTCAGGCACTCACACACACAAGTTGCCAACCTCAAGCCCTCGCTTGGTTTGCATCCTGTCTGTGTTTTGGAGCAAAGGGCTTTAGAAATGGGTGAGGGTGATTTGTGGCATCACCAAGGACAGAGCTGGGGCTGCTGGGCTGAGTGGGGAGGAGGTGCAGGGAGCTAGAAGATTCTGCGCACTCTAAATCTTCGATGTTTTGCTTCTTGAGTCATTCTGTGTGAAGCATAGAAGCAGGGCCGACTTTGTAAAACAGATTCCCTTGGAGACAAGCAGAGCTGCCCGGGACGACCAGCTGCCTCCCCTCCCCCCGGCAGTGAGGTCTCTGTCGCAGGGGTGGGGATCTCTTGGGATCGCTGGTCATTAGAGGAGGCCCTGCACGTGGACAGGGGTTGTGCCAGATCAGGCACCCAGGCCCTTGGCTAAGATGCACATCCTGGACCCCACCCCACATCATAGTCTGCTGTCCTGTATCACCTCCCCTATAACAGTCATGGCCTCTGATACTCCTGTTTACAAGTTTGTTCTCAGTCTGCCTCCCCGACAGAAGGTAAGCTTTGTGGGAACAGGGACCTGTCCCCAGTTTTCCCTCCAGGTCTCAGTGCTTGGCACTCAGAGGTGCTCGGTGAATGAATGAATGAATGAATGAATGATGAATGTCTACTCTCTGGACATTCATCTGGAAAATAGTGGCTGAAAGGCCCAGGGCAGGAGGTGCTGGCCCAGGTGCCTATTCTCCTTTCAGCCCCCTCTGCCTCTGGGGTAATTCTATGTAATAAAAGGCTAATATGCAAATCCACTGAATGGCAGAATGATAGGTTGCTATGACGTGCACTGACCACCAGGGGCACATGCTCAACTCAGGGGCTGCTCCCTGCTCGTCAGTGCACTCCCACAGGGGAAGCGCCACCCAGCCAGAAGCCGGGCTCATGGCTGAGGAGCACAGCAGTGGTGGCAGGAGCCTCTCCTGTCTCCGTGGCAGTGCTAAGGTTGTCCAACTGCCAGCTTAGGCTCGCTCCAAGCGAGTGGGCCTAAGCCAGAGTGGGCCTAAGTGGTCAGACAGATACCCCTTGAGGGCTCCCAGACTGCAACAGTGCACAAATGTCGTGCACTGGGCCTCCAGTTATGCTATGACAAGCAGACGGCCAGATGCTGTGCTTGTGGTGACCCCTGTGTTACATGTGGGACCCGTGCATCCCAACAGCCTGTCTATAATTGGGACCAATGAGGAAGCAGGGGTCACAGGTCCTACATAGTGGGTTCTCTGGAAAGTTCTATTCCAATAGACAGAACTCAAAGTCCTCCGGGACAGTCTCTTCCGCATCCTTCTGTGGAGCAGCTGCTGTGTCAGCGCCAAAGGCAGGTGGCATCTTCCCCTCCTTGGTGACTGGAAGGGGCAGGGGCCAGAACAGCCGGCCTCGACTTTCTCCTGGTAATGGCACAGAGGAGGCTTCTCTCCCAAGGAGTTTGAAATGCCCTCGGGGCCTGGCTGGCGTGGCTCGGTGGTTGAGCATTGACCTATGAACCAGGAGGTCACAGCTCGATTCCAGTTCAGGACACATGCCCGATTGTGGGCTTGATCCCCAGCGTGGGAGGGGTTCTCTCTCATCCCTGCTGTTTCTCTCTCTCTCTCCATCTCCCTCTCCCTTCCTCTCTGAAATCAATAAAAATATCTTTAAAAATAAATAAAATGCCCCCAGGTGCAGAGGTGCAGGGGTGCAAACCGCCCTGTCCCTGTGACATACACTGCCCAGCAGCCCAGAGGTCCCCTCAAACCCCGGGCCAACTTCATAGAGACCCAGTCAGCCCTGGGCCCCGAGCGCTGTTAGTTCAGGGAAATGCCTGCCGCCCTCACGGACAACACGCCAAGGGGCCCAGAAGCAAGGAAAGGCCGTGTGACAGTGTGGGAGGCACTGGCTGCTGGTGTCCAGGCACTGCCCACGTCGGTCACTCCTGGTCCCGTGCAGCCATCATACCTGCCACTGTGTCAGCTATGTCACGGACGGCAGTGCCGCAGCGGCTCCGTGTGACAGAGGCACCCGGGGCCCCTCCCAGCCGCTCTCCCCTCTGGCCCACCCTCTCCCACCCTCTACCGCCTCTACCTGTGCCTCCTCCGGGCCCTGGGTGCCCTGGCCTCCAGGCCTTCCCCCTTTCTTGGAGCAGCTATCCCCTCCTCTTCATCTTCCTGCTTCCTGGTGATCCTTCAGGGCTCAGCTATGAAGCCACGCCCTCTGGAGAACCTTCCGGAACCTCCCGTGGCCTTTCTTTCTCAGGCCCTTCACACTGCAGAGCCCTGGGGTTTTCCGTGACTCCTGTGCAGGCAGGGTTACCCTCGCCCTTGGTGTCCGAGGCTCACAGCCTCAGTGGCTGCACACAGTGGGGCTCACAGCTGCACACACTGGGGCCTCCGTGAATATGCTCAATCCCCAGGGTGTGGGGGCGGGGGGCAGCCTCTCGCCTGGAGAGCCCAGCCCTGCTCGGTCCCTGGGCCAGGGCCCAGTGAGAGGAGGCTGACCAGGGCTTGTCCACAGGCCTCTGCCACACTGCTTCCCGAGGCCCCACCAGCGTGGCGTGTGCGTGCTCCACGTGGTGCTAGAATCTGTGCACACTGGCCAAGTGCACATTTTTCATCCAGTCGTGCATCTGACAAATTCTTTGCAACCTGTGGCATGCAGGGGCTCTGCTGGCACCAGGGACCCAGGGAGAGGGAGACAGACAAAGGTCCCCGCGTTCCCAGGGCAGAGACAAAATAAAGGTCAGGTAGCAAGTGCTTTGAAAGAAAGGAGGGGCCGGGAGCGAGGGCCAGGAAAGCTCTCCAGAAAGGCGATACTCCGTCAGGGAACCGGGGGACCGGAGGGGAAAAATTAACTCCTGTGCGGCCCTCAGCAAACGCCTGCTCCGTGGGGAGGGGATCCCCGAGGTCCCAGCAGTCACTTAAGGGAAAACAGTCCCCTTTGTTCGGTCCCCAAGATAAACATGCTGTGGGCTGTGACCTGGAGCGGCAGGAAGGGAAGGCTGCCACCTGTCTCCTCCCGGAAACCTGTCCCTAAATGTCGCCGGCTCTGCCGAGACCTGGCCGGCTCCGAGGGCTGGGCTGGCCCGTCCGTCCCTGGATGGGAGGGTGTCTGCCCTGTAAGCTTTGCCTTCCAAACAGCTCCCAGGGTTTGCTCACGCGGTCCCCGTCCCCCTCCGGCCACGATCGGTTTCTCTTCCCCTCGTTTTCTGCCCTGCTCCCGACAAAGGTCAGGGCGGACGGGCATTTGGCCCGCCAGGTGGCTGGAAGGGCCGCATAGCTCTGCAGAGGGAGGAGGCGAGGTTGGTCCGGGCGGGCGGGCGGGCAGGAGAAACACGGCTAAGAAAGACTCAGGGTGCTCGTGCTGAGGATCAGACCGTGGAATCCAATCATAAGCGGTTCCTCACCATGCCCCTTGCCGCTGAGAGGCGGGCGGTGGCGGGGCAGGGGGAATGGAGCCGCCTGTGGTTTTCCAGAGAGCCTGACGTCAGGCCCGCAGGCTCCCCAAGGCAGCGGGAAGCGCCTCCCCAGCGGCTCTGGGAAGCGACCAGCTGGGTGCAGAGGCGACGCGCCAGGACGGGGGCCAGGGGCCCACACAGATCCGGGTGACCGCAGGGACTGGCTATAGCCACCGGGGCGAGCTTCTGGATGGACTTCAGGACCAGTAATAACACACGTGTGAGGAAGAAGGTCCCATGTCTGGGTCCATTTTTAACCCTTTATGGGTGAGCAGGTGTGTGTGTGTGTGTGTGTGCGTGTGTGTGCGCGCATGTGTGTACGTACTCGCTAACTCCATAGGACACAGGCCTTTGGGTTCTGTCTGCAGAAGCAAAGGGGTTGACAGGGCTGAGCTGATGCCTTTTGCAAAGACATCAAAGAAGTTCCTCCCTTCCTCCTCCAAACGGTTTACTTCTTACAGAGCAAAGTTGCGCTGCTGGATATCTGGCCCAACTCTGTGCCTTTTCCCTGTTTGTCCCGACGGCTCACTTCCTGAGCCATCAAATCATGACAAAGCAAGCCCGGAGCTGCCATTGGAGGGGGCAGACCCAGCAGGACACGGAGTTAGGCAGTAGGTGGAAGAGTCCCCAGAGCTGGGGAGGGGTTTGAGGATGGGGGGAGGTGGTAGGAGAATGAGCGGATGAGAGTGTGAGAGAATGAATGATGGGTGAGTGAGTGAGTGAGCGCACGAGCCGATGAAGGCGTGAGGGAGAGAGTGGGGTAACAAAGGAATAATGGCCTGGTGAGCGGCCCCTGAGTGACTAAATAGATGAGTTGATGAATGAGTGGATAAATCATGGGTGAATGAATGAATGGACTCCACCAACCAGCCAACATGGTGCTTTCAGAATAGTGGGGGGCAGGAGCCTGAGATGCCTCCTTCTCAGGGACCCACCTGCTTGAGTGTGGCCTGCCCCCCAGTGTCCAGAAGTCCTCGGAGAGGCAGCTCCGTCAGAAACTCGGCCCAAGGCACTTGATGCATGGTGCCCGACAGCCTCCCCCTGCGTGTAATGTGTGCGTGGTGTGCACTTGGTATGTGTGGTGTGTGCATGAGGTGAAGCAGGTACTGATGCTGCTGTAAACACAGCCCAGAGGGCCCTCGGGGGCGCACCCTCAAGGGTCCAGGGGCACTTCCTTCAGTCCCGAAGGGGAAAGCTTGCTCCCCTCCTCCACGGAGAGCCTGTGTGACCAGCTGTGAAATCAGATACGTTTTGGAATTGAACACTATTCGGCCCAAATATCTTATGAAGGTGCCTCCAGTGGGCCTTTGGGCAAAGGCGGCTTTCTCTCGGTGTGGTGCTGTGCCCACAGAACGCCAAAAGATGGGCCATTTATTTCCTTTAACCACAAAAGGGTCCGGTGTGAGTCCGCAGGGCACACGGTGAGTCAGTGTTTTTAATAACAACATTCCCTCTATTCCTGACGGTACACTAATCTGTGTTCACATCTCAGAAAACACAGCAAAATATGCAGCAGAAAAGAAAGCTGCCCGCTGGTCCTCGGCTGGTGATAACAGAAGGCGCTGCGGCCACGCCGGCCGGTCTGTCACCCCCGGCCACACGTGCCTGCGAGCCCTGGTCTGAGCGGGGACGTGCTGTTAGTGAGCAGTCCACTGGGCTCCAAACACTCATCGGGGAAAAAAAGACTCTCACATCCCCATTAAAGATTTTTATCCTCATTACAGGCCGGAAAGATCATATTTTATATGTCAGGCTACATAAAATACTCTACTCACTCCACCTGATTGTTTTCACTCTGTAAAGTGGCTGCGGGAACATCTCAGATTACCTGCGTGGCTCACGTCACATTCCTGCCAGGCAGAGCCATGCTACAGGGTCCGGGAGGCCCTCCGTGGGCCCACGGGAGGTACACACACACACACACACACACACACACCCCACTCAGGAGGATGAGGACGGTAGTGTGACACCTGGGTGAGGTTCAAGGTTCTGACCCAGCATTGGGTCAGGAGGTCCGTTGACTTGCTGGTGAGGCCCCACCAGCTTATTGGTTCATGCGTGCGTCCTGCAAGCATCAGGCCGCTGCTTGGTCTGGGTGCCCCGGGGGGCTGGCCCTGGGAACGCAGGACACAGTGCAGCCCCGGGCGAAGCTTGCCAGCCCGCAGCTCGGCTCAGGTTGGCGAGCCTGCTTCTAGCGGAGGCCCTGACACGGACCAGAAGCTGGCACCGAGTCACACACATGAAGACACAACTAGGCTACGGCCGCGGTGTCTAAGGAGAGGCCACACGTGGTCCCACACGCAGCCGGAAGATCTTTGACCCCCGGCACAGGGTCTCCCAGAAAGTGTGTTGGCATCTTCCCGGGGAGACACCCACGCCTCGTCTGCACAGGGGGCGCTCGCTTTGCCGGATCTTTGGGGAAGCTGGGTGCGACCACCCTGGTCCAAGAGGGTGCCAGCCCGTGCCTGTGGCAGTGCCTGGCATCAGTGCAGCCAGTGCCTATGGCATCAGGGCCCGGCCGCCCTGGACATGGGTCTCTAGGGAAATTAAGGGCTGCACATGGCCACTGAGCCCAGGGAAGCAATAATGCAGGTGCGGGGCGCTCACACGTGCACACACATGCACACATGCACACACGCATGCACACACACACGGAGGGTACAAGGGCTGTCAGGCATGGTCACACACTCGCAGTAGGTCAGGGTCCAAGTTTCTTCCTGGTTCAGAGCCTGAGGCCTCCAGGGGCCTTCAGCCAGGAGGATGCGGGCCGTATCAGTCAGAGGCTCCACGGGACCTGGGGGACAGCACTCCTTGGACGAAGGCCAGCAGGGTTGAGCTCAGGGGGAGGAGATGCCTCTGTGTGAAGTCCCTTCTCCTCGGGGCCTTGAGGGCAGATGAAGTCCTTTCATTCTTTCAACCCCCAAAAGCCCCCGCGGCTCTCCCTTTGAAAGCCTGGAATCCGAGGGCCATGCGGGCCGTGCCCCGGAGTGACCATGACCTGCCGGGCAGGGGGTCCGGTGCTGGCCGGGCCTTGTTCGGCTGCAGGGGGGCCGTCCCCTGTCCCCCTGATGGATGGGGTTTCTTAGGAGAAGCCGCCATTCTCATGGGGATCAGTGCTGCACCTCCCACCGCCCCGGGCAGAGGGGTCTGTTGGGCACTCAGTCTGGACCTCTCCCCACTTCACCAGCCAAAGGACCCCCTCCCCCCGTGGGGTGGCCGGGGGTGGGGAGGGGGGAAGGACACCTGTGGGAAGCCACTTGCAGACAGTGGTGATCAGCCTAAGAACCTAAGAACCAGGTAGGATCTGCAGGGAGCTTAGCACGATGCTGGCTGGCTGGCCGCTGTGGGCACGGCACCACGGGGCCAGTTAGCTAAGTGAGCGCACACGGGGCGTCTGTGGGGTGGCGAGAGTGGAGAGGGCGGAATAACGCAGCAGACGTGAAGTGATGGGGCAGCAGCGGGCCGGAGGGCCCGGCGGGGGCCGGGAGCGGGGCCAGCGGAACTGACATGAGTAATGCGAGTGAGCTGGACCAGAGAGGCTTCCGGGAGGAGGCGGCGGGTCTGAGCTGGCCGCACGCTGACCCACCCGGGCAATGTTTTCGGAGTCCCGAGGAATTGTTCTCAGATGGCAAGGCCTCGGAGAGCCCCGGGATGAAAACAACAGCCGCGGGTTCTGCGGGGGGAAATCCCCCAGACAGAGCTTCGTGCCTTGGCCGCGCTCCAGACCGTGGGGCCGGCGGTTGCCATGCCCCGGAGTCTGCCCAGCCAGCTGCAGCGCGCAGGCCTCTGCCGGGGATTCTGACCTCATGGAGGGGAGGAAATGACAGTGGCCCCGGCTCCCACCCACCATCGCTCCGTTATAACCTCCCCGGGCACATCTCTCCCGGGATAATTACACCCAAAGTCCCTTTTAGGGCCTTAGGGCCTCTACCTGTGTGGCGATCCCCCCACCGGAGACTCCAACGGGGCACAGAGCCAGCGGGGAGTGGCACGGGTGGCCCGGTGGCCGTTGGCGCTCACAATAGCCCTGACTCATGAGCGGCTCACTTCTTCCATGCTCCTTCCCCTCCCGCTGTCTGTGAGTCAACGGCATTTATTTAGCACCTCGGAGGACGGAGCCCTGCAGTGGGCAGCTGCCCTGGGCAGGGGTGGCTAGGACCCACGAGAGCAGCCTCCGCTGCCCAGCACCAGCCCCTCGCCAGCCAGCCAGCCAGCCAGCCGGGGGCAGCCCCAGGGGTGACTGTGCATTTTGTGGGGAGAAACCACACCTGCCACCTCAGAGCTCTCTCATGCCCTCAGTGAGAGCGAGGGTTGAATTCGAGGAATGCGCCCTGTCTCTGGGCTGCCATGGGCACCACCTCTCCAGGCCTCCATGTTCCCATCTGAGAAATGGGGGTGATACGATCAGGCCCCCCCCCCTCCAAAATCTTCCCTGAGACTGCAGATGGGAGCCCTGGCCCCCAGGGGACAGGTAACAATGTGTGGAGATGTCTGGGAGAGGGTGGTGTTGCCCACAGGTCTACGGTGCCCAGGGGGAGAAGCCACCTCCCCACCCCACCCCCATCATGATTTTGGAAGAGAGAGAGCCCCGTCCAAGAACCCCTGAGCACCGCTGCCCGGAGAGTCAGAGGGCCTGGTCTGCCCCGCTTTGCAGAGCCTGGCAGTCACCTTTTCCCTACGCTGCAGACGGGGAGTGCTCAGACTCGGGCGTACGTTGCTAGGCAGAGAGCAAGGTGCCTCTTCTTGTGGGCAGCCAAGGAGGTGGCACTGATGTGGAAGTAAACACGGTTGGAAGGGGTCCCTTCGGAGCCGCCGCCTCCCCCCCCGATGCCCACTCAGCCTTCTCCTGGGTCCCTTGTCACTGTGTGCCTGGACTCCTAGGTATTAAAATGTCAGCAAAATGCCCTGGCTGGTTTGGCTCAGTGGATAGAGTGCCGGCCTGCAGACTGAAGGATCTCGGGTTCTATTCCGGTCAAGGGCACATGCGCGGGTTGCGCGTTTGATCCCTAGAAGGGGGCATTGCACGAGGCAGCCGATCCATGATTCTCTCTCATCATGGATGTTTCTATCTCTCTCCCTCTCCCTTCCTTGCTCTGAAATCAACAAACGTGATTTTGGAGTGTTGTTGTGGTTTTTGTTTTTGTTTTTATATCAGCAAAGACATAAGCACCTGATGGTGGGTGACAGACCAGGCTGAGCTGTGACGACTAGACCTTCCCGTCATCAAATGTGCCGTGTGGGCTAATGAGACCGCTTTTTACTAATCCCTGAGCCGGGAATTAACCCTTCTGGAGATGCCTCTGTGTGTGAAGTCCCTTGTCCTGGAGGCCTTGAGGGCAGCTGAAGTCCTTTCATTCTTTCAACCCCCAAACGCCCCCGCGGCTCTCCCTTTGAAAGCCTGGAATCCGGAGTGACCATGACCTGCCGGGCAGGGGGTCCGGTGCTGGCCGGGCCTCCTTCGGCTGCAGGGGGGCCGTCCCCTGCCCCCACGATGGATGCCCTTGGGTTTTTAATCCCGAGGACCACTGAGTCAAAACGCAGGAAATGCAACCGTTTATCCAGAGGGCCTGTTTGTAAGCGATTAGCAACCCGGAGGAGAGGCAGAATCCCAAGGAGGCGGCCCACTGAGGCAGCCAAAGTCACCGCCGAGGCAAGGGCCCTTCAAAGTTCTCTCACTCGGAAGACGTCTCCACAGAGAGAATCCCGTTGCCCCTCCCTACTTTTACTTTGTGCTGGTCCTTGACATCTCACGACCCAAGAATCCCCAGGCCTCTGACGTCCTTGCTGGCCATCCACTCACCAGCCCTGCACAGAGACCCTGCCTCTCCCCGCAGCGTGTGGAGGCATTTCCACACTGTCCACCTGGGGCGACCGGGGGGGCGGGGGGGGCAGAGCAGGGACACCTACAGGGATGTGGCCAGGAAAGGACGCTCCGCAGCAAGCAGGCATCTGGAGCATCTGGCTAAGGCATACGCCACAGCCCCAGGAGGGCCCCAGGGGCCACTGTGCCCGGAGGAAGTGCGGGGCTGCCGTGCCTGAGAGGTTGCCCCCCGGTCTGCAGCCCCCAAGAGGGCTCAGCACCCTCTCGGGTCAGGAGACAAGGGTCATTTCTCAAACTCTGGGAATGCCCAAGGTCCCCAAAATGGAGGACTCACAAATGGACTCTTTGTCACAAATTACACCTCGTAAACTCCTCTGCGGGACCCTTTGTACTTGGAAATAAATTTAGAAAGATATTACACAATCTTGGTTGTTTACTAACAAGGATAAGAGAGCGAAGTTACATAACCGCGCGTGCGTGCGGGGTGTGTGTGTGTGTGTGTGTGTGTGTATTGTTCTTCCCAGTTTTTAAAAAACGTGAACTTTTGGGCGAGGCAGAAAGCGTGGAGGGCTGTTTCCGGCGGGGACTTGGCCAGCCCGATGCACTTCTCCAAACCTGTTATCCCTGTCCAAGGTGCAGACAAAGGGTCCTTTGGGGCCCTTCGCACCCGTTGGCAAGGCCGGCTCAAGGGCAAAATAACCTCCCTCCCTGCACCTCTCCAAGCTCAAGAAGCTCACAAACTCGAGCCTGACTGGGAGGGATGATGGGTGGGAAGGGGAGGCGGTGACGGTGCTGACCAACACCCAGCCTCCCCCAGCGCCTGGCACCAGCTGAAGCTTTGCGTACCCCGGAGGCAGGCTCACAGGGGAAGACGGAGCCTCTCGGGGGTTGAAGGAGGCTCACGCAAGGTCATCGAGCTGGGAAGTGCCAACCCTGGAACCAGACTCACCCCATTCCCCCCACCCCATCCTGGCCGATTCCAGAATCCATCGTTGGAACCGGGGCATGCTGTTGACACCATGACCTTGGAGGGCAGCTTGTAGAACCACTTCTGCAGGCCATTCGTCAAGCAATTGATTGTCAACTGCACGAGGCCTTTCCTCCAGGGAAGAGAGTGACGAGAGGAAGTGCCGGAGCTGAGGTGCAGGTTCCTGGGTCTGTGCTTGCGCAAGGGGCAATCCAGGACAGCTTCCTAGAGGAGGTGGCGCTGGCGCTTTCGTTGGAGACCTGACAGGATGGGGAGAGGCCGAGGAAGGGAGGCAGTTCTCCCTGGGCTGGGCTGCCAGTGTGGCCCCTGGGAACTAAACTGGGTGTGGCCACCCCTGGAGACCGCAGAGGGCAGAGGATTAAAAAGCTGTCCTGGGGAGCCCCTGCTGTGTGCCAGGCGCCTGCGGTCCTGGGGGGAGCACAGTCAAAATCTCTGTCCCCCTCCCCCTCCACGCCCTCTCAGGGAGTCAGTAGAGTCATGCAAGGAGTGTAGACTGCTAGGCACGAATTCCACCCCCTTCCCTGGCCCTCAAGCCCCCCAATCCCCTTCTGCAAAGTGAGGACCAGGCTGCAGCATTCAGTGAGATAGATGGGCGGTCGGATGGCCTCTGCTGGTGCCTGATGGCAGAATACTGAGCATTCCACACCCTGGAGCTGCGGGTAACAGCAGGGGGATTCCAGAGAGACGTTTTTACCCTGGGGGAGATATGCACGGAGCCAGGGCCTGGGGAGGGCAGAGGGCGGGCCTGCGGAAAGCAGGGGAGGCTCCCCGGAGGAGGCTCCCGAGGAGGTGAGACTGAGTGACGGCAGGAGTCCGCCAGCTGAGCGGAGGGGGAAGAGGCAGAGAGCACACATTCCTGACTTCACTCTCCGGAGAAGCGGCTCTGTCCTGCGAGGCCACCAGGCAGCACAGGCGTGCGACTTTTGGAGACTTTTCATTCAAGGTGGGGGCGCCGGGAGTTCCCTCCCCACTAGGAAACCTTGGACACTTTCTTAAAAAAAAAAAAAAAAGTCCAAGGGGCACTCTCTCCGGATAAAAATAAAAAACTTGGAGGGGCCGCAGGAACGCAATACTTTCTTCCTGTGTTTAAGTTTCTACGGAAAATCTGACCGGCGGCCGCCGCCCCTGCGCGGAGCGGGCGCGGGGCGCTTCTGTCTCCCTTTAGGCGAAGGCGGCCGGGGCGGGCGCGGCCGGGCCGGGTGGGCGCACGGGGCGCGGAGCCGCCGGCGCCGGGGGTGGCGGGCGGCGGGCGGCGGGCGGAGCGGGAGGCCCGGCCCCCTTGGGGCGAGGAGCGCGCCCGTCGCGAACGCTGCCTGCCGTGTCCGCTTGCAGAGGCCGCCGGGGCCGTGGAGGGGCAGGGCGCGCCGCCCGGCGGTCCCGGCGCACCGGCAGCGGACATGAGGGTCCACGAGAAGTACTCGTCCATCCCGGCCGAGGACCGCAGCGTCCACATCGTCAACATCTGCGCCATCGAGGAGGCCGGCTACCTGCCGTCCGAGGGCACGGTGAGTGCGGGCGCCGCGAGCGGCCGGCCGGCCGGGGGAGGGCCGCGCACCTGCGCCGCGCCAGCCAGGGGTGGGCAGCACCCACCGGGAGGCGCGCCGCGCCGCGCGGGGCCCCGGGTGCGCGCGGGACGCCCACCCGTGCACGTGGGGCGTGGCTGCCGGCGCCCGGAGCCTGCGATCTGCGGGTCCGGAGCGGGGAGCCCCCGCCGCCCCCGCCCGCGTAGCGCGGCGCCCCTCGCTCCGCCCGGCTCTGCGGCTCTTTGGCCCCCGAGTGCGGAGTCGCTTTTGCCCCAAACTGGGACCCCGGGTGGGACTTTCCCTTCCTGTTGGTGCTGTTTGGGACAGCCAGGGTGGGGGTGGGGGAGTCACTTCGCCGGAGGAGGAGGAGGAGGAGGAGGAGGAGGAGGAGGGGGGGGGGCAGCCTCCGGGCTCCGCAGCCCCGCGGCTCTGGCGGCAGCTGAGCCCCTTTGGCCTTCGCCCCGCCAGCGGCTCCCTCACCTGCCCGGGTGCGCCGAGTTCCCAGGGCGCGCGGCCGGGACGACGGGAACTCCCCATGCCCCAGGCAGCGGGCGGGATCCAGTCTTTGGGGTTTCTCTCCACCCTGTTCGCACCCTGCACCAGCGCCCAATGCTGTGGTAGCCCCCAGGCATGGGCTAGCGCTGTGCGGGCCACGTGGCTGGGGACCTCTATGGGGTCCCCGCCGCCCCCACTGCCCTCTCCAGTCTAGACCCAGCAGTCACAGGGACCCTGGAGGACAGAGTCTGCCCGTGAGGCGTTTGGCTTGAGATTAGACCTTCCCTCCTTAGGGGGGTGTCAGACAAAGAGCTAGGAAGACCCCTCAAAGTTTGCCTAAGGAGGGAAGGTCTGACATGGATGCCCTCAGCCCGGGAGCCCTGGCGCTGCTCACTCTGCACGGAGCAGACTCCCCTCCCGCCCAAGGGCCCGGCTCCTCCCCAGGAGATGCCAACAGCCCCAGACCAGTGGCTTTGCCCTGACCAAGCTGAGGATCGCCCTGGCCTGCCCCTCCCCTCAGGTCTGGAGACGGGCATCAGGGAGGCGCCTGCCATGTGGGGCCCCTGCCATGAGGGGCAGAGACTGGAAGGCCTTGCAGCCCCTGGGGTCACCGTTGAGCCCCCGACAGTCCTTTCAAGGCTCCTCTGCCGCTGGGCTTGCGCGGAGAGCAGGCAGGCAGCCCTGGGAAGAGTGTGGATGGAGAGGGGCCTGCCTGTGGTAACGCCATTGGCCTTGAGAGCGTCAGGGTCATCATTTCAGCAAATGCTGGGTGCCTGCTGGGTGCCAGGCCGTGCTGGGTCCCGGGCACCCCCATAGGGAAGCCTCGCCTACCTGGGGCTTGAGGAGCGGTGACGGAATGTTACCCAGGACCGTGGCAAGGGGCACGTCCTTAGCACTGGGCCAGGGGCTGCCTAGCAGCTCACTTAACGCTCACAGCAACCATATGGGGTGGGTGCTGTTGCTACAGATGGGGAAACCGAGGCCAAGAGGGATCTGATGAGCTGTTCCCAGTCACCCAGCAGCTCGGGGGAGAGAGCTAGGAAGGGCCAAGACAGAAAAGCAGGTGGTCTGAGGAATGGGCATTCTGGAGAAGGGGCTCCTTATACCTATAAGGGGGGGGGGAGGGATAGAGCGGGGGACAAGGGGGGTCAGACAGAGAGCTAAGAAGACCCAGAGGTGGGAACGCAGGACACCAGTTAGGAGCCATGAGGCAGTGGTGGCATTTGAGGACATGGAGAGACACGGACAATCCTGAGGTAGACCCGATTAAATTTGAAATAAGAAATGGAGCCCTTAACCTCCGATGGCCCCTGGCTCTGGAGTCTTACTTCAGGGAGTGCTCCCTCCCCGCCCTCCCCCCCCACCCTCGATTATCTGGATCCAGAAGCTGTCTCCCTCAAATCTTAGTGAGGGGCACAAAGTCTGCAGAGAGGCAGCCTGGCCCTTCCTTCGAGGTCTTCACAGTCTGGAGACCCGCAGACAAGCCCAGGTGAGACTCCTGGCTCTTGCTTTGCAGGGTATTGAGGCCTAGGGCTGTGAGTCGGGCACTGGCTGTAGGAGAGGAGGCCGCAGAAGGGCTGGAGACCGCAGCTCTGGGAGCCGGGGGCCTGTCTGGGAGCCGGGGGGAGGGGAAGGGAAGCATGGCGGGAGAATCTCTAGGGCCGTGGTCGGCACACCGCGGCTCGAGAGCCAGATGTGACTCTTTGGCCCCTTGAGTGTGTCTTTTCCGCAAAGTGGCGGTAAAAGAAGTTTAAGTTTAAAACGTTGGGCTCTCAAAAGAAATGTCCATCGCCGTCCTGTTGCTATTTGGCTCTGTTGACTAATGAGTTGCCGACCACGGCCCCAGGGCACCCTTGGCACAGCTGAAGCCAATCGTTGTTGCTCAGTGGTTATCTTGAGTCACCCAGGGGCAGCGGCTCTGTGCATGCAAAGGGCAGAGGGCGTGGGCTGCTATTCGGTCCCCAGACGGGCCCCCCACACATGCGGTGCGGCCGTAATTTCCATCAGCCACCAGCACAAGCCGGTCCCGTGCAGACTGCCGTTCCCCGCCCAGGACTGGGTTGCCTCCCCTCTCTCGCTCCCAGACCCAAAGGTGAAAGTCACTCCGTGGTGTCTGTACAGAGAGATGTAAGGAATGACTCAAAAGCTAGAGGCCGCGCTGGGTGCTGTTGATTTCCTGAGCTGTTCTCTGTGTTCACCTGTGAGCGTTTCCGGGTCCTTCCCTCACGCGGGTGGCTGTCAGTGGCCCCATCTGTGTGCCCAACAAGCCCAGACACCCCAGAGGCACCTGACGCTGGCACCTGCCTGCCCGAGAGACAGGCACTGCGCTTCCCTGCTTATCTGCCGTTGGAGGCGATCTGTTCATAGATTACACAATTTGCCTGATCAGCAGACGTGGATGTAGCATGCTGGTGATTCAGGTTTTCTTTTTAATTTTGGAATACAATGAAGTTTCAGAGGGATGGTCCCCTTGGATCTGAAATTGAAAACCAAAAGAAATTTGGCAGGTCAATGATTTTCCCGTTTAAAAAAAAAAAAAAGTGAATGTGGGAGATTCCCCTGAGACTGGCTGTTGCACACGAATGTGGAATTCGGCTCCTGAGCGCCGACTCCAGGTCCGAAGCCAAATAAATGGGCCCCAGGAGCGTCCCAGGTGTGGACACGGGGCTGCAGTCCCCTCTTCTGCCCTATCCTCGGGGTTTGGGGAGGGAGTTTGAAGAGGCAGGTGTGGCCCGGGTGTGGGCTTCCTTCTCCCGTTTGTGGCAGTCGGGACAGGGCCTCTGTCCCCTGACATCTTCCCGTGGACCCTCAGGGAGCCATTTCTCTTCCATCTTCCTTGGGGAAGCTCCTCGCAGGAGCGCTCCTCCTCCCCTCCCCCCGCCCCGAATATCCCAGGGGTTGATCTTCAAAATACTTTCAAACCTCCCATCCATCACACTTGGCCCTAACAAGAATCCTGCGACCTCTGTCGAGATGCTGTGTCCCCATCTCTCCGATGAGAACACAGGCCCAGTGCTGAGGAGTCTCATGGCTGAGTTGGGTCTCAGCTTCTGTCTCCTTCATCCTGGGCCCCCCACCAGTAATGGTGTGCAAAACCCAAGCCTCTGTCATTCGTTCCTGCACGCATGCTCGTTCCATACCTCCCGTTCACCCACGTTTCCCTGTGGAATCGCCCACCCCTTCCTTACGGATAAGAACGTCCCCGAGCCCCTGAAATGGGAGGCCGCGCATGCAATATACGCACATCCTCCCGCTGCAAGTTCAGTCTGCCTTTCTGTCCTGTCCTACCCACCAGAGCACCCACTCCACTGCTCCGTAGTCACATGGCCCCGTAGTCACATGGCCACCGTGTCAGCTTCTGTGGCCATCGCAGTGTGGCCACCTCCCCAGCTCAGAGTTGCTCTCCGGACCCTGGGGGTCTCCCAGCCCACGTTGAGTGCAGCAGAGAAAGAGCCCACGCTCTCTGTTGAAAGCTGGCTACCCCTCACCCCCTGTTCAGGTAGGATCGTCCCATTTTACAACGTTAAGCCAAGACGCAAACAGACAAAGCAGCTGCCCAGGGGCACACATCAGCGACAGGGCCAGGTCTGGGGGCGGGATCCGGGACTCTCACACCAGGGCGTGGTGCTGCCTCCTGCGTGTCCAGGCGGTGCATCCAGCTCTCTTTTATCCCTTTTTTAAAATCTAGATTTGGCATTGCCACCATCTTCCTCGGGTGGTCCACTTTGACCATGAGATTGTTTTCCCCAGTCCTCTCCTAGTTCTTGGTGCTGTGTCTCACTTCCCAATTAGAGCAAACTTCCGTTGTAGATTCTGGGTGGACGCTTTATATATATATATACATTTAATCCTTGCTACGACCCTTTGAGGGCAGTCGCATCAGACGAGAGAGGTCTTGTTACTCCCCCAGCCCCCCTTTTACGAAGAAGGACCCAGGGGACAGAGAGGTGAGGCCGTGTGCCCGGATGAGGCAGCGGTAGGGGCAGAGCTGGCCTCTGCCCTCAGGCGGGAGGGCACCCGCTGGATCCGGCCTCTGTGCTGCCACTCCCCAGGTGGTTTGAGATGTGTGGGGATGTTTCTGTGCTCCCCAGACCGTCAGGCCTCATGGGGCCTCCATCAGGCCTCAGCGGACAGAGTTGGCCAGTGTTGAACTTGAACCTGGGGAGTTGTCCCTACGTTTATGTCCCTGCTCTCTGGCTTGATGGTCTCTCTGAATGTCTTTCCCACTCTCTCAGGGTTCGTGTGTCCACTTTGACGAGTAGTAGCAGTAATTCCAGCCAGCCAGGGGCCCACAGAAGGTGCCAAGCCCACCCTGTCATGAATGGGGGTGCATTGGGGCAGTTCCTGGCCAGGCCTCAGGGATCCTGCCACCCTCTTTAGAGGCCCCTGTGCGTTAAGAGCTCCTGAGCGGAAGGCCCCAAGGCAGTCCCGGCGCATGAGACCTGCACAGGCTGGAGTGGTCAGGGCCCCCAGAGCGCGGAGGACAGGGATTCGTTCCATGCCCGGGAAGCTGGGTAGAATTACGAAGCACGGAGGAGGGGAGGGTGTGCAGGTAGGGAGCACAGCAGGTGAAAGGGGATGACTTCAGTGTACGCCCCAGGAGGGGGCAGGGAGTGGATGGGCAGGGGCCCAGGAAGCTGGGGATGGTGGTGTGGGCAGGACACGAGGATGGACAGCCAAGCCTGGCTCAGCTCTGAAGAGGGAAGTTCATAGAAATAAGCACCTTGTGCAAGTGCTGGGCACCTGGCGTGCCCAGGATGCAGGCAGCAGGCAGGCTGTCCACTGTGGTCTGACCTCGTCCCAAGCTCTTGCCCTGCCCGGCGGCAGTTCATTCCCTGAGCGCCGGCCAGTGGCTTCCCGGTCAGCCCTCGGGTCTGGCTTTTCTGTCCACTCCGCTGGGAGAAGAGGCACCGCGTTCCCCACCAGCTCACTATGACTCCGCACTCCCTGGCATTCCTGAGATCATTGAGGAGGATGAGCCTCCTCCGCCAATGGCACCAGGATCTGGGGGGGGGGGGGGGGGGTGACAGGACACCCCCCAGCGCCCGTCCTGGGAATTGGATGGAGCGTGGGCCCAGCCCAGGTGTTCTGTAACTCAGATAACCCTCCTGGCCGCCAGGGGACCGCTCACATTATCCTCCCATTTTACAGAGTCAGGACACTGAGGCCCAGCGTGGGTAGGTGGAGAGGGCCCATGCCCAGACTGAGAGCCAGGTCTGGCTGACTGCAGGGCCTGGTGCTCGGCCACTGGCCCTCACGGCCCCTCTCTCCCTCCGCGCTGAAAAAGAGCGGCACCTCTAGTCCCCGCTCCTATGGAGGGATGAAGCCCCCTGGGTGTGCACACGGGGGTCAAGGCTGGGCAGTGACCTCAGGAGCCCTCTCAGTCCCTGGCCTCTGCCCTGCCTGTGAGCCTGTGTGAGGAGCACTTTTTGGTCACTTTTGGCAAACCATCTGGTCCCTCTGGGCCAGCCCGCTCGGACTCCCGGAACCGGGAGGCCATCCGAGGGCCGATGGCCTGCTTGGCGTCTTCACAGAGACTGTCTCCTTCGGGTCAACGGCGTGAACGCGGGCAGGGGCTACGTCCGTCAACAAGGTTGCGGTGGCTGTTGGGTGGTTGATGGACGGAGGGAGCGGGTGGGACGGTGTGGTTCGGTTTGAAGCGCGCTCCCTCCGAGGGCCCACCCGCGACAGCCTGGCTGTGAGTGGGGTCCCCTCCGCTTCCTCTGCAGCTGCTGAACTCGCTGTCCGTGAACCCTGACGCCAACTGCAAGTACGGCCTGTACTTCCGCGACGGGAAGCGCAAGGTGGACTACGTCCTGGTGTACCACCACAAGCGCGGCTCGGGCAGCAAGACGCTGGCCCGGAGGGTCCTGCAGAACGACGCCGCGGTGGGCGGCCGCCAGGGCCAGCCCCTGCCCGGGAAGGGCAGCCCGGGGGGCAAGCGCGAGCTGGAGAGCCCCATGGACTTCTACGAGGACGACAAGCGGTTCCGCAGGGAGGAGTACGAGGGGAACCTCCTGGAGGCGGGGCTGGAGCTGGAGCGCGACGAGGAGGTACCTGTTCCTCTTCTTATTGGCCTGTTGGGCGGACAGGGTGGGGCGGGGGCGGGGGAGGGGGGGGCATCGGTGGGTGGGGCTGTGCAGTTCTTTCTTCTGAAGGCGGAGGGGACGTGTCTGTCCTCTTAGCTTTATTTTTTAATTTTTTTTTTAATTTTTCTTTATTGATTAAGGTATCACATAGTTGTCCTCAACCCCCCCCCATTCCAATCCCCTACCCCTCCCCACTCATGCCCCCACCCCCCGTATTGTCTTTGACCGCTGGTTAGGCTCATATGTATGCTCACAAGTCCTTTGGTGGATCTCTCCCTTTTATCCCCACCCTCCCCCTGAGGTCCAACCGTCTGACCCATGGCTCCTTACCGCTGGGTCTGTTCTTGTTCATCAGTCTATGGTGTTCACCGTAGATGAGTGAGATCATGTCCTACTGGAAATTTACTTATAAGAATCGAACATGAGACAAGCAATCATGGTTATGCTGTCCTCTTAGCTTTAAACCCGTGCTTAGGGAAGGCGGATGGGAATGCCTCTCTGATTAAGGTTGGGTAGAAATGGCTTCGGGGAGTCCCAAACCACCCCCTCCAGGCCGCGTCTGCTCTGGGGTAGGACTGACGTTCCAGCGATGGCCTTTGGGGTGGAGGCCTTTCCTGCTCTTGTCAGTTCCTTCCCTGGAAGACGTGCCCCGGTCGAGGGCCAGAGGATGGCGCTCTCCCGGGAGTCTTCCTGGTGGTTGGCCATGGCCCTCCTCAGAGGCTCAGCTTCTCCAAGTTGGGAGGTCAGCCTGACTGAGCCCCGAGGGCCTGGTGCTCTGAAATCCCGCAACTCTGACACTTTCTTGGAGCGCCGCTCCCCAGCAAGGCCTGCGAGAGAACCGTTCTCAGAAAACGATTCGGGGGAGAGCAAACAGGGAGCTCACCTGGCAAGCAGGGCTGCCCTGGCGGCGAGAGGCACAGCGGTGTGTGTGGGGAGAGGGCCCTTAGCGGCCCTGGGTTTGCCCGTGCTCCCCGGTCGACCCTTTAACCGCCCTGAGCACGGGGCCTGCCCTCCGTGAACACGGGGGGGGGGCGGCCCCTGGCCCGAAGCGCCGTCACTGCCAGGGGTAACGGAGAATCGGCAGAAGTGGGCACAGCACGCTGCGAACAGAACCAGTCGTGCCTGAGCCGGTTCACTGAGGACGCTGACAGCCACCTGTGAGCGTTCACGATCCCAAAGCTGGTATCGATTTGCTAGGCCATCGGTGAGAACCATGATCAATAGCGGATGCTTTGGGTCCAGGGATAAGCAAGCTTTTGGGGTTCGGCTGGGGAGCCCGTGGTGTGAGGTCTGTCCCCACTGACCTCTTCCCGCCCTGACCAGGCGTGGGTTTGTGTGTTCGGAAGGGAGCATCGCTCTGGGTCACGCTCGCCTTCGAGGGTGCGGCTGCCTGCGGGTGTGGGTGGCTCCCGCTGCGGGGCTGTTGGAGTCGCGGGGGCGTGTGAGGGGCCTCAGAGTGCTTTGGTGACACAAGATTTGGTCCTGGCGGCGGCGGTGACCTTGGGCAGCAGCTGCAGACAGGTGTGCGCTGGCCCTTCCGAGTTTTGTGGCTCACTTTGCCTTAGGCCTGAGCTGGGGCCGCCCAGACAGAGCTGTCGTTTTTTGATGACTTTCTGCGTTGTTCTGCCTGGCCAGCCCCACAGCCATGGATGGAGACAATACTGCTGCTATGCAGAGCCGACTTCCATACGTCGCTTTCCAACGGGAGGAACGAACGCTCCCCCCGCCCCCCGGAGCAGGCGGGCAGAGCCGGGGTCTTGGGCTCAGGGTGGGGTGTGCCAGTCGGTAGGGTGTACCCCGGGGGGGTTGCTGTCGCTGCCCTTCTCTCCTCACTACAGCTGTGAAATCTCACGCTTGAAAGGGCCCGCGAGGTCTGGTGATTCACGCTGACCCTGGCCCGCTCCCAGACCCTCTCCCTGTCCTCTGTTCAACGGCGAAGGCCTCAGTTTCCCCATGGGCCACTTGGAGATACGCCTAGTGTTTATATCACTGGGCTGTCTGTCGTGAGCAAAGTGCACCGTGCTTAACTCCAAGTCTGGCACGTGACAAATTCGTACTGAGCGCTAATAATGCCTCATCACTGTTCCTGGGAAGTGGGAACAGCAGTGCCCGCGAAGGAGGAGAGAAAAGAGCCGTGTCTTTTCCAATAACTTTGTGACAAGCCAACCTAAAGACTGTCACCAATAAAAGATCTAGTTTCCCCAATAAGGGGCCCCAAAACGCCATTGATAATTTGGCTCTGTGGCCCAAAGAGGCCTTTCGGCCACCCATCGGGCCATTTTATTTTATTTTTAAAATTTCTTTATTGATTATGGTATCACATAATTGTCCTCCTCCCCCCCATTCCCATCCCGAACCCCTCCCCACATATGCCCCCACCACCCTGTTGTCCATGACCACTGGTTAGGCTTCTATGCATGCACACAAGTCCTTTTGGTTGATCTCTCCCCCTTTCGCCCACCCTCCCCTACCATCGGGCCATTTTAATATGAAAATGCGGTGGGGGTATAGAGACGGTTGGAGTTTCCCAAGCAGCTGACTCCCGGTTGAGTCTCTCCAGGGCGAACTAGAGCCACTGTCATGTGCAGCTCCCACCCGAGACCGTCAGGCCCAAGATGGCTGGGGAAAGCCCCCATCTGGTGCCCTCGCCAGCTCTCCCGAGACAGGCGGGACCAGGATCTATTCAAAGGCCGCTGGGGCTCAGGCAGCCTGTGAGGTGTGTGCGCGCCCCTGCCAGGGCGATTAGCAGGCAGCCGCTGTAGCTTGTTTCTCGGGGGAGAGACTCGGGAACCAGTCCCCCTGTGCACTCCGAGGACAAGGGCTGGGAGGCTTTGTAGTTTGGGGAACACCATAGCCTCTGAAAGACCCGGATGTGCAGTCGTACCCAATGTGAAGCACAATTTGGTGCTTTTGTGCACTTTTTTGGGGGGGTGGGAGTCCATGGAACCCATCGGATCCTCAACTCAGCAACACCCCAAGAGAAGGGACCGTTGCATGGAGCAGGTTTCTCTCCCTCGGCGCTGCTAGCGGCTCATATTGAGCAGCATCTCTGGCCGGTAGCACCCCCAAGTCACGCATCCCCAAATGTCCCCAGACATTGCTAACTGTCCCTGGGTCTAATATGGAGAGGCTCTGCTTTAAAGTGTTCACGCAAAAAAAAAAAAAAACACAAAAAGACATTCAAACCCGTAAAAAAATTTTGTGAGTTTATTTGAGCCAAACTGTCGACATATGCTGGGAAGCAAAACCTCAAGGAAGTGAGCTGATGCTCTGGAGAATGGCGGTTACATCTGTATTTATACATGGCCGTCAAAGGAGGGACATAGGTGGGTCACATGGAATCCATTGGTGATAGACTAGAGAGGCAAGAGGTGGTGGTGGGGACCCCTTGGAATTGGATCAAAAGTAAAACGATGAGCACATACGTAGGTGAGGGCAGGAATAAGTAACACAACAATGAAGGAACTTGTGGTCTCTGTCCCGGTGCCCAGGGTGTGTTATTATAGATGCAAAAAGACAAATAGGCTCGGGTAAGGTAAAGGTTGACCTTGTCAGGGACGATACCGGCCTAGGACGTGACTACCCACCGTCACCGCTTTCAGTGAAAGTTTCATTTCAGACCATCCCTTGTGGTGACTTTAGGTCTCTGAGTTTGCAAGACCGGCCATGCAGGCCTCCCCTGAGCTTGTCAGGTCAGCGTATGGCCCCTTTCCTCCCCAAAAGGCTCGGGGACGGCGGGGACAAGAAACGGGACAGATAAAAAGGCTTCCTGGGTGCGAAGGCAGCCCCCCTGAGCCCAGTCTCCCCTGGCCGTGTCCAGGCGGTCCCGTGGAGGTCACCAGCAGCACGGGCGTGACCTGCTTTTGCTCCCTGAGGGGCCAGCGGGCATGCTGTGCTGTGCGGCTCCTGAGCGGGTGGGCGGTGAGCCCTGCGTGACAGGACCCCTCCGTGAGTCGGGGGCGGGGGGAGGGGGTTGAGGTAAAGACATCCTTGAGGACGCAGAAGACCCGCCTGGCTCGGGGCAAAGGGAAGGCCGGTTCTTAGGGACACAAAATGGTTGTTCTCCTGGGGCCGCCATAACAAACTGGAGGGTGGGGGGGGGGGGGCTCAAAACAATGCAGATTTATTCTCTCCCAGTTCAGGAGGCAAGGGATCTGTGGTCAAGGTGTGGGAAAGGCCCCAGGGGAGGCTCTTTCCTCCCTCTTCCAGCTTCTGGGGCTCCAGGCCTCCCTTGGCGGTGGCCGCAACACTTCAGTCTCTGCCCCTGTCTTCATACGGCCTCTGTGCGACCTTCTTATAAGGTCACTGGCCCTGGCGTTGAGGGCCCACCCTAACCCAGTGTGACTTCCTCTTGACTGGGTTGCATCTGCAAAGGCCCTCCTTCCAAACAGGATCCCATGGGGGGTTAGGATACGGGCGTCCCTTTATGGAGACACCATTCATCAGCACAGCAGCTGGAGTAGTGGCCCCAGGAGTGGGTGGCTCACACAGGGGTCCGAGCAGTGAGTGGGCGAGGGAGATGCGGTCCTGGTTGGGGGCAGAGCAGGGCAGATGGTCTGGGATCAGTCCAGCCGTGGTGTCGGGGCCCAGCATATGCACAGAAACCCGCCGTGGTCCTGTCACACCGCGGCTCTGACGCAGCAGGTGTGAGGTGGGAACGGGACTGAGTTTCTAACCAGCTCCCAGGCCGCTGTGCCGACCACACTCGGAGGCATGAGGAGCGTGCAGGCCTTCTTCTCCGCGTGCCGGCAGAGGCATCCGCAGAGAAGGGCCCCAGAGTCCACGGCCCCGATCCCGTGTTGGCACCCCGAGGTCAGAGCCCCCAGCACCCGTGATAGGAAATGACGGGAAGGAAAAGCGTCAGGGAGGCAGGAGGCCCCGCCTGCCTTCTGAGGGAACGCGCCCTCTATCCCTCCCTCCGCCAGCAGAGGGGTCGGCGTCCAGGATCCCGTTAAGTGGACGAGAGCCGTTGGTGGCCAGCGTGGTTCCCCTCAACTGGAACCCATCAGCATCTCTCCAGTCCGGCCTCAAAGCCTGCCGGACATGATTTATGTCCGCGGTCATCGCCGGGAAGGCCACACACTGTTATCCGCCGTGTGTGTGTGCCGGGCCCCGAGGCCCGCACTGCCCGGATGCTGAACCTGACCTCGGCTCTGGCAGCGCCGTGAGGGCCGCGGACCTCAGAGCCCTGGGAAGTCCATCCGCCCTCGCACTGCCGTCCGGGGATCAGCCGTGCGCCGGGCTGTCTGGCCCGTGGGGTCCCTCAGCGGCAGCTGTGTCCCATCCTCCTTACTGGGCATGCTCCTTCGGAGAAACAAGTGAGGGAGAATGGAGGCAGCTTCCAGGCCAAGCTTCGGGCGCGGGATGCATCGTGGGCTGGCAAAGGTGTGGGCTCAGACCACCCCGGCCACTTCCTGGCTGATCGGTCTCGGGCAAGGGTCTTCCTTCCCCTCCTGGACCTCAGTTTTCCAATCTGTGAAATGGAGATGATGGTACTTCCTTCCTCAGGGAGTGGACTGAGAGAGTGAACACTCCTCGCCCCCACCCCGGGCACAGGTGCCCTGCTCATGGTCACAGGGGGCTTCAGCTCCTGCCTTTCTTTCTGCCTGTCGGGAACCGGAAGGCAAATCTTGGGGGAAGGGTCTCCCTGCGGATGGAGACACCGCCAGGTGACAGGGCAGGGGGCGGGTTGGTCTGCCACGGTCATGGCCACAGGAAGGGGGCATGTTTCCTACAGTTCCCAGCTGAAGCCTGGAGGTGTCCCGGGTGGTGCTGGGGCTTGTGGGCAGGTTCATGGGCAGGTGTCCCGGGTGGCTCTGGGGCTTGGCTGACTGTGATGACCAGCTGGGCCCTCAGCCCCTCCTCGAGGCTCCTCCTCTCGATACCTAAGAACAAATGAATGGCACACATGTTGGGGAGACTTGTCCATTTGAAAGCAAACCTTAACCCGCCTGTGGGAGCTCCCTAACCCCGCCGTGAGGAGGTGGTCCGGGAATTGACCCCTTTACAGACGGAAAGAGAGGATCGGAGGCTCTGAGAGGTGAACCCCAGAAACTGAGCCCACAGGGCCTGGGTCTCACATTGCTAGTCCTGTCCTGAAGCAGTCATTTCTCCATTCATACTTCCACCACGATGCCTTCATTTTTTTTGGCACTAAAGGTTTTATGTCTTTTGAGTCTCCTGCTGAGGCATTTACTCTCCCTCCTCTCCGCCCCCCCCTCCCCCCCCCCCCCGAGTTCCTTTGGCCTATCTCTATAGCGTATGCTGGACATCCTTTTTATTTATTTATTTATTTATTTATTTTTTAAAATATATTTTATTGATTTTTTATAGAGAGGAAGGGAGAGAAATAGAGAGCTAGAAACGTCGATGAGAGAGTAACATCGACCAGCTGCCTCTTGCACACTCCCTCCCTACCGGGTATGTGCCCACAACCAAGGTACATGCCCTTGACCGGAACTGAACCCGGGACCTTTCAGTCCGCAGACCGACGCTCTACCACTGAGCCAAACCGGTTTCGGCTGGACATCCTTTTTAAAGCCACGTCTTTAGAAGCCTTCAGAGATGGTTACACAGCCTCGCCCAGGTCCCAGACGGGTTGTGGTGAAATCTGTGCCATTCTGGCTGCCGCTCCGACATCCTCATGGGTCTCAGGCCCTGGAGTGCCAGAGTCAGCTCTTTCTGGCTCATTGGGAACCTGCCAGCCTTTGGTAGCTTGCACTAGGCCCGTGGCGGACAAACGGCGGCTCGCGAGCCACATGCGGCTCTTTGGCCCCTTGAGTGTGGCTCTTCCACAAAATACTACAGCCCGGGTGAGTCTATTTTGAAGGAGTGGCATTAGAAGAAGTTTAAATTTTTTTTAAAAAAATGTGGCTCTCAAAGGAAATTTCAATCGTATTGTTGGTAGATGTTTGGCTTTTTGACTAATGAGTTTGCCAACCACGGCAGGAGGCCATAATGGGAGTCTTTACACCACAGAAATGGGCAGATGCTACAACTAGAGATCAGGGCCAGGGGTTGTTTTTTCTCTCTGCAGAGCCAGGTTACCAGCATCAACCTGCTCTCCCCTGCATGTCTGTCTTCCTTTCTTTGGTTGAGTATTTTTCCAAACATGTCTGTTGAGTGTTTAATTCTCTTTGTGACACTCTGTTTCTGGAAGTTCTCTCGGGTTCATTTCCAAGTTGGCTGTGTCGGGTTTTAGTAGTTTCCTATCCCTGGCAGAGCCTTTCTGATTCATCACCCATCTAACCCTTTCAGATCCCAAGACCCAGGGCTCACCCGGGTATACACGGGCGTCCCTTGCCAGTATCTTAATTTAACTGGGGGGTCCAGTCGGACCCCGGACTCTGTCTCCTCATGGAGCCCCTGGTCCACAGCTCTGGCCCTGGCCAATCTGTGGCCTCCAAACCACCCTCTTCCCCCCCACCCCCCCAGCACCAGGTTGCCCGAGTTGGGACGGGTCTCACTGCTCTGGGGCCTCTGGCTGTCGGCAAAGGGGACCCCGCATCTCACAGTGTCTCCTCCCGGGGTGGGCTGCGGGCAGGCTGGGCACTGTGTTTTAAAACATCCCGCGTGTGCTGCTGCCGAGCTGGTCCCATGACCCCTTTCCCAAGCCCGCCAGATGTTTCCCTGGGAGAGACGTAAACAAAGAAGCGTGTTTCCCAGGAGTGCACCAGCTCCCTGACCACCTCGAGAGCTCTCCGCGGGCCGGGAGGGTGTATTTTGGGCCTGCGTGCGGATGAGCAGAGCCCAGAAATAAACTCGATCTGTAGCGGGAGGAGATGCGCTGAGCCGCACGTGGGCATCCACGGTCGTCTCTCCCTGCGCGGGCGTGCCCACGGCTCACCAGGGCCAGCCCCTCAGTGCCCTCCCGGGGCTCCCGGGCTGGGAAGCTGCCTTCAGCTTCTCGGAGGCCGCAGAGCAGGCATGGCCTCGGCTGCCTCTCAGCCAGGGAGAGGGAGTCCGGGGCAGAGGCCACAGCCCCTCTTTCTCTGGCCTCTCCTGGCAGCCAGGGGTGGGGGGCTGGGCACGAGGGCCTCCCCTGACTGTGAAGCAGTCCCGTGCTGCCCAGATTTGCAGATGGGCACATGGGGGCTCAGAGAGGTTGGCTGACTTACTGGAGACCCCAGAGGGGCGGAGTAGGACTCCCACCCAGCCACCTGATCCCAAAGCCTCTAAGTCCCGTGGCCCTGCCCGGTGCCCACCTGACCTGAGTCCCCAGCCCTGGGCCGCTGTGTCAGGGCTCCAGGCTCCCGGCTGGCACACCTCTGAGCCCTTGCCTACCGGGGGGGGGGGGGGGGAGGGGTCCTGCGCCTGAGCGCCCTGGTTCTGGCTGTGTCCGTGAAGCAGCCCCCGCCCCAGCTTCTGGCCCATGCTCCTCTGCAACTTCCCTGATGGTGGCGCTCACGGGGGGCTCGGGCGGTATCTTTGTGACGCGTGCAGCTGTGTCCTCTGGAACCTGCGGCTGTGCCTTTGTTTGGAAGCAGGGTCTTTGCAAATATGTACGTAGTGAAGGGTCTTTGGACAGCATCCTTTGAATGTAGGGTGGGCCCCAGTCCCATGACAGGTGTCCTTAGAAGAGAAAGGAGGGGGTTTGAAGCAGAGACATATGGGGGCGGGGGGCAGGGGCATGTGAAGACAGAGACAGGGTGATGAGGTCAACAAGCCCAGGGACACCTGGAGCCCCCAAAGCTGGGGAGGCAGGAAGGACCCTCCCCTGGAGCTCTCAGAGGGAGCACCGCCCTGGGCCTGGCTCTGTGCTGTGAAGGGGCCTCTGTGTGGTATGGCCGGGCCGCCCTGGGGGCTGCGGCTCCCCCCCTGGTGTTTGGAGCCTGGACCTTCCATCCGGGCCCTCCTGAGACCCGGCCTGCAGAGCGCCCTGCACCACCTGCAAGGAGGGGACTCAGCGCCTGCCGAGTGGGGCACGAGGGGTGACGGAGAAAGGTCCCGCGTGGCAGCTCCTGACAGGCCGTCACTGGGTCCGGAGGCCAGAACGGCTTCCGCCCGTGTCTGCCCGCACGGACGGAGGACGCCTCTCCCCTTCCAGACCAAAATCCACGGCGTCGGGTTTGTGAAGATCCACGCGCCCTGGAACGTGCTGTGCCGGGAGGCGGAGTTTCTGAAACTGAAGATGCCGACCAAGAAGGTTAGTGGGGACGTGTCTGCTCAGAGGCGTCTCCGCCAGAGGCCCCGCAGACTCCGCGGCCAGAGGCTGGCGGGAGGCTCCGTGCGGCCCGCCCCCGGGCGGCGGCTCGGGCAGGGAGCCGTGGCCCGTGCTGTGCGATGGGTGCAGTCGAACTCCCCCGCGCACGGGTTTCTCGCTCACTGTGTCTCAGCTAGCGCATCGGGCTCATCTTAGTTGCGTTTCCTGGCTGGCTGGGGTTTTCCTTTTTAATCTCTGAAAACGGTGCAGCTCAGACCCCTGCGGAGGGTGGAGGGCGGAGGGCGGAGGGCGGGATGGGATGCTCCTGAAGCTCAGCTGTCATTGGGGGGATGAGGGGAGGGGGGGCAGCTGCGGTTCCCGGACGAGGACAGGGAGGGACGGTGATGCAGGGGTAGTAAATCCTCCAGGCGTCTCAAATCCACCCCTTTTGAGACAAAAGTAAAGTCCGGGGAAGTTTCTGAAATGGATTGCAATTCCTCTTTCGGGCCGGTCTCATCCGAAACCGTGGGCTTCCCAGATGTGTCTGGAACCCATCCGTGGAGAGGGGCACCCTTGCGGGTCCCGGCATGCGTTCCCCGGAGGGGCCGCCTCAGGGGGGTGGAAATAGACCCCTGGCTCTGGGCTCGGCAGATGATGGATCTCCGCCCCGTCTCGCCCCAGCTGTATCACATCGGCGAGACGCGAGGCTTCCTGAAGAAGATCAGCTCGGTGCTCCAGAAGATCACGGACCCCATCCAGCCCCGCGTGGCGGAGCACCGACCCCAGACCATGAAGCGACTCTCCTATCCCTTCTCCAGGGAGAAACAGCACCTGTGAGTAGGACCAGCCCCTCCCCAGGGGGATGGGGGGTAACCTCCCTGTAAGGTGAGAAATGCAGGTTGTGGGGCCAACTCCCCCAAAGAAGTGGGGGTGGCAGCCCCTGGTGCCTCTTCTCGTGGCCCTTGGAGTTGTTGGGGCCCTAAAAATGCTTCCTAAGGTAAGGTAACCAGACGTCCCGGCTTTGGCAGGACAGTCCCGATTTTTAACAAAAATCGAGACTGTCCCGCCAAAAGCAGGACACCTGGTCACCTTACCCGGAGGTCACTGTTCACTGGGGAGAACTTTCCATCCTGACAGGGACACTGGCGA
This sequence comes from Nyctalus aviator, assembly GCA_036971965.1. Lineage (NCBI taxonomy): Eukaryota > Metazoa > Chordata > Mammalia > Chiroptera > Vespertilionidae > Nyctalus > Nyctalus aviator. The sequence continues at coordinate 6,368,433 of CM072929.1, read as the reverse complement.
GGGCACAGGGAGGGCAGGGGGGACCCTGATCACAGCCCCAAAGCAGTGGTCTGGGCACCCTCCCTCCTGACCGGCTCCATCCCTCTTGCCCTTCTTAGGATGCGCCTGCCCGGGGGGGAGCTGGGAGGCAGGAACCGAAAAGCGGCCCCAGCTGCAGTCCCAGGGACTCCGCAGCCAGCCGGGTGGCCTGGCAGCGCAGTGTCTGCTCCGGAGCCTTCCCTCCTCCTCCCTAGCCCCTCGGGGCAGTGGGGCGTAGCCACCTGGGTCGGCGGTGGCTGCACGGCCCCCGTGGGCAGCGCCGGAGTGCGGGCAGTGGTGGGAATAAGAAGCCTGGGCTCTGGGAACGCAGTGGGACTTCGATGATGAGCTGAGGGAGGGGCTCCCAGACACCCCTGCTCTCACGGGCACGGAGACCTGTGCCTCGGCTCAGAACTGAGGCTTCAGCCGGGCAAATGCAAATGTGTCAGTCACAGCCCAGAGGTCCCGCGCCCCGCTCGGCCTATTTCCCCAGGACAAGGAACAAGAATCAGTGGCTCAGCCCAGCTTCTTCCACCAGCTCCCTGCCCCGGGAGGACCCCTGGCCCGGCCTCCCTCGCTCTGCCCCGGCCAGCTCCCTTGCAACCTGCCAGTCCGGGCTCCCCGCAGCTGCTCTCTCAGCCCTACCTTGCCGAGTGGGTCACCTACCCCACCGATGTCCCTGTGTGCTCAGAAGTGTTAGGCAACCTCAAGGTGGCCCAAGGCCTCAGCACCAAACCCATTGGGAGTTGCAGGGAGATTGTCTTACCTGCAGAAAGCTCGCTGGTGGGATGATGCCATCCCTGCCCCCAGCCATGTTGAGGCAGAGACCACAACTGCCCACCAAGACCGTATGATTGGACAACCCAGGGGTCCAGGCTGCCTCTCATTGAGCCAATTAAGCAGAGGCAGGGTTGAATCCTATGGAATGAGCGTTTATTCCCATAATCCCGGTGGGATGGGAGAGCAGCAGGTCATTCACAAAAATCTGCTCTCCCCCCGACCCCATAAGCCAACTGCTTCTATGGGGTAGAAGGGCAAAGGTTACGTGGGAAAGTGAGAATCACAGGCCTGGGGAAGTTGGCAAGGGATAACAGTTACAGGCCATGGGGGCCGGGGGGCGGCTTGCAAAGGGCTGGTGCCTCTGGGACTAGATTATTTCGGCCTCGAGGTTGTATATCGTTCCATGCTGATAGGCAGTTCTTTGGAAAGGAGGACAGGCTGCATTCCGATGGTAGCTCCCATGTCTCAGGGCACACACCTCGCAGGCAGGTTAGAATGTGCTCTCTCTAATCAGAACAGAACCATCATGGTTAACAGAGCACTATGAATATTTCTTACTAGAGGCTTGATGCACTAAATTCATGCCCGGGATGGGGGTCCCCTCAGCCCAGCCTGCACCCTCTCCAATCTGGGACCCCCTTGGGAGATGTCTGCCTGTTGGTTTAGGCCCCTTCCCGCTGGCTCCTCATCGCTCACCTGCCTGCCAGCTTAATCACCCCTAACTGCCCCCTGTGTTGGCCTGGTCACCCCTCACAGGTCCCCGCCCCCCTCCCCTGCCCCCCAATGGCCTGGTAACCCCATGCAACCTGCTGTTCAGTCATTTGGTCATCCCTCACTTACCCTCCTGCCGACCTGTTCATAGGCAGCCATCTTGTGATGGTGTGATGGTCAATTTGCATGCTACCTCTTTATTATATAAGATAATTGCAGCTGGTCCCAATATTCTATTTCTGCCCCTAACAGAAGTAGGGTCTTCCGGGGCGGTGTCTGAGCACACTTGCCTCTGGGGCCACTTCCCACCCCTGAGGGTCTCCCAGCCTCTTTGAGAGGGGAAGGAGGATAAACTGCTCCTAATGCCCGGGGTCTGGTCACTCCTGGGCTGTGGACAGTTCTGCCAGTTCCACAGCTGATGCTCACGGGGACAGCGTGGTTCTCAGACTCCAGCAAACTGTGTCTTATTATTCCAACAGATTTGACCTGTCTGACAAGGACTCCTTTTTCGATAGCAAAACCCGGAGCACAATAGTAAGTATCACGTGCGCGCGCGGGAATCACCGCCCACCGGCAAGGTGGCCCCAGAGAGAGGGATGGTAATTTCATTTCAGAGAAACTCCTCAGGGTGGAAGTGCCTCTAATTGGCTGTGACAGAAATAATTAGGACAATAAAACCTAGAGAGCTTGGGGGGGCCCAGAGGATGGCCCAGCCCAGGAGGGGGGGCGAGGAGGGGGAGAGAAGGGGGAAGGGAAGGGAAGAGGGTGACAGCAGGAAAGAGGGAGAGGGATTCCAGACCCGGGGGTGGTTTCTGGGTGGTCTGGTCTTAGGGGGATCTGCAGGCTCCTCACTGTGGGGCCGGGGCCCAGAGGTTGCCCAGGCAGCGGCCAGACAGGATGATGGGTGGCGGCCCTCCGAGCCGGGTGGGTTGGGGTAGATGTCTGAGGCTTTGCCAGATGAGCAAACCGAGGTCTGAAATCTGACCAGGCCGCCCTGCCCTATTCAAGGTATCGGCTTAATGTTTATCCACCGGCTGCCAACTTGTCCGCCAGCCAAGCTGGGCCCTGCGTGGCTCAGGACCCAACTTTTATCTAAACAAGAAATTAACCTCTCAGCCAGGCCATAGCCAAGCCTCTGCTGCTGCCCTCCCCTCCTCCCCTCCCCGCCCAGAAAGCCAGCCTGGGGGGAGGGGCGGGGCGGGACCTGGAGCAGAGAACTGCGGGGCCAGAGACAGTGCCCTGGGTCACGTTGGGGTGGGGGGGCTGCTGCGAGGCCTGGACGGGCAGATCGGGGTGCTGTCCCCACCCCGGTCCCTCCCGGCCTCGGGAGTCACGGAGCCTGTGTGAGAACCACGGCGGCCATCCCAGCTTCCTGCTTCCAGGGCAGCGGGCGCCGCCTCTGAGGGTCACCGGACGCAGAGCCGGGAACAGAGGCTGCGGTTTTTATTCTTAACCGTGTGACTGATCCGTTTAGCAGTTAGATCCTGTGTCCAGAGGGGAGCCCTCTCTCTGGGATGCCCACGGCTTGGGACAGCCACCCAGTTCTCACCCGAGTGGTTTCCCTCGCCTACGCCAGGATGAGCCAGGAGAGGGTGGCCGGCGGTGCTTACTGAGCCAGGTGCCCGTGTTTCATGATGCGTGTGCACCCCAACTTTTTACATCATCTGGGGCTGCCACAGTGCTCCCCTTAGCACAGGGCAGGGGCCCATTTGCAAATTCACTCTTGCTGTGATGGAAGGGAGGAAAACGTTGAGTCTGAAGTTTTAGTTCTTGTACATCGGGGATCCCTCCGTGACCCCCGAGTCACAGAAAGCAGTTTGGATAGGGCAGTAAGTATACGCTGAACTGCCCATCAGTCCCTTTACCTGGGGGGGGGGGGGGTCATTCTCTCCCGGAGACCCCGAAGGCCAGTTTGTAAACTGCCTGAGCTCTGGAGTCAACGCTTGGGTGATTCAAAAACGTTGCCCTGGGTTAGTCAGGCCCCACGGAGTCCCAACACTATTGGACAGTGAGGTCCTTGTAGGCAGGTAGGCGGCAGGAGCAGCAGGGAAGGAGGCCATGTGCTGGTCTTGGGATTTAGACCGTCAGCCTTGGGCACTAGGGAGCCATAGGAGATTGTGGAGCAAGGTTTAAGGTGAGGTCAGATCTGTCACTGCCCGGGGCCAGCCGAGGGGGAACAGATGGGAAGTGCAGGCAGGTCCGTGACGGAGGTTGTGAACACGGCTGTGGTGGGAGGTGGATGGGAGGAGGCAGTCCTGGGAGAATCAGCATGGTCAGCAAGAGGCCACCGATTAGATGTGGGGGGTGACGAGAGGGAGCCCACTGAGTGGGCCGCCGTTCGCCCGTTCGTCCATTTCTTCGTTCGTGTGGTGGGCAGTTACGGAGCACCTGGTGTGTGCCCAACACAGCTGGGCGGGGAAGCAATAGGGCAGGTGGCGAAATGCACCCCAGGACGAGAGAGGAGTGAGAAGGCAGAGCGACAGGCACGGCAGGTGCTCTGTGGCCTGTGTGCTTCGGTCCCTCTCATTCAGATCTCGCGGCAAGCGCTTCTGGCAGAAGGACCGGCCAGGGTGGAGGCCGGAAGCTATGGGGGAGAGCTTGGTGAGTCAGAGGAGCAGCCAGGAGGCTGGGGTTACTGGGACGGACAGGATGGGGGGAGAAGGTCAGACGGGTGGGCCTGGGCGGCCACAGGAAGGCTGTTGGCCTTGCCCAAGTGAGGCGGATCGTGGAAGGCTGAGAGGGGGATCAGTGTGCTCTGCCCCGTATGCGTAGGGGGTAAGGTCCATTCTTCTCATCCCATTTTGCAAATGGGGAGACTGAGGCACGGGGTGGTGAGGCAGGTGCCCTAGGTCACACAGCTACAAGAGGTAGAGCGCGGACTCAGGGCCAGGCAGGCAGACTCCCCAGCCAGGGCTCCTGAGGCCACCAGGCCAAATGTTTTATTAACAAACGGGGCACGGAGGGGCGTGCGATGGGAGGCTTCGGGATGTGTGTGTGGGGGGGGTGAGGGGGTTTCCTGCCAAGCACCCTGCGCTCCGCTGCCCCCTGACAGCGTAGAATGGAAGCCTGAGAGCTGCCCACTCAGGGTTTCTGGAACTTTCCTGGCTACCCCGGGAGTTGCTCTATTAGCTGGGTGCTTGCGTCTCTGCATTGTAACTCACCTCGTAGCCAGGGGGACAGGAACCCGTGACACAGGGCCCCTGGGACCACCCCCGGCCCTGAGACTAGCACAGCACGGAGTGGGTGCTCGGAGAAGGAGAGTAAAAGGCGGGACCCCTTTGACACGCACTGGCTTATCCCCAAGGACACCACAACCCCAACCCCGCTGACCGGGCATCCTCAGAGAAGTCCCCGGAGAGAAGGTCACCGCGGGCCACGCCCACCGCGTCCCTCCCCGGCGATCTCACGGCGGCCCCCCGCGCGCCGCGGCGGCCCACTAACTGTCCGCCCCTCCTTGTCTCCACACCAGGTCTATGAGATTCTGAAAAGAACAACGTGTACCAAAGCCAAGTACAGCATGGGTAAGGACATTTTTGGGGCTTGAGATCAGCGCTGGTTTCCCAGCGGTAATCTCGCCTCGGCATCGTCTCCGTGGGGGGCGGGCGGCGGCCTGGGAGCTGTAGGAGGGCTTTGATTTAGGGCCCGGGTGACAGCTTCAGAAAGGAGCGCTGCTCCGAGCCGGAACCGCAGGGCGGTTTTACGGGCCATGCTCCCCGGCGCCAAAGCCGGAGGCGTTTGTGAGGCGGTGAGCCCTGGCTGCTGGGCACGGTAGGGTGACCAGGTGTCTTAACCCGCTCTTGACCCTCACAGTCCAGCAAGAAGTAGTTAGGGTTCCCGCCGGGGCGATGGCCCAAAGCGGCCCCTCCAAGGCCGGTGCAGCTCACGCCGAGCCAGTACAGCCTTACACCGGGCCTGTGAAGCCTTACACCGGGCCGGTGCAGCTCACGCCGGGCCTGTGTAGCCTCACACCAGGGCGGTGCAGCTCACGCCGGGGCGGTGCAGTTCACGCCGGGCCGGTGCAGCTCACGCCGGGCCTGTGTAGCCTCACACCGGGCCGGTGCAGCTCACGCCGGGCCGGTACAGCCTCACACCGGGCCGGTGCAGCCTCACACCGGGCCGGTACAGCCTCACACCGGGCCGGTGCAGCCTCACACCGGGCCGGTGCAGCTCACGCCGGGCCGGTGCAGCCTCACGGCGGGCCGGTGCAGCCTCACGCCGGGCCGGTACAGCCTCACGCCGGGCCGGTGCAGCTCACGCCGGGCCGGTGCAGCTCACGCCAGGCCTTGCTAGAAAGTGCTCCCCTCACCACATGCCTTACCACCACCCCATCTGGGCTCCTCGGGGGCCAGTGTCCTGAGCCACACCAATCACAGCATGTGGATGCGCACTGCCCCGCCACCGGTCCCCTGCCCACAGCTGCAGGCTGAGCTTGCGAATCTGGAACATTCGGGGCAAAGGAATGCCTTTTCTGACCGATTCTTCTCGGTAGGCCCTGGTGGGGTCGATTTATCACACAAAAGCTGAGGTGGTGAGGCGGTGCTGAGGGCCGCAGGGTAGGTCCTGTAGGAGCGGGAGGCTGTGCACCCAGGAGAGAGAGTCCTTACCGCCTGCTCCCCGGGGAAGGAGGGGTGCCCCAGGGGGTGGGGGGAGGAGTAGATGCTCGGCAGCTGGCTGTCCTGGACAAGTCCGGGGCTCAGGGTGAGGATGAGCCCTACAGCGTTAGGCAGGCTGTGTGTCCTCTGGCAAGCAGGACCGATGGCCAGTCCCAGGGACACGCTTGCAGGCCTGAAATCTCTAAGCCCATGTCCTGAGTCAGAGGGAGTGGGGCCTCAGCGAGGGGTCAAGAAGAACCCAGAAGACTGTCCCCACAGGCCTGGCCACCTTCAGGAGAGCGAGAGGGTCTGGTTCCCAGCGCCTGGTGTCAGAGCAGATCGATGTGGGGGGCACCTACTCTGCACCCCCATTTCACATTGGCACCTACTGGCCTCCAGATTATCCATTCAGCACCTGAGGCGTCTGTCGCCCGCCAGGCCCCTCCAGGTGCTCCCTGTCTCCCGGGGTCTGCGTTCTGGGGGAGGGAAATAGACAGTAAAACATCAGATGCACCAGGTCCTAAACTTGGCATTGCAGGGCGTGGGGAGGCCCGGGATGGGGTGGGTGGGAGGGGATAAGGAGGCGGGGGCTGAGAAGGAGTGGTCAGAGAAGGCCCAAACCTGAAGGAAGGCAGCTCCGTGTTAAGAGTGTCCTAGGAACAGTGAGGAGCCGGTGACCGGGACCACACCCACACCCTTTTTTCTTTTTTATGATATATTTTTACTAATTTCAGAGAGGAAGAGAGAGAGATAGGAACATCAATGATGAGAGAGAATCAGAGATCGGCTGCCTCCTGCACACCTACTACTGGGGATCGAGCCCACAACCTGGTCATGTGTCCGGACTGGGAATCGAACCACGAACTCCTGATTTATAGTTCGATGCTCAGCCACTGAGCCTTGCTGGCGGGGCCCCAGGTCCATGTCTGAATGCAGGCAAACTCACTTGTGTGCGATTTCAGCCAAGTGCTCCCACCTCTCTCTGGTCTGGATTTCCAAGCGCCCTCAGGTGCCCTGACCTTTCCAGATCACCGAGTGTGGACACTGTTTTTGGTGTGTGTTTTTTTTAAAAAAAATTTTAATTCATTTTTTGTAGAGGGATAGAGAGCCGTAAACATTGATGAGAGAGAAACATGGATCAGCTGCCTCCTGCACATCCCCTACTGGGGATGCGCCTGCAACCAAGGCACATGCCCTTGGCCAGAATCGAACCCAGGACCCCCCCCCCACCCCACCCCCGTCCGCAGGCCAATGCGCCATCCACTGAGCCAAACCGGCCAGGGCGTGGGCACAGTTTTTAAGCAGATTTCCAGAAGTCCCCTTTCCAGCAGTCTCAGAGCAGTGGAAGGCAGGCCGGCCAGGCCAGTGCAAATCCTAACCCACATATTAACTGGAACGCCTCTTGGGCCAGGCAGGTGATTCTGTGACCAGCAAGGGGCTTCATGGAAACCCCTCAACGGCACTGAATCCCAAAAATGTGTGTGTGTGTGTGTGCGCGCGCGTGCGTGCGTGTGTGTGTGTGTGTGGACCAAGACCAGAGACCCAGGACCTGAGCTTCCAGGGCGGGGCGCACTGACCCGCACCTTGGGGGGGTCAGGACGTGCAGGCGTGGCTGTTGTGATGCTCTCCGCGCAGGGCCCGGGCCTGCGGACAAAGGCCTGGCTCTCACCCCACCGCCCAGGAGCCCTGGGCCGCGGTGCGCTTTCTCCCCACGCCCGCCCCCGATCACAGCTTTGATGCTTTTGCATGTCACTAATAGCCGGATGTGTAAACAGGGCAAGGAGAGGGAAGAAAGAAGGAGTCTGCCCTTTTAAGTAAGAGGCGAAAATGTGGTAAATACGGTAAGTGCCTCTGCCCCCTGCGGGGCCGCAGGCCTCCCTCCCCGCTGGCTTCTCCAATCAACCTAAAACCTACAACCTAAAATCTACGCGTGTTTCTGACAGCCGTCCGTGTTCCTCCCCGTCCGTATTTTCCTCGTGATTCAGCTTTTCTAACCCCTCACAAAAAAAAAAATCATCATCCTTCCGATCTGCAGACTTGGTGAATCTCCAGGTGTGGGGTTTCTTTCTTCCTTCCTCCCTCCCAGACGGAACCCCCCCCCTCGGGGCTCCCTGGGGTGTCTTTCTCATTCTGCCGGGAGAGCATGTTGTTGGCATCTGGTCGCTCCGGCAAGGTGGCGGGTCTCCGCGGCGAGGTGCGGTCCTCGCTTCCAGAAAGCGCTCAGTGGCTGTGGCCGTCCTGGGACAGCTCTGTCGGACGCAGGGCAGCGGGGGACACGCCCGGTCCCTACCACCCTCTCACTCTGCCTTTATTTTTTTTTTCAAGGCATCACCAGCCTGCTGGCCAACGGCGTTTACTCGGCTGCCTACCCTCTGCACGATGTAAGTGACCTTGACAACGTGGTTTGCCTCTGCGTCATGTGCCTTCCCAGGTCCCCACGGGCCGCACACCCCCCGGCGCTCCAATTACCCTGCAGTCTCCGCTTCCTGCTTTGGCTCGCCCTTAAATGTCAGCTGCGCACAGGCCTTCCCTGTTCCCCCGAGTGGGGACTGAGTGGTACAGAGCCCTCTTTTCTGGAAGAGCAAATCCACCAGGCGCGGTGGTGGCAGAGCCTCTGCCCCGGCTGTATCAAACCGTGACCTCGACCCAGGACCCACGGTCCAGGACCCACGGTCCAGGACCTGTCTCCCCTGGCTGGTCCCCGGCCCGCCCCATCCTCCCCCCCCCCCCCCCCCACCGGTCTGGCCGAGCGGCCAGGGCTCTGCATGTTTCTATCTCTGCAGAGCGAGTGGCCGGCTTCCTGAGCTGAATCTCCAAATCCCACTGGGATCCCCCTGACAAATATAGCCCGTGGCCTCGGCCCACGTTGTCTTGGCTCCTCCGGGGCGGAGAGAGCGAGATGATTCCTTCTCATTGTCTCTATGGAAACGGTCCGGAGTTCAGAGGGGCGCTGGGAATGGGCCGCGGGGCCTGAGCAGTGTGGGAATCCGGGACAGAGGATCTCGAACTTTCCAAACGCTCCCGACTGCCCAGGCTAGGAGCCAGGAAGCCAGAGAGGACAGGCCTGGTCCTGGTCGCTCCCCTTTGGCTCCCGTGGAAAATAGCCCCTTGTTGTCTCTGAGCCCCACCTGCCCACTGGGAACAATACCCGCCCTGTCCCGTTGCCAGGGTCAGTGTGGCTGTCAGAGGGGATGCAGAGAGGAAAGGGGTTTCAGTGGACTGGACAAATGGAGGAGGGTGTGGAACACAGGCCTGCTGCCCCTACCCTCTCCACTCACTGTAGGGATTTGAGGTCGACTGGCTTCCCCACCTTTTTAAAAAATATATATTTTTATCGACTTTTTAGAAAGAGGGAGGAAGAGGAGAGAGAGAGAGAGAGACAGCGAGAGAAAAAAACATCAATGAGAGAGAAACATTGATCGCATGCCTCCTGCACACACCCCCTACTGGGGATAGAGCTGGCAACCCACCAGGCATGTGCCCTAAGAGGGAATCAAACGGTGACCTCCTGGCTCATGGGCCAACGCTCAACCCCTGAGTCCCGCTGGCTGGGCCAGCTTCCCATCTTTGTGCCTTCGTGCATGCTGTTCCTTCTGCCTCTCGTGCTTTTCCCGCCTCCTCCGCCCTCCCAGGGCAGACGAAGCATCACACCGGGCCAGGCCTGCCTTGTTCCCCTTCCCCACCCCGGGACCCCTCCCTGCCTCCTCGGGCCCTCTGTTGCTCTGGTCCCACTAAGACACCACGTTTGGCCACCGTTCACGGTGTGCGTATCCCGTGAAAACCGGATGCTGGCACCTAGTGGGTGCCAGTCAGTGTGGTGCTGACGTGGCCGGACCACGCCAGGTTGCCTCCGTGAGCCATGTTGCCGGATGGAAGTTTCCGGGGGAAGGGCTCAGGCCCCGCGGGTCCCGCCATCCCTCCTGCCTCTTCCCACAGAGCCAGGGGTCCAGAGGGGCTTCGCTCACCCACCCGCCCTGCGCTCAGGCCACTCAGTGTCCAGCCCCACCGGCACCAGGAATGCCACCCTCTCCTTCACCCAGGTGGCCTTTGAGCTGAGGACGTCCTGGCAAGGGTCAGGGGCACAGAAGGGGAAATGTTTCAGACTCCCTGCCTGTTTTAAGCCAGACCTTAAAAGGGAAAGGGGAGAAATCAACATTTCTGAGCACCTACTGTGTACAAAGAACTGTATTTAGTAGGAGCTTTACCTTATTTACTCCAGTGTAGACAAAGGAGACCCAGAGAGGTTTGGTAACTTGCCTGAGGTCACACAGCCTCTGGGGAGAGTTAAGGCCAGAAGCCAGCCCTCTGACCCTGGGCTATGCCTCCCTCCCCTAGTGTGACCACCACCTTGTTCTTCCCTGGGCACCAAACGCACACCTCCCTCCCCCATCACTGCCACATCGAGTCTGTCTGCAGTGTAAGCAAACTGTTCCCACTTTATGGATGGGGAAACTGAGGCTGGAGTTGCTGGGAAAGACAGCCCAGAAGAAGTGGAGCCTGGAGCCCAGATCCTCTGGTTCCATCCCAGGGTTCTCTCCAGCCAGGTTCTGGACTTGGGCGTCTTGAGGGAATACAGAGTTTTATATCCGTGAATTTCCCGTCCAGTTGGAGGACACCCACCTCCTTCAGCACCAAAGCTGGTGTTCAGACATCGCAGCAGTGAGCGGGCCAGGGGCACCCCATGCCCTCAAACAGAGACTAATGCCCACGGCGAAGCTGCATCCTCCTTGGCCGGAGCAGGCTCCTCGCGCGTGCTGTGTAGCCCTGGCTCTTTCAACCCTTTTCATCTCAGGCACATGTAGCCTAATTACTAAAATCCCGTAGCAATCTTTTGCATGTAACTAATAACCGATGTTACAGCATGTAAGTAATAGCCGATGCCCAGCCCCCCGTACGTGTTTTTAAATCTGGGAGAGTTACTGTGTTGGCCGGTCTCATTTTTTAGTTGACCGTCTAAGGCAGTGGCCGGCAAACCGCAGCTCGTGAGCGACGTGCGGCTCTTTGGCCCCGTGAGTGTGGCTCTTCCACAAAATACCACGGCCTGGGCGAGTCTGTTTTGAAGAAGTGGCGTTAGAAGAAGTTTAAGTTTAAAAAAATGTGGCTCTCCAAAGAAATTTGAATCATTGTACTGTTGTTTGGCTCTGTTGACTAATGAGTTTGCCGACCACTGGTCTAAGGGAAAAGTGGTCAGTGCGCATGACTAAATAATCAGGTATTGCATGTTTAACAATTCTTGTGGCGCGCCGGGTGGAAATCTGAATTTCTCACCGCACCCCCCCCCCACCCCCGTCTCACTCACCACTGAGGTGCTTAGCATCACTGCTCGCTGCCCTCCCTGCATGCCCTCAGTATCCCCACCCGCTTCCAGAGCCTGGCTCACTGCGTCCGTCCATTCATTCGTTCGTTCATTCATTCATTCATTCAGCAAGATCATCTGTCAGCAAGGTGTGGGGTGCCGGTGCCAACCAGAGGACCCCTGCCGACATGGGTGTGCTCTGAGCGAGACCCCCAGGAGGTCTCCGTAATCAGTGTGTCGGCCGCAGAGAACGGACTCTGGCATTTCAGCTGGCCGCTCGGCAGCTTTTGGGCTTCCTTCCTGGTTGGCACCTCCCCGCCTGGAGGTCACCAGCCCACTGACCTCCGGATGGATGTACCGTGGGGCCCACGTGGCTGGCTCCTCCATGAGGAGAATGACAGGGCGGGGAGAGGACAGTGGTTCCGCTGCTCTCAGAGCATCTCCCTGCCAGGACCAGCTGGTGGATTGCCTGCCAGGGGGTCCGGTCTTCCTCGCCTGGAGGGGGCTGGTGGTGGAACGGGCAGTGGGCAGGCCTCCAGAAAGTCTCAGAGCTCTATCTGCCGGGCAGTTCTCAGGACCAGCCTGGCTAGGCCCTCCCTCAGCCCCTCTCTGGTGGCTCCTGTTGAGTCAGCGCCGGGGCATGGGACTCACTTCTGACTTTTGGACCCTCCTTTTCCACCGCCCCTGGAGACGGGATCTGAGTCCCAGGTTGGATCAAATTCAGCCTTCCTCTCCTCAGGGGAAAAAAAAATCAATGAGCCTCAGTGTTTCCATCTGTAAAATGGGCTCGCCGATCTGTACGTGCAGCTACCATATCATTTATCATCCCTCCTGGGACACATGAGAGTGACGGGGCCCCACCAGGACAGGGCCCTGGGACCATCCTGCAGAGCACAAGGTGTGTTCGCCCTATTGATAGATTCTCCAGCCCCAGAAGCCACCGCCGGGGACCTGGCCACAGCCCTTCCTCGGACTTTGCCTCTGGGTCGGGAGGAGGGCACACGGAGTGATTTGCATCGTGGAGGGAGGCCTGGACCACCTCCTGCTCCCTGTGAAGTCTCGTCCTGGGATGGTCTTAGCCGGGCCGGTGCGTGTTTGTGGAGCCTGTTTGGAACGTTGGGAATGGAGAGTACTCGAGAGTAAACATCCTTTTCCCTTTTCCAACAGGGCGACTATGAAGGTGAGGACGTGGAGTTCAACGACAGAAAAGTAAGTGGACACCAGGGAGGGAAGGGGCTCCGGCAGGGTCTGGAGGGGCGCGCCCCCGGGCCTCGGGAGGGGCGGGCAGGCGGGCTGCGCCGTGGGCATCGGTGGTGACAGGGTTGAGGGAGGATGCCGGTGAGCTCTGTTTGGTTGGTTTGCTCCTTCTGATGCTCAGAAACGCCGGTGGCAGGTTATCGGTGCTCCTCAGACGCTGCCCGGGCCCGGCCGGGGTAAACCCGTGTCTTACCCGGGATAAGGCCCTGCCCCGGGCAGAGGAGGGTGGGCACCGCTGTGGCCACCTGCGCGGAGAGCCCGGCAGCCCCTGGGGAAACTTGCTGGAAGGCATTCAACCCAGTGTTTCTCAAACTTACTTAACATGGAACCCTTTCTAAGGGACAACTTATTGAGCTCGTGTTTATGGGAGACGCACTTTGGAAAAGGGATTCCTGCCTTCCCCGGGGGGTGTTCCTGAGTGCAGCCCCCAGGCTCTCCAGGAAGCTCTGTTCCTCCACTCCCCCCCTCCCACCCCCCACACATAAACATCGTCCCACCACCGCCACCTCTCCTCCCTCCACACTCGGGAGGGTCCTGTGCCCATGCCCAGACCCCAGCCTCGTTCTGGGCTCTAGGTCACCCCTCTCGGTTCCCCAGACAAGCTCAGACCTCCCCCCCCACCCCACCCCCGCCGCTCAGGGAGCAGCCCTCCCTGGGCCCTGGGTCTCTCTCGGCCCCCTGTCCAGCATCTCCCACCGAGAGCGGATCCCTCCGAGGTGGAGGGCAGAGACGCTCCCCCGAGAGCCTCGCAGCAGTGGCCTTGTCCCAGATGGCAGGGCCAGGAACCTCTGGCTCCGGAATGTTCCTCCCTCCCGCCCCCTCCGACCCCCCATACGTGTTTTTAAACCTCTGGTGCTTGATCCAACTTGCCCGCCCCAGGATCCAGCTGAAGATGCTATCTGGGCTAGCGCAAAATTACATATTTGGTTATTTTTAGTGGAACATCTGGCATTCGTCTGAGACCCCATGACTTGCAGAGCTCCCCCAGCCCCTCCCCAGGCCCGGCCCGGCCAGCCCGGCCCGGAAGGCCCCCTTCCTCTCTCTGTGTGCCCCTTTGGCCCCAGCGACCCCCGTCTGGCCCAAGCCCATCCTCCAGGTCCCTCCGCCCCCGTCCCCGCCCTCCTCCCCGCGCTCCAGCCACACTGGCTGCCTTGCCAGTCTGAGGGCTCCTCGGACGAGGACCACAGACAGCAGTGCCAACACTGCCTCCCCAGTTGCTTTTGCAGGAACTATTTACTGAACACTGCTGTGTGCCAGGCCCAGCCAGCACGGTACCCAGTTCACCCAGACCCACCTGTTCTCTGCCCGGAGAGCTGCCAGCCTCCATCTCCTTTTTAATGTTATGCCCCAGCAATGAGCACACGGCCTGGCCCGCGGGGCTAGTCAGGGAGTATTAGATGGGTGGATGGGTGGGTGGGTGAGTGGGTGGATGGACAACAGACAAGTAGGTAAAAGTGTGGGTGGGTGGATGGATGGATGGATGGACTAAAGGCAAACAGAGAGGGAGGCCGGGAGGGAGGATGCCCAGTCAGGTGTTTGGGTCCTCACTCAGAACCCTAGAGCAGCGGTTGGCAAACTGCAGCTCGCGAGGCACATGGCGGCTCTTTGGCCCCTTGAGTGTGGCTCTTCCACAAAATACCACGGCCTGGGTGAGTCTGTTTTTGAAGTGGCATTAGAAGGAGTTTAAGTTTAGAAAATGTGGCTCTCCAAAGGAATTTCCATTGTTGTGCTGTTGATATTTGGCTCTGCTGACTAAGGAGTTTGGGGACCACGGCCCTAGAGAACCCCTCATTCTCCCATGAGGACCCCCCGCTAAGGGACCCGGTTCTGACTATTTTGCCTTTCCAATGACAAAGTCTGTGGCATCCCGTCAGTGTCAGGAGCCTGTGTGGCTGGCCCCAGAGACAGGGCGGGAAGGGAGTCCCAGGCAAGCCAACGCCATCTTCCTGGCTGAGCTGCAGGAGCAGGGGCCCAGCAAGAGGCTGGTGCTGCCCCCACGGGGGGTGGTGGGTATGGCTCTCCCCTCTGCACCCGGGCGCCTCCTTCAGGAGTGGATTAAGGTGGCTCCATCCCGGTTGGACTGAGCCACAGGGCCCGGCCCATCCTCCCTCCCTCCCTTCGTGCATTCATTCATCCATCTGGCAGTTACTGACTGGAAACCTGTTATCTGGCCCAGGCCTTGTTCAAAGTGTTGCGGGGGGGGTGGGGGGGGAGGGCATGGGTGGCACAGATGAAACAAGCCCGGTCTTCCTGGGGCTTCCATTCAGGGGGGACATGGCAAAGGGCAAGTACGTGCACGGCCATTAAGAACTGGGCCAGTGCCCAGCATGTGGCCCGGGGGTGGGGGAGGTCTGGGCAGGAGGAATCCTGGCAGGTGGAGCCGAGACCCTCTGAGGTCTGGGTGCTGGGTGTGATAGGTCACTGTGACTGGAGCCCAAGCCCCCCACCCCCCACCCCCAGGGCCCCGGCGCCTCCCACCTTCTCCCGAGGCTGGGGTGCACCCCGGGAGTCCTGCCAACGGCAACAGGGAAATCTTCAGTCAGGTTTCTCGGCCCTGACAGCTATAGGGTGATGGATGTTCTCTCCTTGGCAGGAAGAGAACTCCGGCGAGGTAGAGTGGCTTATGTAGCAATCGGGGCGTGCCTGTTTGGCATGGCGGTGGGTGCATGGTGGCCAGGGCCCCCCAGCAGGTTCGGGGACACGGTGACTGGCGTTGCACGGCCATCCATGCCTTCGAGAGGTTCTCCCGGCTTTCCCGCTGTGCCACCCCTGCCCGGGCCAGCCTTCCTTCTCTCTCTCCCTCCCAGGACCCCTCCCTCCCCATCCCCCCTTGCTCCCTCCCTCCCTCCTTCCCTTCCTCCCTCCCTCCTCTCTCCCTCCTTCCCAGCACCTCCCATGGGGCCTGTCTGTGATATAAATCAGCGACTTGCTTTCCGCCAAGGGAGGAAGCCGCCCGGGACAGGGGTGGCCATGTTGCTTCTCCGGGGTGCTGGGCAGTCCCATCGAAGTGTGCTGGCGCAGACCTCCCGTCCACAGAGAGCGGCCGTGGCTGGGCCTCGTTTCTGCACAGCCTGGCGCGAGAGCCCGGGAGCCCGGCCCGCCGCCTCCCATGTGCATGTGCATGAGGCAGGCCCGGGTCGTGCTGTGGCCGGCAGGGAAGACAGCGCCCTTCCGTACGAAGGAGGCACCGGGGCTCTGGGGAGAGCCGGATGCCCACCAGGACTCAGTGGTTAGGGTCTGCCCAGGATGGCCGCTCCAGACTCAGCAGAGCCAGCCACGCTCAGGGCACCGCGGGGGAGGTCCCGTGCATCCTGGTTCCCTGCCCGAAGCTGTAAAGCTCCCCTCTCCTCCCCCACCCCCTCCCCCACCCCCTCCCCCAGCAGCAGGACTGGAGGTCTGAAGGCAGCTCCCCCGTAGAGACCAGAGCAGGCAGAGCGCAGGGTGCTGACAGCCAGGTTCACTGGGATTTACGGCGACGGCGCTCCGCTCTCCTGCGCTCTCTCCTCCCCGCGTTTAGAGGTGCGTGTGGAGCGCAGACGGGGCACAGAGCCTCTCCTCCTCCCCGGCCAGCCGGCCGGTGCTCTCAGCCTCGGCGGGGGCCCGCGGAAGACTTGAATGTACGTCGGTGCCCAGAAAAGGAGGTGAATGTGCTAGCTCGGGCTGCAGGCACAGGACTGTGTGTGCAGAAGGGCGGCGTACGCAGCAGACATTGGTTCTCGCGGCTCTGGAGGCTGGAAGCCCGGGGCCAGGTGCCGCCGGGGTGGGCCCGGGAGGACTCACTTTCTGGCTTGCAGACGGCCACCTTCTGGCTGCATCCCCACAGGGCCTTTCCTCCCTCCGTGTGCGTGGAGAGGGACGCTCCTGCGTCTCTTCTGATCGGGGCACCGGTCTGTCACATCCAAACCCCTCTTTCATGACCTCTTTTAACCTTAGTTACTTCCCAAATACAGTCACACGGGACACATACCTTCGGTCCATGGCACAGAGCGCTTGGGGTGATGAGGTTACATGGGGCCACGGCAAAATCTGAGCCTGGGCCACCCACCCCCCAAATTTTTAAATTGAGCATAGGAGACCCCCAAAAAAATATTTAAACTCTTGAGAAAAGAAAGGAGGATACAAGGCAGCATCCACAAGAGACCCTGGCGAGTCCTCACGGGCATGCCCAGCAGAGACAGGTGGCGGGGTAAGGAAGGTCGAGGGGGAGAGGGGATGTCTCCGCTCCCCTGCAGCTGGCCCTGTGACTTTGGGCTTGGAGTTGAGGCTGGGAAAGCACGAATCGCCCGTGTGCATGGGCTTTCCTCCTTCCAGCCAGCAGTCCTGACACGCGGCGTCCCTGGGACCGCCTGAGCGCGTTCACACACGGCTCCCGAGCCGTCCCTCTCATTACCGTTCCTGCCCGCAGCCCGGGAAGGGGTGGGGATTTGTGTGACGGGTGTGTGCAGACTTCATTTATTTCACTACGTGTCTCAATCAGACAGCCCGTCTCCGGAGACAAACGTCAAGCTCGGTGCATCGCACGCGATTTTTCTTTTCTTTTTTCTTAATCTTGCCACTTTCATTTCTTCGCTCCAAAGCCGAGTGGGTTCTGTCCTTTAGCTCGATGGTTCCGTGTGTGACAGGGACGACCGGGAAGCGTACGTGGAAAAGCCTTGTAGCGTTGGGCCGCTTTAGATCAGGTGGAAAGGGGAGAGGATTCCACGAAGCTGCCCAAGGCCTCTTTCCCATCCCCAACCCCATCGCAGGCCTTCAGCTCCAGCTCAGCAGCCCCGGAGGGTGGGTGCTTTGGGGCCCTTCCCAGAGCTGACGGCCGTGACCCCGTTTTCCCAGGTCCACCTCTCCCACCAGGACAGGGGCCCGGGGCCCGGGGCTGTGTCTGCCCAGCTCCCCTCTGAGAGCCCGGGGCCCAGCATGGTGCCTGGCCCTTCCCTGGCCGCCTCTCGCCGGTGTTGGTTGAGTGAATGAAGGAGGTGGCTGTGAGCAGGGAGCACCAGCCCTGTGCTCTGGGGAGGGACCTGGGAGCACCCCACGCTCACCAGCCCCCCGCCGCGCTCTCTCCCCCAGCTCCTGTACGAAGAGTGGGCCAGCTACCGCGTCTTCTATAAGTACCAGCCCATCGACCTGATCAGGTGAGAGAGAGCAGCCTGGGGTAAACGTCCCCCCCGTGTCCCAGGTGCCCTGGCTGTGCCGGGCCTGGGGCCCTGTTTGAATTTGCCCCGAGGTCTCCCGGCAGGACCGGCGGCATCAGTGTACGCAGCTCCTCGGAGCTCATGGGAGGATGGGCTTTTGCCTCGTCCTCGCCGTCTCCTCCTCATTTCGCAGCCCGGCCTGACTCTGCTGGGCGGCAGGCCAGGCCCTCGCGTCGCTGTGCTGAGAGGCAGAAAAGAATGTGTCCTCCCCCAGGGGACCTCTGTCCCAAGGGCAGGAAGGGGGTGGGCCGGAGTCAGCCGTGCGTGTCCTCTGGGGACACGGAGACCAGAGCTCAGCCTGTGAGCAGCCGTGTACACCCATCACGGCATCCAGGCCAGAGTGCCAGCGCCACGCTGAGCCCGGCTTGGAAGGAAGCTGGCAGCCCCGCGGGCCATGCATCGTGCCCACCAGCATGCAAACACCTTCCCCCGGGGCACAGAGAGAGGGGGGCGGGCGTAGGGAAAGCGGGGAGCACCCCGAAACCTGGTAGCCTGGCTCAGAGCCCCGCCCACTCTCTACTTCCCGGTCCAGAGAAGCAGGGGCGGATTTGAGCTGTTCCCTGCAGGGGAGGGGGAGGGGACGTGCCTCGCACCCATGCAGCATGAGTGAGCTTGTCTCTCTGGCTTTGCCCGCGTGCAGGAAGTACTTCGGGGAGAAGATCGGCCTGTACTTCGCCTGGCTGGGCGTGTACACCCAGATGCTCATCCCCGCCTCCGTGGTAGGGGTCATCGTTTTCCTCTATGGATGCGCAACCGTCAATGAAAACATCCCCAGGTAGGCGGGGCCTGCCCCAGGACACGCCCACCCCGGGCCCCCTCAGGCCCCAGGGCAAGGGGCTTACCTGCCATGTGAAGGCCGGGCATCCTTTTCGGGCATAAACCCCCTAGGAGCCGTTTCCCTGTCGAAAGCAGACAGGAGATAAAGCTCCTTTTCTTCCTTGAAGTTTTCTTCCCCCTTTTAGTTCCCAGTCCTCAGAGGACAGGAAAATCCCCCGCCTCCTGTGAGGTTGGGAAATACAAACAAACGCCATTCATGGGCCTCAGGCAGGGGACTCGGCTGGTCTCTCTCCTCCTGGGACCCCGAGTCTCGGGAGGTGAGGCGTGAACAGCAGGCCAGGCCTCACGCTCCTGCTGCCGTCCACCACGGCCAGGGCCGGCCGGGCACAGGGGAGAAGGCCGAGACTCTAGGGACATCGGGCTTCATGCTGGGGGGGTGGCTCCCAGAGTGACAGCCAGAACGAAAGTCAAACTGCACAGAGCTCGGGGGACCCTGTCCCCGCATGCACAGAGCTCGGGGGACCCTGTCTCACATGCATAGACGCCTCCCCTCCTTTCTAGTTAGTCCTAGACCTGCCAACACTAGCCCCAAGGCAGCCAGGTGGTGTGTGAGAACGAGAGGCCGCTGCACCCCTGGGCAAACACGAGTTTAGCAGGGCGGGTGCCCCTGGCCCTGCCTCCCGGGAGCTCCCAGTCTCTCTGGAAAAGCCCTCAGACATCAGCTCAGCTCCATTCCCCACGACTCAGCCCCGAGCCCCGGAGGCCGAGCTGCGGCTTGGGAAGGGCCTCCACCGTCCAGTCATGAGGAGTGGCTCGTAGGGCCCGCGGCCCAGAGGGGCCGTATCCAGGGAACCTGGCGTAAGTGTTTTAAGATGTGAACAGCACCTCACACACGTGTCAGTGTTTTCACACGTGAATCACACCTATGAGCCACCCACTCGTGACTTAAGGAAACCGGCTTGTTTGGGGCCCGGGCGGGCGGGAGAAAGCCTATGCCTTTGTTTGCTGATGTGACATGAGGTCACTGTGCTCGGGCGGGGCTGTGGCGAAGATGAAAGTGGCCTAATTGGGGCGGGGATCGGATTCTAAAACCCTGAGGGACGTGGAAGCTGGGGTACCCTCAGGGTCCCCCTGGGAGGCCGCAGAGGCCGCCCCCTTCCCTCCCCCCTGCAGGAGATGCAGAGCCAGCTCAGGCCCTGCCCAGGCAGGCATGCATCCCCCATGAGGGCGCAGTGACCTCCCAGCCAGGCCCGCCGCACCGCCAGAGGCAGACAGCGCTTACCGGGGACTCCCGAGTCTCCTCGGACCTCAGCCCATGATGTGGGGGGTGTCCCTCGGGGAAGGGGGGTCTGATCCGCCCTTTTACCCCCTCTGAGAACAAGCCACCCCATTCCTGCTCTTTATTTTGGCTGAGTGGTGAAGGGAGAGGCGGAGGGTTTAAAACTGGCAGAAAGCGGGCTTTTAGTCTGGCTGGCAAGGCTCACAGCCGGCAGAGATGGGGCCAGCCCTCCGTGGGGTGTCTGCCCCTCACACATGGGTTCCTTATACCTCCCAGCAGAGGCCCCCAGAAGACAGAATCCCGGGGAGAGGCAAGGGATGGACCCCTCAAGGTGGCCCACGGTCCTCCTTTCAAAATCCCTGCAGCTGCTCGGTGCCCGGTTACTCCCGTAATAGGCATGTGGTGTGCACATGCCAGCTCTGTTCCAGGGCTCCACGCTCGCTCCGTGCGACCCTCCTGACAACCCGGTAACACGGGCACTCTTCACGCTCAGCATTTCCGTGCTGCAGATGGGGAACTGAGGCCCAAGGAGTTGGAGTAACATGCCCGAGGGACACAGGTCCAATCCAGAGCTGGCTGGCTGCACACTGCCCTGACACCGGCATGCACACACCCCTCATGCACACGCACACATAGACACATATACATGTATGCACAGCTCCCCAGCTGCTTCGAGCCAGCAGCCTCGGTCACCATGCATCTTTCCACCCCCCGTGCCCAACACAGAGCTGGGCACACCCTGCACATGCAGAGTTCTTTCATATGCATTTGTGAGTAATTGAAAGGACAGAATGGGGCCGGAGTGCCCACTGTGCCGGGAAGAGGAGCCCCCAGAACGATTCCTCAGACATTTACAGACACCCACCGACGGCCATGGGCCATCTGTGAATCGGTGCATAAAGCTGAAATTTAAAATAAAAAGCAATCCCCCCCACCCCACCCCAGCCTTCGCCCGGATGGCCCTCTCCTCTCTGGCAGTGACTCCTGCCTGGGTCACAACCCAGTCACGTGAGCACTCGTCACTCTCAGCATCCCCACGCTGCAGATGGGGAAACGGAGGCCGGAGTTTCGTCCAAGTCCGTGGGAGGAGGGCTAAGCACTCCCCTCACCTTCCAGAAGGTTAAAGGGACTGGCCGGGGGCACCACGACCTGGCCGGGCAGTCCTGGTGGGCCGGCGGAGACCCTCAGCGGCTCCCTCTCTTCCAGCAAAGAGATGTGCGACCAGAGCCACAACATCACCATGTGCCCGCTGTGCGACAAGACCTGCAGCTACTGGAAGATGAGCTCGGCCTGCGCCACGGCCCGGGCCAGCCACCTCTTCGACAACCCGGCCACCGTCTTCTTCTCCGTCTTCATGGCTCTCTGGGGTAAGCGGAGGGCCGCGCGCCCACCCCACCACCCCACCCCCGGGCCGCTGGGGCCCAGGCGGCGTGGGGGCTGCCCACAGGCGGCCCATGCCGGTGAGCACGGAGGGAGGTCGTGGACACAGTCCCCCGCTTTCCCTGCCGTTCCCAGGGTCTCCGCTGCGCGTCGCGGCTGCTGGCGCTCTGAGTTCTTCTGACCCAGCCGGGAGCCCCTGGGCAGCGCCGAGGAGGGTGCTTTGCCCTGAGAGACAGGCCTCTCTCCGGGGCCCTGGCTCTGTGGCCAGGGGAGACCGCTGCTTCAGAGCGGGAGGCCCGGCTCTGCGTCCTGCGGCTGAGCTAGCCCCGGGGCACGTGTCTCCTCCGCCAGCGGTTCTCGACCTTCCTCCTAGTTCCTCATGGTGTGGCGACCGACCCCCAACCAGAAAATTGGCTTCGTCGCTAGTACTTCATAAGCGTGATTCTGCTACTGTTAAGAATCGTAATGAAAATGCCTGTGTCTGCCGGTGGTCTTAGGCGACCCTGCTAGCGGTTCTCAACCTGCGGCCACGGCCTCCAAGCCCTGCTCTGTGCCCTCCCCTTGTGCTCGGGGCCCTCTGTGAATCCTCTCTCTGCACCTTCAGAGAGGGGCGCTAGCTTCAGTGAGCTGCGCCAGGCGCTGTTCTGAGCACCTCACGGGAGGTGGTTCATCACCCCCCGCCCCCATGGCTCTAAGAGGTACTGCCTCCATCACCCCATTTGACAGATGGACACACTGAGGCAACTTTCCCAAGCAGACACCACTAATCAGAGGCAAAGGGAGATGAGAACTCTGCGTCTGCTCCCCCCCCCACCCCTGGGCCCTGCCCCCTCTGCTGGTGTCACTCACAGCTCTGGTGCCAAGCACGCTGAGCACCGGCCTGGCCCGTTCCTGACGGGACCAGCTCACATGTGTGCTGGACTGGCTTCCTCGTCTGCCCACCATGCCTGCCTCCCCCTCCAGAGCCTGCGCTGAGGACTGACCTCTGCTCGGCTTATCTCCGTGACCCCACCACGGCGCACAGCAGAGGGAGGCTCCGTTTGTATTCTCTCATGAGGACACAGAAGCCCAGAGAGGTTACGTGACTTGCCCAAGGTCACACAGCTAATAGGCTCATACCAGACATGACCGATCCATGCCCCGGTCACACCTCTCCACCCCAGCCTCCTCCAAGCCCTGCTCTGTGCCCTCCTGGAGGAGCCGAGGTCCACCCACAGTGGGTGGTGAGGGCACGCAGGCAGCAGCACTGCTCGGCCGGGCAGTACCACAACGTTCAGGGTAAATCCGGTAAATCCGGTGCAGTCCCTTCCCTGCCGCCAGCTTGGCCTCTTCACACAGCTTTATTGAGCACCTACTGTGTGCAGAGCAGTGCTGCTTCACACCCTCGAAGGTGTTGGCCAGCCCTCCCCAACAGTCCATCCCTGGAGGAAAAGCATGGTTCCTTCTGCACCACCACCACCTTCTGCACCGCCACCCCCAGGAGGGAAAAGGGCAAATCTGTCTGGCTGTCTGCCCCAGCCTCCTCCAGCTCCCCTTCCACCCGGGAGGCAAGTGGGCCTGCCTGTCAGAGTCAAAAGCAAGTTCAGTCTACACTTCCCATTGGGGAGGGGGGAATAACAGAAAAGCCAAACACTCCTGTGAAGCACTGACTCCAGGAGAAAAGGAAGTTATTAGAAATCAAGACAGAAGCCACGGGAAAGAGTGTGCTGGGCTGAGAGGGGTGTGTGCCCCGTGCGGCCGCCCCAAACGGGGGCTGGAGGATAGGGGTGGGGGCACGGTCCCTCTGTCCCGGGACTTCCGCTGCTGGTTTCTGAATCCCGTGCTCAAGTGTTTCTTCATTGCCCTCAGGGATCACCTTCCCACTGCCGCTCACCGCCCACTGTGTCCTTTCTTCTCTGCCCGCCAGCTTCTAACGTTACCGCTCACACAGCAACAGGGCGGCCCCAAACCCGTTTCTGCTGGCAGGGGCGCGGGCTGTGCCCCCGGAGGAAGGGCTGCCAGCCGGGGTTCTAATCTCACTTCCACCACAGAGGCTGTGGGCCCAGAGACCTCAGCTCCCTGCTGCCTGGAATTTATGACATTTCAAAGCCTCAAATTAGGCGTCACACACAGCAACTCAGAGGAGCCCCATTTAGCTGTTCTCCGGGATCCATTTGCTGAAGTGATGGCATAATCGTGGGCTTTCACTGCCTGTCAGTTTCCTGCAGAACAAAGGGAGTGATTTGGTTTGAGCCCGGCCCCGAGGAGCCAGAGAGCCATGGTCCCCGCTGAATGAAATGGCAGAGGCAGGACCGAATCCCCTTCCCCGTGGAGTGGGCAGGGGACCCGGCTGAGGCACCCTGAGCTGGAGGGACACAGGGAGAGCTACGCTGTGGTTTCTGCTGGTCTCAGTGAGACCGTGGAGGGCTGGGGGCCTTCATGCCTGGCCCACGTCCCCACAGGGGCTGACAGGCAGGGCCGGGTGTGCTCTCCGCTCTCAGGAAACGGATGTGCATTGAGCAAATGTGTGGCTGTTGGGAGCCACCGTTCACGGAGCTGGTCTCTACTCCGGGGGGGGGGGGCTGTGCTTTAAGGAGGATGCGGCCCTTAAGGACGTGCAGTCTGTGCTTTAAGGAGGATGCGGCCCTTAAGGATGTGCAGTCTCAGTGATGGAGCCCAGAGGGCTGGGAGACAAGGCCCCAGCCCCTGGGAGCTCGGACCTCCCCGGGTGGGCGGCAGGTCTGCCCGTAGCGGCGGGAGCACCCAGACCGGTCAGAGCCCCGCCTTGCGGCCTGAGACTCCAGCGGCAGGTCTGAGAGGTCCTGGTGACCCCCTGGCACAGAAAGCGGCAGGGAGGCCGTGCCAGGGCATCCCCCGGGGCCTGCAAGGTCACGCTCGGTCACAGCGGCAGCGTTCGGGGTGTGCTCAGGGGAGGGCTCCGGTGGCCTGCGAAGGAGGCATTCGGAATTAGGGAAACTGGAGGCAGGCCCAGGCGGAAGACAGTTGGGACAGGTCAGGACAGGGCCCCCTTTCTCCCCACCCCCTCCCCCCCCGGGCACCGGGTGGATGCGGCCTGGGAGGAAGCTGAAACAGAGGCCTGGGGGAGGGCCAGTAAGCAGCCAACTCATCGCTGGGCAGGGATGGGTGGGAGGAAGAACAGGCGATGGAGGGTCAGTGTTTCTGCATGCCCCGGCCCCAGGGCAACCTGCACAGCTGGTTCCGGACACAGCCACGGGGCCCGGGAATCTGCATTTTCACAAGCTTCAGGGGCGGGGGGAGGGGGGCCTCTGATATCGCAGGTCCCAGGCCCGGGCTCTGAGAAACCCCGGAGGAAAGCGGTCCATTTCCCCTGCTTTCCAGCTGTGGCCGGTGCCCAGCCGGACATCCGTCCTCCTGGTTCTGTGATCCGATGCCACCTTGATGCCACCCCTTGTCAGACAATCCCTCTGAGCCTCAGTTTCCTCCTCTGGGAAAGGAGGGAAGGAACAGCACCTCCTTCCTGTGGTTCCCGCGTGGCTGATGGGTACTTGACAGGACAGCCCTCCCTGTAGGCCTGACTCGGGACCGCTCGACCGTTGCGCGCCCCCGAGCTTCCTTCCTGGGGAGAAGCATCGAGGGTGAAGGGTGCAGCCAGTTGCCTCTCCCGTTGCAAGCTGTGTGCTCATGAAAGCTGTTCGCTCAGCCAGTGAGCGCCCTGAGCTCCTGTCTGTGCCGGGTGCCCCCCGCCCTTGCCCCCACGCGAAAAGAGCCCCTTGACACGGGACGGGGGTCGTAGTGGAGGGCAGTGTGGACAGTGTGAGCAGGAGAGGCCCCAGGAGGAGTTAGTTGCCTTCTGACACTGAGGAGGAGCGTGGGGGGCTCCCTGGAGGAGGCGGCGTTTGGCCTCTGGAGGAGGCGGCGTTTGGCCTCTGCTTAGTCGGTTGTGGGTGCGAAGCAGGAGGTGGCGCCAAAGAGCATGCTCGGCAGCCAGACCACCGGCGTGGGTTTGGAGCTCGAGTGCATGGCCGTGGCTCTCCCCTTGCTTTCTGACCACAGGAGCGCCACCGGGGACTTGGGGGTCCCCAAGATTGGTGGAACGGGGCGGCTAAGAGCCCGGGCTGGCCCCTCACTGGCTTGGATGGGTAACCTTGGCCAGGACTTGATTTCCCTGTGCCTCAGTTTCTTCCTCTGTAAAAGGGGAAAGTGGCCGTCTCTGCCTCGGGGGGAAAGGGGGGACAGAGTTCCCGTGGCGTTCCTGGCCCAGCATGATGGCACCCCCCTCACCAAACGGTGCAGGAGCCAAGAAGGCATGGGTGCCGCCCGGTGTCTCGGGCTGCTCGGCCCTGACTTTGTGGTTTTCCTCCCCCTGCCTGCAGCCGCCACCTTCATGGAGCACTGGAAGCGGAAGCAGATGCGGCTCAACTACCGCTGGGACCTCACAGGCTTCGAGGAGGAGGAGGTGAGTGGGGAGCCCTGCGCCCTCCCCCGCCGCCGCCCGTTAGCGCCCAGGGACGCTCCTGGACGCCCGAGGCCCGGGGGCCCAGGCAAGGCCGCTCCCGCCGGCTTCTCCGTTCACATCCCTGGTGTTTGAATCACCCGCGGTTGCCAGGGCGACCGTTTGATGTCTGTCGAGTGTTTCTGATCTCCATGCTCGCATGGACGCGCCGCCCACCAGCGCGGTCAGGGCCGGCTCGCCACGCTGACCTCATCGGGCCCTGGGGAGGCCGGGCGAGTCTGGGAGGGAATCACCACCGCCCAGGAGGCCGGGTCCCCGAAAGCGGCTGTGAACCTTTGCCCGGTGCCAAAGCCACGCTCCCCAGTGCCAGTCCCTGGGGGCGGCTCAGCCGAGCCTTTCCCAACCGAGGGAGAACCAGACGCCGCAGCATCACCGCTTTCCCAGGACAGGGCCCCGGGGCCCCGGGGGCGGCCGAGAACCCTCTCCCGAGGTTCCTCTGAGAAGCCTGGCCGCTGCCCTCCGCATGGGCAGCTCCCGCCGGCACTCCCCGTGGGAGGAGCGGTGAAGACAAGGAGAAGCAGCCCCCCATCACCCCCCACCCCCGCGCCTGGCGCCCACAGGGCAGAGCGGCGAGGTGTGGCCACGCTGGCCGCCACTTAACTTTATGAAACGCCGAGCTTGTCTTTTAAAGCGAGCGCTCTGCATGTTCCCTGGAACGTGGCCTCTCCCCCATCGTTTCTTAGCATCCCTGTGTTTCCCACACACATGCTCCCTCCCGACACGGAGTCTGCCTGCTCGGCTGCAGCCAGGGCAGCTGGGGCGGGCTCCGGGCTCAGCGCTCACCGTGCTGCTGGGGGCCGAGGGGACTGGAGTCTGCGGGGGGAGCCAGGCGGCCGGCCTCCGTCCTGATCCCGCACTGCCCTCGCTGTGTGACCCAGGCCACGTCGCCTAACCTCTCTGGGCCTCAGGGGCCTCCCTTCTTAACTACGGATTGTGAGCTAGTTCTCACTCCAGGGGGTCCGAGGGGGGCTCAGTGGATAAGAAGCACGTAGGGCAGGGAGGGGCCCGCACCAGTCAGTGCCCCAGGACTGGTCGCCCGCTAGCCGCCTCTGAGCTCAGCCCTCTTCCACGGGGAGCCCCATTATCCCGTCTCGCATATGGCGATGCCAACACAGGTGCGTCCTGCTCTCCCGCGGGCAGCCCTTCAGGGGTGAGTCGGGCACCGAGCCTCCCCCTGGGCAGTTCTTTCCCATCACCGTTCCCGTTAGGAAGACACAAGTACGACAAAAAGCAGTCACCGTCTTGTTTTAGAAGGAGATTTAGAGTGTCCTTTTCATGACGTCCCTGTGGTTGGGGAAAGCTGGGGAGGGGGTCGGTCCTGTGTGTTCAGCCCCTCGGGGATCCACCCCGTGATCTCTTCACCTGCGCCCCGTCCCCCGCACTTGACTTTGGGGTGGCAGTCGGAGCCCTTGGGCATGAGGCCCCAGGGGACTGAATGAGGCCCGCAAGGTGAATCTCCCCATCACCGCCTCCCGCACCCCATAGCTGACCAGGGACCTTTTGGGGGGATGTTTGAGGGGTAAAGCAGCCTCTCCATGCAGCCTGAGCTCCCGGCGTCGGCCCCGGGAGGCGAAGGAGCCTGCGTACCCCTTAGCTGAGACCCACACCGTCCAGCACTTGCCTGGGAAGTCCCAAAATCACTCAGGCTGCAAAAGCAGCAGCAGCGACTGCTAGTGGGTCCCGGGCCCCCACGTGCTCCCCATCTACCCGTGCCCTTCGCCCTCATCCCAGCCCTGGAGAAAGTTGCCTTTAGTTCAGAGAACCTGGCCTGTTGCTTTAAAAACAGCACAAGTAATGGAGTCTTTCTGTTTGTTTGTTTTCACTTTTATGTTTCTGGTTCCCCGAAGGAGGCCGTCAAGGTTTGGAACTTTTTGTCACTCCTCTGTCCCCTGGGGAGAGGGCCCTCCTCACGCCTCACCTGTCTCTTTCTCCCGTCAGGCCTCCCGCAGCTCCTCCACACCGGCGGGGTCTCCGCTTCTCCCCGCCTTCGGGTCTCTCTTAACCCCGTTCTTCCGTTCCAGTGCCCCTCGCTGGCCTGCTCTGGGCTCCCCCGAGGCCTGGCGCCTCCGGACTGCCCGCGCTTGCTGACACTTACCGCGTCTCTCCTGCCCCTGGTAGACGTTCTCGGGGCCAATTCACAGCTGGGTGTTCCGAAGGGGGGCCCCGGGCACAGACTCGCTGCCAGAGGCACCCAGAGCCAGGTTCCGTGGCCTTCCCCATGGGCTGGGTTCCCAACACGGGTTAGATCCCGGGGACAGACCGCATATGGCGAGTTCTGAATTGGAGATGGTACAAAACAGCCAGCTATGAATTGGCCCCAAAGGGGGAATGGGTGGGCTGAATCTGGCATGCGTGCTCAAGGTGAGGGTGTCAAACTCCCCGTTCACACAGCCAACGTGGTTTCTCCCACAGGACCATCCCAGAGCGGAGTACGAAGCTCGGGTTTTGGAGAAGTCACTCAGGAAAGAAGCCAAGAACAAAGAGGTACAGTGGCCACTGCTTGTAGCTTTCCCAGGAAAAAAAAAAACACATCACGGTGTGTTCATCAACAGTGTAGACGAGGACTCAGAACGCTCTGTATGTTCAACAGGGTCAATCACAAGCTGGCCCACTAGACAGAAATATTTAGACTCCGCAGGCCTCCATCACAACTACTCAGGTCTGCCCCTGTGGCTTGAAAGCAGCCATAGGCAGCAGGTAAACAAATGGGCCTGGCCCATTTGTTCCAATAAAACTTTATTTCTAAAAACAAGTGGGGGGCCAGATTTGGCTATGGGCTGTAGTTTGTCAAGCCTGCTGATAGCTCCATCTTCTTGATCTACCCTGAGCGTGACCTCAAACGCCAGCCAGCATTTTAACACCAAGGACCAGGTGGCTTTGCAGCTTTTTCACAGTCCGCTGGGCAGTCATTGTGTCCGGCTCATTGTGTTCTGTGCTGGAGGATGACCTGGAGGAGGTTGCTCAGCCAGCGTCCCTGAGCCAGTGGCCAGTTCCTTGTTCCACTCACAGACAATGAGGAGGAGAGAGAGAGGCGGCGTTTGGGGAGGTCCTTGAGGCCATCATCTTCTTATAACAGATGCCTTTCTTTCTCCCCAAACCTGTCACTCGAGTTGGCAGTCTTGCGTGTGCAGCCTGAGCACTCACCAGCCTCCAGAGGGCGGGGCTGTTTTGCGATGGGGGGTGTGTGTCCATGGCTGGGGCCACGCGGAGCCCTGGGCCCTTGGTAGCATCAGACCGCGGCTGGGGACCTTCCCCTCATGTCTGTGGGATGGGGCCAGTGGATGCTCCTCCCAGCTCCATTGTCTGCTGTCCCCTTTTCACGCTCAGCCTCTGGGGCTGATCAGGACAGCCCCCCAGTCTTTCCGGGCCGCTGTGTCACACGCACAGAGTTTTCTGGTTCCGAGGAGCTGGGGGTCGCAGTCGCCGACATCCCACCTAGGGGGTAAAGTGGGTGCACCAAAGCCCCCTCTCAGGCCCGTTTCCATGACAGCAGAATCCAGCTGAGTCCTCTTGTAGTCACAAAAAGGGTGCGCTCTTTGAACACACTCTTCAAGTCTGAGCGGGACCCGAGGTGCAAAACTATAACCACAAAAGCCTGAGCCATCACCGGGAGATTGTCTTCCTTTTACCTGGTCAGAAGGTGTGACACCCCATGCACGGTGCCTTCCGAGCAGCGACCTGTGGCCCTGAGCGGCTCCTTTACCCCTCCTGGGCCTCGGTCTCCCCTCCCGAGGGGAGAGGCGTGGATGCCAGCGTGCTCAAGGCGGCATCTCGGCCACGGTGGCCCAGGACAGCCCACGCCATGGCTTCACGGCAGCACCTCTGAGCATGAGCAGGGATGGCTGTTGCATTCCCTCCTCAGGGGGAAAGGACTTTGTGGCACGTGTCACGTCCACGTAAATCGAGGCACTTCACCAACCCCAACGGTGGGTCTGGGTGGGCGTCAGGAGTGCCCCTCAGACCCCTCCCCCCAGCCACACCCCCTCTGGGCTTTGACCAGAGATCTCAGGTCACATGAGAACAAGGGATGGGGTGATTTCTGCAGGCCTCCTGGGGGACCCCAAGCCCTGTGTGCTTCTGATGGGCCACGCCTTTTATTTCCTCCTCTGTTTCATTGGCTCCCAGCAGCTCCTTTATGGTTTTTAGTTCCCTCCAGCTGAGGCACCAGACCCACTTGGGAAAACACAATCCACCCCTTAATTGGTGTATTAACTTACAGCTCCGGGCGTGGCCTCCTTTATGTTGGCAGCGTCCGGTGCTCAGCACGTTGGGCGTCTTTGCATAAGCGAAGCCTGTGAATCGCAGCAGCCGGTCTGTGAGCCGGGCATTGCCGAGCCCCGCAGGCCTCTGAGGCCTGGTCTGCCACTCCCCTCCCCTCCTCGCCGGGCCTCAGCCTTGCTGTGAGGTCGGGGTCCCTGCCAGCTCCCGCTGGTGTGCAACCCCCAGAACCTGGACCAGCCCGGGCGGCAAGCACACCACGGGGGCGACGGGGGCCTGGGCCACGGTCACACCTCACCCCGTGGCGCTCTCTTGTTCCCTCCCCCCTCCCCGTAGAGGCGCCGGGATAATCCAGAAGAGTCAACAAACAAATGGAAGCGGAGGGTTAAGACAGCCATGGCGGGGGTGAAATTGGTACTTGTCTGTGTCGGGGCGATGCGAGTCGTGACTGTTTGCGACAACCTAAGTCCGTTGCGTCCTCCTCGGCCAACCCTGACTTCTGTGTTGGTTTCTTGTCCTTTTTTTTAACACTCACCTTCGTGCTTCTTCGCCCTCCCGCCGCACCCCGTGGTGAGCTGTGATGTGTGTGGAGGTGTCACTGCATGGCTGTGGCTGTGGGGGGAGGGGTCGGGGGGGGTTCGGGGGGCGCGGGGGGGGGCTTGTGCACTGTGCTTGTCACCACTGCCCGCCACCGGCCTCGCCTGCTCCTTAACACGCATGTCGCCCGCCCTGGGGCATGTCCTCGGCAGCATCCCTTGTCCGGACACTTGCACTTCCCCAAGGAACATCCCGGGTGGGTGACGGGCTTCTCCGCAGGGCTCCTCCCCACCCTGTGGCCGCGCGTGTCCGCAGCAAATATTGGGGCGTGCCGCGCGGGCTGCTTGTTTGGACTCGCTCTGCAAAGGAGAATGACTAGTACGGTCTGGGCGGCGGAGGGCAACGCACCTCAGACCGCCGTCACGCCTTAGACGGGAGACCCTCGGCCAAAGAAACGGGGTCCAGCACGCTTCTCCCCAGCGAGGGTCTGACGGTCTGGCTTAGGAGAGCGTTGGACACGCTTGTCATCACTGTCGCTGCCTCGCACAGAGGAAGCCCGCTTCCATCATTCAGCCGCAGCGTCTCCTAGGTCGTGGGACCCCAGCTGTTTCTTTGAACGCTAGACGTTTGCATCCGCTCGAACTGTAAATGAGTGGGGTGGGTTTTTTTTTTAAGGTGTTTCTCAGGATTTCAGTTGTCCAAGTTCACGCGTGCACGCGCGCGCACACATGCATGCACACGCACATGTGTGCACACACGCACTCACACACATGCGTGCGCGCGCGTGCCTCCCCACCCGGGTGGTTCCCACGGTGACCCGCATCATTCCGTGTTGCAGACTGACAAGGTGAAGCTGACCTGGAGAGACCGGTTCCCCGCCTACTTCACCAACCTGATGTCTATCGTCTTCATGGTAAGTTCCGGAAGGCCGAGGCGGGAGGATGCGGGGGAGCCCACCCCCAGCCTGGGGTCGGCCGTCACTGTGACGGCTGAATGCTCCTGGGATGGTGCCCCTGGAATGGGAAGGAGTGAGGTTCCCCAGCGGTCCTCTGGGGTCTGTGAGATAATTTCCCAGGTTCCCTCTCATTGGGACACCCAGACCCAGATTTCAAAGGTACTATTTAAGGCAAAACTGAGGTTTTTATTTTTTTATTTTTAAATATATTTTATTGATTTTCTACGGAGAGAAAGGGAGAGAGATAGAGGGTTAGAAACATCGATGAGAGAGAAACATCAATCAGCTGCCTCCTGCACACCCACTACTGGGGATGTGCCTGCAATCAGGGTACATGCCCTTGACCGGAATTGAACCTGGGACCCTTCAGTCTGCAGGCCGATGCTCTATCCACTGAGCCAAACCAGTTTCGGCGTTTTTTATTTTTTTTTAATTTGGTATCTTTGTTGTTGAAAGTATTACCGATGTCCCCTTCCCACCTCCCACCCCACTGACTCCCTCCACCCTGCTCCCACCCCTCCCCAGGCCTTCACCCCACTATTGTCTGTGTCCGTGTTCTGCATATATGCATAGAAGTTCTTTGGTTGATCTTTTCTCGCCGCCTCCCCTTCCGTCTGAGATTCATCAGCCTGTCCCATGCTTCTGTGTCTCTGGCTCTATTTTGATCGTCTGTTTATTTGGTTCATTAGATTCCACATATGAGTGAGGTCATGTGATGCTTGTGTCTTTCTCTGACTGGCTTATTTCACTTAGCACAGTGCTCTCCAGGTCCCTCCGTGCTGTCTCAAAGGGCAAGAGGTCCTTCTTTTTCACTGCTGCGCCGTATTCCATGGTGTAAACGTACCACAGCTTTTTTATCCACTGATGGGCACTCGGGCTGTGTCCAGATCTCAGCTGTTGTAAATGGTGCTGCTGTGAACGTAGGGGTGCATACCTTCTTTCTGATTGGTGTTTCTGGTTTCTTAGGACATAGTGTTAGACGCGGGGTTGCTGGGTCAAAAGGCAGTTCCGTGTTTAATTTTTGGAGGAAACGCCACACGGTTCCCCACCGTGGCTGCGCCCGTCTGCATCCCCACCAGCAATGCCCTGGGGTTCCCTGGGGTTCCCTTTGTCCACATCCTCGCCAGCACTGGCTGCTTGTTGACCTAATGGTGGTAGCCATTCCGGCAGGTGGTACCTCCTTGTCCTTTTAATTGGGAGGTTTTTAAAGGAAAGAATTAAGTAAGCTCAGATGGGACAGAAGTGACTGGGGGGCTGTGACGGGCGGGTGGGCCTGGCTGACTCCAATGCCTCGGCCACACCGGAGCTCTCCGAGGGGCTCCCCCTCCCCCCATCCTGCTCACGGGGCTCCCCCGGCCCGCCGGGCTTTCATTCTTCCCCAAGAGGTCAGGGCCCCCTGTGGTCACTGAAGGAAAGGCTGTCAGTTTGTCCAGCCCCCCACCCTGTGACCGGCTCCCAGGGGCTCCGGGTTCGAGGGCTGCCGAACAGGGAGCATCTCCTTCAGGCCTCAGCACCTGCCTGTCCCGAGACCTCCCCTGCAGCTGGTGGGGAAACTGAGGCCTGGCGGTCTGGCCCCTCTCCCCAGGCCGCCCGCCAGCAGGGGACAGGGCCACTGGCCACTAGGGCCGTCTGCCCCAGGAGCCCGCTGTTCCACATGGACTTGGGGCCAGAGGCTTATCTTGGTTTTCCAAGCTGGGATGAGGGCAGGGCCGAGGGAGGACTCAGTTTCCCCTCGTGCTCTTACACACGCTAAAGGGGGATTTCGACTAATGGAAAGAAATCCCCGGAGCCAGCTCGATGGGGCTGGGGCTGTTGTGCCATCCAGATGACTCTGAGCGG
The DNA here is from genome assembly GCA_036971965.1 of Nyctalus aviator. NCBI lineage: Eukaryota > Metazoa > Chordata > Mammalia > Chiroptera > Vespertilionidae > Nyctalus > Nyctalus aviator. Next base: position 6,335,131 of record CM072929.1, on the reverse strand, counting down.
GCGGGTCTGGTCTTGAGGGCCCTGGGACACACGCCCCAATGGCATGTGAGCGTCCCCTCTGGGCAAACACGGGGCTTAGTGCTGGAGGGGGGGGGCGGCGGGCACCTCAGGATGACGTGGTCCCTACCCAGAGCCTCCCTGGAGCTCACGTCACAGGGGACGGGATACGGAAGCAGGAGATGGAGGCACCTGGCGGAGAAGCAGCAGTGTCCTTGCAGAAGGACCAGCCCGGGGGGGGGGGGGGGTAACAGGAAGTGGGGGGAGGGGTGGTTGGGCCCTCCTGCACCACAGCGAGGAGCCCCTGGCTGCACGTCGCTTCCTGGGTGGCCTTGCAGGGCGTTGAAGCTCCTCGTAAGCAACCACAAAGAGGCAGGCCGTGCAGGGCAAGTCTGGCCGCTCCACGATGCCGCCAGACACTGACCTCCCTGACCTTCCTCGCTCCCATCCTGGGCGTCCTCTTAGTCACCACAGGGCTGCTCCCGCCCCCGCATCCCCTCCGCTCTCCCGGCGGGAGGAAGGGTCAGGGCCAAGGGGAAAGGGTCGGACCGTGCCAGTGGAGGCAGCCCCTCCCTGAAGGTGCTTCCCAGACACCTGCCATCTAGGTCTCCCGGCCCCCCCTCACCCCCCCCACCCCGCCTGCATCTCACCAGTCACACCCTTTCCCGTGGGCCCCCCTGTCTGCAGGGACACGGGAGCATGGGCACACCGTCACTCCCAGCAGAGACAGGCTAGTGGGCAGGGGAGGAGCTGGCCCTTGATGTGCTGCCCCCCCCACCCCCACCCCAGCCAACGACTCAGTAAGCTTTGTCCCGCCCCCAGGAGCTCCGTTCGCAGGAGCTGTGGGTGGAGCACCTACAACGTGCCCAGTGTTCCTCCTGGTTAGAGACCCCGAGTGGCCACGCCAGCCAGCCCCAGGCCCGGGAGGCCCTTTCCTTCCCCGGGGAGCTGCACCCAGGAAGGAGGCTGCACGGGGCTTGCCTGTCATGGGGACGTGCCCCCCCTCCCTCTGGCTGGGAAAGGGGGGGCCGTGCTGAGTCACCCCGCAGGCCCGGCCGCCTGCCTGCCCCTTCGCAGGCTGGCACGAGGGCCTTCTCAGGGCCAGGGCGGTGCCTCCCCCTGGGAGGGGCCCCTTGGCAGGAGCCGGGGATTTCCGAGGAAAGCCCTTGTTCCCAGAGCCGGCAGAGAGCGGTGCCCACACCTCAGAGAGTGGGGTGCGGTGTGGCCGCCGGCGTCTCTCGGGCAGGGTGTGGTCCCCCTTTAGTCACCAGCAGGAGCGCCGTCGCTGGCCCAGAGTTCAAAACAAGAGCTTTGATGGGAAACTTCCGGTGGCTGCGGGGTCCCCAGGGGTGAGCCAGGCTGCGGGCGCAGAGCGCACCCCCGGACCCCCGGGACTGTCCCAGGAGCCTCCCGGCCCACCCCCCGCACCCTAACGGGAGTAAATGTGTGAGGATGCGGACACCCAGCGGGGAGCGGGAAGAGCGTGGAGCCTGCGCCCGTGGTGTGTCCTGGGGGCTAGGACTCGCAGGTGGCCTCCCCCTGGGGCAGGACAGGGTCTCCCCGGCTGAGTTAGAGTCTTTGAGGAAAAGGAAATGGGACCCAGGCAGACAGACAGACAGACAGTGCCACACGCAACAGCCTTGTCATCCCAGCCAGCTGCCGCCCCCCGTCGCCCAGGCCACCTCCAGCCTGCGTTGTGTGGGACATTCCAGTCCAACAGGGGGGTGTGGCAAGGAGAGGGGCTCGCTCTTGGGGACAAGCCAGAGGGTGTTGGTGACCTCAGGGAGGTTGGGAGAAGGGACCCCATCGGACGGTCCAGCCAGGCCTGCAGCAGCGTCCACCCCACAGGCCACCCACCTCCACCCGAGAGCGTGTCTCTGCTTCTGCTCGTCACCAGGTTGCGGGGGGTGGATCCCCCACCAGGTGGTCAGCCTGGTGAACCCCACTAGTGTGCGGGGTGACCTGGCCTGGTGGCAGACCGCTCTGATCTGATCCTCAGTCTCTCCTGGAAAACAGACACCAGTCCCTTGTTGGTGTCTGCGGAGTTAATGCCACCGAGGCCCTGGTGTGTGTGGGTGACAGGAAGCTGAGGGTGGAGGGGGTGCTGGCTGGGGAGCACCAGGGGGGTCCGGGAGACCCAGGTGGCCCAGCCGAGGCGTCCCTCCTCCTCTGCAGATCGCGGTGACCTTCGCCATCGTCCTCGGCGTCATCATCTACAGAATCTCCACCGCCGCCGCCTTAGCCATGAACTCCTCCCCCGCCGTGCGCTCCAACATCCGGGTCACGGTCACGGCCACCGCGGTCATCATCAACCTGGTGGTCATCATCCTGCTGGACGAGGTCTACGGCTGCGTGGCCCGGTGGCTCACCAAGATCGGTGAGCGCCCGTGTTCGGGACCCCGGCCCGGCCGGCCCTGGAGCCCGCCGCCCCTCCTGTCCTGGGGCCTCGGGCCGGCCCCTTCCCTCCTCTGGTTCCGTCCCCTGAGAGCCGCGGGGCGGTCAGCCGGCCACTCAGCGGCCCACGTCTCCTCCCTCCAGAGGTGCCCAAGACGGAGAAGAGCTTCGAGGAGAGGCTGATCTTCAAGGCGTTCCTGCTGAAGTTCGTCAACTCCTACACCCCCATCTTTTACGTGGCTTTCTTCAAAGGCCGGTAGGGACCCCCTCAGCCACTGAACTTGCTGCCTCCCCCCCCTCGCTGCTGCCAGGCCCGTGGGAGGGTCCTCTCCCTGTGTCCATAGGCGGGGATCACCGTGGCCCAGGACAGAGCAGTCAGGATGGTTCTATGAGTTCTAGTGACTATGGGGGTGCCAGGCGGCAAGGACCCTGGGCATTGGGGTCCCAGAACATTAGGGACCCCAGATACCAGGAACCCTAGGCAGTGGGGACCCCAGAGAATGAGGACCCCAGGCAGCGAGTGCCAGGTGCCTCCGCAGTCGGTCAAGATGCCTCTGGGCGAGGGCCCTGGGAGGAGGTATGAGAAATGCCGCTGCTGACCAGCTCCACATGCCAGGCTGGTGACGGGGTGAGCCCGTGTCTGGATCTCTGGAGCCATCCTGGCCTGTGAGCCCCTTTTCTAGACCCCCTACCGCCCCTCCTGCTGGGGCTGGCAGATCTGATCCCAGGAACCGCCCCCCCTCCCCAGAGGCTCCTCAGCATCCTGTAACTTCCAGACCCACAGGGTCCTCCCACCCTGGGGTCCCAGAGCCCGGCCAAGGAGTCCAGGCCCCCTGAGAGCATCCGTGATGACGGAGCAGGCCCCAGAGGCCCCCAGAGGCCCCCAGCCCTCACCTCCCACAGGAAGCTGAGAGGCAGCCTCAGGGACCACCACACCCCAGCCTCCAAGGTCCCTGGGGTTCCGTGGCCCCACCATGGTGGGTGACAGCTTGGCTGAGTCCCCCCCTGGGCTCCCCGCTTCCGTCCCCCCTCAGCCACTGGGTTTCCTGTTACGTTTCTTACCCCGTGTGGGTTTGGGAATCACAGGGACACTGGGCCAACAGAACATCCCGGTCATTTTTTAGCCACTGGATCAGGCATATAAATACACTCCAGGCTGTGCCTTCGGGACTCTCAGCTCGCCCCTCCCCTAGGGGATCCCCCACGCTGGGACTCTGCTGTCTAACTGTGCCCCCCCCCCCCAACCGTTACAGGTTCGTGGGGCGCCCCGGCGACTACGTGTACATCTTCCAGTCCTTCCGCATGGAAGAGGTAATGAGCTCGCAAGCCTCCGTGCCCCGGACCCATCTCCCTTCTGTCCCCTCAGCGCCCGGCCGACTCCTCATCGGGGGCAGTCTCCTTCCTTCCCGTGGGAGCCCCTCTCCCCCGGAGGGTGGCCGGCCTCTGACCGTCTTAGGCGTGTCCATACAGGATCACCCTAAAAGGGGCATCTCTTCATAGCCAGGGAAACCCAGCAAGGACGCCGATTTCTTCCCTTTTCCTATTAGACCGAGAATCTGTTCTCCTTTGGTTAAGATGAGGGGAAAGCGAAACTCGGCTACCTTTAACATTGACGTGTGCCCGCTTCTCTTCCCCCAAAAAACAATGCTGGGGACCTGGGGCCACCGTGGGTCTGATCAGGGCGCCCGCAGTCCTCTGCCGCTGGGTCCCGGCCCCAGACCGAGCTGGGGCTTCTGAGCCTGTCTCCGGGGACCAGGTCAGCATTTCCAACCCCCAGCATAATTCCACGTATCGGAAAACAAAGGGGAGTGTCCTCCTGGTGAAGACCCAGGGGGAGGGAAGATGGGGGTGGACATCAGGTACAGGGCGATCTGGCTGCACGGGGCACAGCCTAGAGGCTCAGCCCCCTGGAGGGCCAGCCTCCGAACACCCCGGCACAGGCCTCGCCCACGGGAACAGATGTTCGCAAACGGCCCAGCCAGGGCTTTCCTCTGACGTGCCCTCCACATAGACGGCGCCCTGTCCGTCTCCTCAGAGTTGGGAGAAGTTGGTGACAGGCCTGCGTAGAATAGAATAAAGCAAAGGCCATCATCTTTTTTTTTTTTTTTTTTTTTATGAAATGATGGCTCTGCAAGATAAACTTTTGGGTAAGGCTATAAAAAGGTGTGGTAGGGACTCAAAGGGGAGTCCTCTGTCCTCAGGGTGTCTTCCAGGGTGTCCTGAGTTCTCATGATACCGGCCCCAGCCGAAGGCCCCACAAGCCCCTAAGGACAGGGGCATTAGGTGGCTGGCTGGCTCACCGTGTGGCTTCCCAACTGCGGGGACCCCAGCCTGCCGTGGCTGTGGCCGTAGCCGTGCAGCGTCTGTGGACAGGCAGCCGGTGTGAGGGACAAGGCGCTGGCCTTGGGGGAGAAGGGGAAGCCGGAGATCAGCCCTGGCGCTGCCCACCCTGGCCGTGCACTCCCTCCCTGAGCCTGGGCGCAGCCCGGCGGCCTGCAGGCCAGGCGCGCTGGCTTCCTGGGGGCCGAACAAAACACCGCAGATGGGAGGCTCAAAACAGCAGAAATCGCCCGGCCGGTGTGGCTCAGTGGTTGCACATCGAGCTATGGACCAGGAGGTCACAGTTTGATTCCCAGTCAGGCATAGGCCCCGGCTGTGGGCTCGATCCCCAGGAGGGGGTGTGCAGGAGGCAGGCAATCAATGATTCCCTCTCATCATTGATGTTTATCTCCCTCTCCCTTCCTCTCTGAAATCATTTAAAATATTTTTTTAAAAAAAAAATTGATTCCCTCATAGTTCTGGGGCCAGCCATCCAAACCTTCCAGAGGAGAGGGGGCTCTCCCCGGCCTCTCCCGGCGTCCGTGGCCATGGGCAGTCCCTGGCGCTCCCTGGCAGACAGACACGGCACTGCGACCTCTGCCTCCCTCCGGCTTCCCTCGCCTTCTCTGCGGCTCCCTGTCCTCTTCCCATAAGGACATCAGTCACTGGACGGGAGCCCACGGTGCACCGTGTGACCTCATTCTAACGTGGTCGCGTCAGCAAAGACCCTGTTCCTAAATAAGGCCCCCTCCTGGGGTTCTGGGATTAGGATGTGGAGGACACCCTTCAGCCCCCTCCACCCCCCCGAGGGCCGAGCTCCCCTCCCCGGGGGCTGGTCCTCTCCCCCGTGCCCTCGGGGTAGGTGGGGGTCTCACGCGCCCTCCCTCTGCCCGCAGTGCGCCCCGGGCGGCTGCCTGATGGAGCTGTGCATCCAGCTCAGCATCATCATGCTGGGCAAGCAGCTCATCCAGAACAACCTGTTCGAGATCGGCATCCCGTGAGTACCGCCGGCCGGGAGCAGGGAGATCCGGGGCCTGGGCCTGGACCAGGACGGGGTGGGGACGTGGGGATGCCAGACAGGGAGGTGGTGAGGACCGAGCGGGAGGACCACGGGGAACGGGGAAGAGGAGGCCGAGGACGCTGCTCCCCGACTGGCTGAGGTGCAGAGTACCCACAGGCCCTGCGGTCGGCAGGCGGAGGCCGTGCCTGCTTACCCAGCATCCTTCAGGAACCGTGGCCCGGTCCCTCTTCAGGCGCCATGATCTGCCTTCTCTCTCCGCCCTCCCCAGGTCCACGTGGGCACGGCCAGGCCCTGGGCACCTTCTGGGCCTCCCTGCCATTTTAGGTGGCCATGGCCCTCCCCGCGCCTCTGCTTCCCGGGACCCCCGCCGCCGGGGGCCAGGGCAAAGAGGACCGTGGGCAGTTAGAGAGCTCAGGGTGGGAAATGACGGCTCCGGGACTGGGGAGCTCAGCATGCCGTGCAGACGCGCGGCCCCCGGAGCCCGCCCTCCCGCGGGCTGACCGCGGCCCGGCCTTGCTTCCAGGAAGATGAAGAAGTTCATCCGCTACCTGCGGCTGAAGCGCCAGAGCCCCGCCGACCACGACGAGCACATGAAGAGGAAGCAGCGCTACGAGGCGGACTTCACACTGGAGCCGTTCGGGGGCCTCACCCCCGAGTACATGGAGATGAGTGAGCACGCGGGCGTGGAGGGGGGCGGGCGCCCCCTCACCAGGGACGGCCGCGCTTCCTGCGCTCGGGAGGGAGCCTGGGGGTGGCACGGAACTCTCAGAGGCAGAGAAAGGGACAGACGGAGAGGTCAGGCCACCACCCGGAGCCTCCCTGACCCCACCCCACCCGCCTCCCTCTGCTCTGGCCACACGGGCCTCCCGCTGTCACCCAGACACAACGGCCACCTCCCCAGAGTGAGCAGTGCCGGGAATGCTCTCCCCCAGGATTGGGGGACTCCCCGCCTTCCTTCCCGCGGGGCTCAGCACCCAGTGTCCACGCCAGAGGGCCTCCCTGACCACAGTGTGAAAGGGGGCAGCCCCTCCCTGCACAGCGACTCCCCCGCACCCTCCCCGCACACGGCTCCCTTCACCCTCTGACGTGATCAGCTCGTCCCGTCCCGTCTCTTTCCTAGCGGGCCCCCTGCACCCAGAGCAGGCCCAGGTGGGTGGTGGGCGGTGGGCGCTCAGTGCGTACCCACTGAACGCATGGGTGGGGGAAGGCGGTCTCCGGGAGCAGTGCCCCCTGGCCACATGGACAGGTTATTTAAAAGGCGGGTTCCCTGGCCCATCCCGGGTCTGGGCAGGCTGAGACCCGGGGCTGTGGGTTTAAAAAAAAAAAAAAAAAAACCCTGGGCAAAGGCCGCCAGGCGCCATTCTGCCGCGGTGAGGCGGTGCGGGGCAGGGCGACCTGGGGCGGAGCTCCCTGCTTTATGGCCAGCCTGCCCTGCGCGCCCGTTGGCCCCGCTGGTCCCTGTAAGCCCTGCCCGGCCTCCCAGGGGTGCAAGGAGCTCCGTGCCGCCGTTGACTCAGAAGGAAAAGGATCTGGAGGCTTGGGATGAAGGGAAACCGTGGTGTGTTTGGAGGACATTCTCTGTTTCCTCCTGGAATAAAACCCAAGCTGAACCAGAGGCAGGTGGGCTGATCCACCCAGCATGGGGTGCGGGAGAGCATTCCTCCCTGCAGCCCCCCCCAGGGGGGGAGGGGCAGCCTGTGATGGGCTAAGATGTGAAATCGTTTCTCAGAGGTTCATTGCTGTGATGGCTGGAGGTTGAGCTCCCTTTTCTTCTGGCTGTGATGAAATTAGATCCTGGGACAGGCTCCTCCCGCCCACCCAGGGAGCTCCCCGCTGCTCCCCCGTGCCCCACGCCACTCTGGGAGGCTGGGATTGGCTTATGGACCAGCGGGGCCAACAGGCACGCAGGGCAGGCTGGCCATAAAGCAGGGAGCTCCGCCCCAGGTCGCCCTGCCCCGCACCGCCTCACCGCCTCACCGCCTCACCGCGGCCCGGCAGGGCCCAGCCGTGCTTGCCCAGGGCTTTATTTGAAAACCCACAGCCCCAGGTCTCGCCCGGCTCAGACCAGGGATGGGCCAGGAACCCGCATTTTAAATAACTGTGGTGGTGGCCACGGGGTGCTGCCCTCTGCAGGAGTCTTCAGACTTTTCCCTCATCCTTCATCCAGGGGGCACCCCACCACACCCCCTGCCTGTCTCCCCCTCAAGGCCAACTCTCTGGGCACCCAGAGCACATGGGGTCCCGAACACAGCAAGGACAGGCCCAGCCTAGAACGTCCTGCCCCCACCCCAACCCCGCCCCCATTCCTGGCCCAAGGGAACCCACCGCCTCAGCCTCAGCAGCCCGTGGCCCGCACGCTGAGCTTATCCTGGTCCCCGTCACCCCCAGAGCCTATGGGCCCCCCAGCGTACGGCCCAGGGGCCACATGGAGCCCCCACCCACTGTTCTCAGAGCAGTGGCCACACTCAGCTGCCCAGGCACACCGGGACGTCCTGCCACCTCCTGTGCGCACCCTGCACCTAGTGCCGAGGCCCGGTCCTGTGGTGCATGCAGTTCTGAACCTTTTCCTGTCCCCTCCGGGGAGCCACAGAGGGGCCTGTCCGTGATGAGGATGAGGAGGGAGAGGGAGGGGTCTGAGGCAGGGCAACATCACCCTGCACACTGCCTGGCTCCCCGAGGCCCGATGGGAGGGGTGACGAGGGCTTTTGGAGACACTGGCAGGCCCCCCACGTGCAGGAACGTCTGGCCGATGGGAGCTTAGGGGCCCACGAAGGTCCTTCTAGCCCAGGCACAGTGGCCAAGCCTGGGCCCTGGTACTCATGGGGCATTTTTTCCCCATTATTGGCTATTGATTTCTCTTTTTTACTTTGCAATTACACTTTGCATTCAATATAACATTGTATTATTTTTAAAGATTAAACATGTGATAGATGAGGACTTATGGACCAGCTGGGCCCATGGTTCAAGGGTCACACTCCCTGGTCACCTTCTTCCCCGGGAGGCAGAACCCCAGTGGTCAGCTCCCGGGGCTCCTGGGGCGGGGGGGCACCCCCTCCCGTGCGGGAGGCTGATGGCTCCCTGTCTCGGCAGTCATCCAGTTTGGCTTCGTCACCTTGTTCGTGGCCTCCTTCCCCCTGGCCCCGCTGTTTGCGCTGCTGAACAACATCATCGAGATCCGCCTGGATGCCAAGAAGTTCGTCACCGAGCTGCGCCGGCCGGTGGCCGTCCGGGCCAAAGACATCGGTGAGCGGCCGCAGGGCGGGTGTGAGCGAGCACCTGCTGGGTTTGGGGAAGGGAACCCGCTCTGCCCAAGCGAGAGCCAGGGCCGGCAAAGGGGGACCAGGCGCGGGGTCCCCAGGGGCTGCTCACTGCACCTTGCCTGGATGGAGACTCAGAGTCTCGGGGTGGGGGTGATGCACAACCCCAAGGCTCCTCACTCTCCCACCCCCGAGGCTGGGGGGCTGACAGAGCCGAGCGGGGGCCCTCCAGAGCTGCACCCCTGTGTGAGGAGCGTGGCCTCCAGAAGCTTACACTGCACCAGGTGGCAGGTGGCCTGCGCGGCGCACCCCGGACAGGCCCTGGGAAACCCGGACCCGGGGCCCAGCGGCAGGAAAGGGAAGAGCGTGGCCTCCTGTCGCTCTTCCTTATGATTCTCGGGTGCCCGCGGGCCCCGGTCCGGTGTTTGCTTTGGCGCCCTTTGCTTGGCAAAGCCCTGGCTGCCCCCTGCAGCACATCCTAAAAGCTGCCAACGCACCAGGGGGAGAGGAGCTGGGCAGCCTCGGCCGCTGCGCACCCCGGGGGGAAGGAAGGGGAGGGGAGGGGGGTACGGTGGCCGTGGCTCCCACCGTGAGCGAGGCTGTGGAGCGGGTCTCCGGGCTGGGGGAGGTTGGCTCTGTTTTCCTCTGGTTCTCGCGGATCACCGCTCACTTCCTGGTTCCTGTATGGTTGGGTGAAGGCGTAATCTGCCTCCTTTCACGGGTTTATTTATGGGCTTCTTCGCCGTAACCTTTTCCTGAAGAGGCTTTTGTGTTCCTCCTGTGATCCGTGCAGGGCCCCGGGGGGACAGAGGGCCCCGTGGCCCCCTGTGACCTGCACCCACGGGGGGTGGGGAGGGGTGGCTGGGGAAGCTCTGCCACCAAGGCACAGCGCCTCCGTCGCCCTGCCTGGGCACAGCGGGGAGCGTGGCCCGTGGCTGCAGGGGACCCAGCCCTGCGCGTGGGAACCGGCCTCCGCTTCCCAGCCCTGACCTCTGACACCAGATTAACCCGCTTCCGGCCCTCAGCCTCCTTTGGCGGAGCCTCCGGGAACAAACTCCTGCTGGCGTTCAGCTCGGGCGCTGCGTGTGGTCACGGGTGACTGAGCAGCCCTGGCGTGTTCCTGGAAACGGGGCTTAGCACCTGGGGTGGCAAAGGCGCCCCACGAAGGAAGCCTAGAGCATTTTCCCAAGAGCCTGGTCCCTGGCTGCTGGGGATCCGCAGAGCCGCGGTTCTCACCACGGAGCTCGACCACGCACCCGGGGAGAGGCAAGGCGCCGAGACAGGCTGCTCAGGCCCCTGGTCTTGCACTTTTTAAGCAGGGCCCCACGATTCCGGTGTGGGGGTCACTCAGAGGCCCACTGGCCCCCGTGAATTCGCTGTGGCACCTGTAAGACAGGCTTGGTTCCCAGCTTTGGGGATCGCTCTGCTGGCCCGCCCGTTCCCCACTGTCCCCAGCCCGCCATGGACCCGTTTCCTGGTGCTGAGCTCAGCTGCCTCCCGAGGGAGCCCCCTACCCAGCGGCAGCACCCTTCCCCCGGCGACCTGGGCCCAGCACCCCAGCACCACCCCAGCTCAGAGGCCACAAACTCAGGCCCCACCGGGGGGGGGGGGTGGCACGAATGGGTGACGGCACCCTCAGGGTGCTGACACGGCCGAGGAGCGATGCGAAGGGCCGTGTTCACAAAGGGAACCACCCCAGCTTGTGTCTGGATTCGGTCAGCCCTCCCAGGCCCAGCTCAGGGACCGCTGACCGGAGGAGGGCCAGCAGCAGGGGGCGCTGTCACGAGATCCTCACACACCGGCCTTGGGCGCCGCCTCCAAGCCCGTGGTTTCTAGCTTCTGGGCCACACAGACTTGGAATCACGTCTCTGCAGACCACCAACATGCACCCCCAAAATCGGAACCCAGGGGGCGCCCGGGTGCTCACCGCTCTCCTGCCCCAAAGCAGCCTCTGCCCTGCACAGAGAAACCCCACCCGCCACATTCCTCCCTGATGACTGTCACACTCGCAGGCCCCTCCCGCCCTTTCTGAGAAGTGCTGGTGGTTGCCGGAATCAGATCTGGTTCAGCGACAGGGCTCCCGGCCCAACGGGACTGGGTTAGGGTCAGGCAGGAGGCACGGGGCCCCTTCCCGGGAGTCGCAGCACCGAGGCCCTAACAGGCAGGGCCGGCTCTGGGCCCCCAGACAAGGCCCTTCCTTCCTACCTGGGCCTGGCTGCCAGGGAGGCCCGTGGCGGAACCCCTGCTTCTCAGGGTCCTTCCCTCCTGCGTTCCGGTGCCACCGGAAATGGACATGACACCCAGACGTGACCCAGGGCCGCTGGTTTGCTCTTTGACCCCTGCACTACCTCTGGCTTGTCCCTACATATAGGGACAGAGGAAAGAGCTGCACAACAGTCCTGGGCTTGGCCTCGCGTTACCGTGCCGTGGGCTCTTATGGGCAAGAGCTCCACCCGACTTGAATCTTGGTGGTTCTAGGGGGAAAAAAAAAAAAAAAAAAAAAAAAAAAAAGGTGTCGTCCAGCCAGCCAGTGGGTGGACAGGCTCCTGGGGGCTTGCTCAGGATGCCTGAGGGATCGGCTGGTTTGAAGCACTCGTGTAGGGGTTAGGATTTGCTCACAAGCAGCGGGTGAGCCTGCAGGGGCCCAGGCTCTGGGGTCAGCAGGTGCCTCTCTGGGCCGGACAGCAGGGTCCCTGAGGCCAGCCGCGGGGGGGTCCCTAACGCTGTGCTTCTGCCTCCCCAGGAATCTGGTACAACATCCTCAGAGGCATCGGGAAGCTTGCCGTCATCATCAACGTAAGTGACAGCGGGCGGCCGAGGGCGGCCCTGGCTGAGCTGCTGGCCGCCCTCGCTCCCCTCCCCAGCCCCTCCCAGGGAGCTGGGCACCCTCTGCTTTCAGCCTGGGCGGGGCCGCGGCTGCAGCAGCGTCTCCCCTTTAGAAGTGGCCCTTGGTCGTGCTGAGACGTTGTAGTGAGAATCACCAATTCTCCTCAGCCTTTTCCTGCGGCCTTGAGCAAAATGCTCCACCGTGCCCACCTTGACCCCTAAGTCCACTCTCCCTAGAATCCTGAGGATGAACAAGAGAGAGACAGAGACAGAGGGACATTGAGGAAGAGAGATTCCCCTTAGGCAGTTTTTTTTGCTCTTTTTTAAAAGATATATTTTATTGATTTTCTACAGAGCGGAAGAGAGAGGGATAGAGAGAAACATCGATGAGAGAGAGATTCGTCGATCAGCTGCCTCTTGCACACCCCCTACTGGGGATGTGCCCGCAATCAAGGTACATGCCCTTGACCGGAATCGAACCTGGGACCTTTCAGTCCGTAGGCCAACACTCTATCCACTGAGCCAAACTGGTTTTGGCTCTTTTTTTTTTTTTTTTTGTGACTGGCCAGTGTGGCTCAGTTGCTTGAGCATCATCCTGTGCACTGACAAGTTGCTGGTTCATTTCCCAAGCAGAGCACATGCCTGGGTTGCAGGCTCCATCCCTGGTAGGGCGTGTGCAGAAGGTGGCCAATAGATGTTTCTCTAAACCTCTCCTTCTCCTTCTCTCTCTCAAAATCAATTTTTTAAATCTAAAAAAAAAAAAAAAAAATGAGGCACGAGGATTGTACAGTGGGTGTTAGTCCTGTGTAACCAGAAGAAAAATGGGGGCACAGAGAGGTTAGGTGACTTGCCCAAGGCCGCACAGCGAGTAAGAGGCTGCCAGCATTCACCTCATGCCCAGGGGTGTTGTGTCCCCAGCTCCTTGGGCCGCCGGAGGGACTGGCAGAAATGTCCCCCAACCCTTCATTTGTTCGCTTGGCATTTGGTCACGTTACTAACGCATGGGCAGGGCGCCCCACGATCAGGCCCAGCGCCGTGGGTCCTGTGCTCACCCTGCTGTTCCCCCCAGGCCTTCGTCATCTCCTTCACGTCGGACTTCATCCCCCGCCTGGTGTACCTGTACATGTACAGCCAGAACGGGACCATGCACGGCTTCGTCAACCACACGCTCTCCTCCTTCAACGTCAGCGACTTCCAGGAGGGCACTGCCCCCAACGACCCCCTGGACCTGGGCTACGAGGTGCAGATCTGCAGGTACCGCCACCACCCCCCACTCCCACCCCCGCCCTCCCCGTGAAGAGCCCAGTTTCTTCAGAAGAAACCCGGTTCAAGCCAGGATTCTTCCAGGAGCAAATTACAGGACAGCTCCGTGGTACTCTGAGAAATAACAGATCCCTTTGCCCTTTTAACTAAGAAGTCCAGAGCGGCTTCAGGCACGGCTGGATCCAGGTGCTGCCGTGTGCCATCAGGGCCACTCAGGTGCTGCCTCTCAGCTCTGTTTCCTCCACGCTGGCGTGGTTTTTCTGGCAGACAGGGAGGTCCCCCAGCGGCTCCTGCTCTGTACCCTTCGGCCCAGCAGGCCCAGGGGCAAGAATCCCGGGAGTCAGTAATCCCGGAGTCAGTAATCCCGGGCCCGAGTCTCTTGGACTCTGCAGGTGCCGCCGATGGCGCGGCAGCAGCAGACACGCCCAGCTGGCGAGTGATCAGTGAGCAGCGGCGCGGTGACCTGCGGGCTCTGTGTCAGGGAGGGGCCCGTATTTCACCAAACACACACAGGTGGGCACATCCACCCGGGAAAGGCAGAGGATGGCCCGCTCCAACCCTCTGCCCGTCCTACCGCAGGCAGGTGCCCAAGGTGCCGGGCGGGCAGAGCCCGAGCCCCAGCCTCCGGCTCGTCAGGAGCACCAGTACCTTTGTGTCGTTTGAACGTTCATGCCAAGAACACGCTCAGGCTCGACCTGTCTGTCTAAACTGACGTTCAGAGGAAGGACAGTTCTGAAGAAAGGAGGCAGGGAGGCGTGTGGCCATTTCGTTAGGAGTCCCCTCAGGGGGTGTCCGTGCTGACGTCTGTAGGGCTCGCCTCAGGTTTTAGGACCAGGACGCAGCTCCCCACCCCGTGCATTCGTTCGGGTGTCCTGCTCACGTAGGGGGAGGCCAGGGAGGCGGGGGAAGGCCCCGTCATGTGAAGGGTCTTGTTGCTTTTACCCCTGTGGACGTGGGAGGCTGCGGGCCAGGCCGATGCACTCCCCAGAATTCGCTGTCAGCCAGGGTCACCCCATCCTTTGGCCATGATCATGGGCTGCAGGTGCGGTGAGCTCCACGCCTCCGCTGGCCACACCCGTGACCACCCACTTCCTGGAGGAGCTGGCTGGGGGAGGGGCGGCACCGAGCCCAGCCCGGGGCAGTGGGTGTGAGAGGCGGCGGAGCCGAGAGCTGCGATGCTGGTGGCTATCACTTATTCCTGTTCTAGAACAGGCCTTGTCTCATGCAATGCCACAGCCACCCCCAGAGAGGACATTAATACTGTTATTCTGCCCAGAGGAGCTAGCAGGTGGCTAAGGAGAGCCACCCACAAGGGAAAACATAAGGTCATCCCTGATAGAGGTCAGTCAGTGCAGGTGGTGGCATCTGGGCAGATCTGTCTGTGGGCTTTGAGGGACGCATAGGAGTTTTCCAGTTGCCCCAAACACATGTCCCAGTCTCCCCATGCAGCAGGCCCTGAGCACGGAAAGGAGGACATGTGTGTGGGTGGCTTCTGATGCTGGGAGAACACGGGCTGCCTGTTCCCAGCGGAGTTCAGGTTGGGCAACTTCCGTGCCGCTCAGCAGCTGGCACCAGACTGCGGGTTCCCAGCCCGATCCCATCCCCAGGGTTGGCAGCTTAGCCCTCCCATCCAGCTCACTCCAGAGACAGAGCTCTGCGGGATGTGTTCCTGGGCAGGGGCCTGGCCCGTGGTAGCTGCTCAATGCATGCGCATGATGTGAGGAGTGAGGGAAAGCCAGCCAGCGGCCCAGAGAGGCCCGGGGGTCACGCAGGGACACACAGCAAGGCAGTAACTGGGTTGGGGACCAGGCCGGGCCTGCTGTGCCCACTGAGCCGGGTGCCGGCCCTCCTCCGCTCCCTCCCTGGACCTCAGCTTTTCAGGGACCAGCACGGGGCACACCTGGGGCCCCCTCGCCTGGAAACTGTGGGCATGTTTTCTGAGAGTATTTCCAATGCAAAGGGGTGTCAGGCTATGAAGCCCAAGCACCCCCGGATTCCAGGGAGCAGTTGGGTGGGCCTGGGGGGAGGCAGGACCTCGGTCCTCGCCCTGGGCATCTCTGGGCCTGCGTGAAAGAGGAAGGGGATGGAGAGGCCCGAAGCTCAGGAGGTGCCCATCACCCCCGCTTGGCAGAGTGAGGGACAGACACTAAGTAAAGATCATGGGCACCAAAGGAGGGACAGAGGCACGCTCAGGAGAGGGTGTGAGGCGCTGGTCTCTCTGAGCAGGAAGTCATTAGGCTACTTCTAAACTTGATAACTGGGAAGAAGGGGTGGACTGTCTTAGGCAGAGATAAGAGGCAACAGCCCAGAGGCCGTGGCTGGAAGACAGCACGGTGCCCCTGGGCACTGGGCCCCCTGGGGCCGCTGCCAGGCAGGCCCCGAGCTCGCCACCTGTATATGTAACCCCCTCCACAGGCCACGCTGAGAAAAACATGTAGTTCTTTCCTATAGATTCCTCTGCAAAGACGGGGCAGGTGGTTTTCAAACGGGGTGTCACAGACCCAGCCTGAGTTTTGTGGACAGCAGGCGTGGGCTGAGGTGTGGGGGGGCCAGGCTTAAGGACCCCCACCCACAAGCGGGAAGGCCCGCTTGCTTGGTTGGATCTCCCGGGGTTTCAGGTGGGACTTCTTCTGGAGAAAGGGTTTCTTTCACCAGATGGTCCCAGAGCCCGCTTCTGCGGGCCCCCAGCTGGGCCTCCCGGGACCCTTACCTGGGGTCCTCACTTCCACCAAGCCCCTCGGCCCGGCCCTGCCAGCCCACAGTGGTCCTGGCCATCCCTCCCACGTGGAGAGACTCCCTGTCGCCTGGGCAGCGGGGCTGGACGGAACCCCAGGGTCCTCTCGCAACCCCCCGATTCCCGCCCGCCTCTGCAGGTACAAAGACTACCGGGAGCCCCCGTGGTCAGAGAACAAGTACGACATCTCCAAGGATTTCTGGGCCGTCCTGGCGGCGCGGCTGGCCTTCGTCATCGTCTTCCAGGTACGCCTTCCAGGGGCCCCAGATCCGGGATCGTGAGGACAGGGTCAGGGCAGCAGGATTCCACGCCGCCAGGACGGCGGGCGGGCGTGCCCACGGAGGCATCCGTCAGCCTCCCGTCCCTTCTGTGCGCCGTGTTCATCGTATGAATTGCTTCAAATCCCTGACACTTGTCTTATTTGATGATGCGTGACCCGGCGGATCACGTCTGAAGCCTCCCAGCCAAGGAATTCGGAAGCCTCCAGAGGCGTTTCCTAGTTAACGAAGCTCAGATTCTCCCGAGCAGGCCGGCTGCCCTGGCCGGTGGCTCGGTCGGCTAGAGCGTCATCCCACTACCCCGAGGTGGTGGGTTCGATCCCCAGTCAGGGCAGGTACAGGTGTTCAACCAATGAATGATGAGCAAGTGGAACAACCAATTGGTGTTTCTCTCTCTCTCCCTCTTTCTCTCTCTCTCTTTCTCTCTCTCTCTCTCTGAAAAAACAATAACTATATCATTTTTAAAAGAAGGCTGGCCAACATGTGGGGAGGGGCTGCTGGCAGGTTTCCTCCCTCAGTGATACCTTCCAGGAAACGGAGGCCCAGGAGCTCCAAGCTGGTGCCCGTGGCCACGGGCAGGGGCGGGGCAGAGGCGGGGAGCGTTCTCCGGGGCCCTCCTTCCCACGCCCACACGCCAACTGTCCTTCCAGAACCTGGTCATGTTCATGAGCGATTTCGTGGACTGGGTCATCCCGGACATCCCCAAGGACATCAGCCAGCAGATCCACAAGGAGAAGGTGCTGATGGTGGAGCTGTTCATGAGGGAGGAGCAGGGCAAGCAGCAGCTGCTAGACACATGGATGGAGCGGGGCCCCAAGAAGGACGAGGCCTGCAGCAACCACAGCCCCCAGGACGGCCCCGACGGTGGCCCCAACGGCCCCGACGGCGGCCCCAACGGCCCCGACGGTGGCCCCAACGGCCCCGACGGCGGCCCCAACGGCCCTGACGGCGGCCCCGATGGCGGCCCTGGCGGCTCCAATGGCCCGGACGGCCCCGAGAACCCCGGGGGCGCCCTGTAGCCGCCCCAGCGCCCGGCCGACGGGCACCTCTCCCGGGCAGGCAGCCCACCCCCACCAGGTCGGGTGGCTCCTGTGTTTGCAGCAAACCTCGAAGACCACCTTCTGATAAGACGATGTTTTTTAAAATCTTTTCTTCTGGGGTTGTTTCTCTTTTTGTTTTTTCCCTTGTTTTTTGCACAAAACCATTCTGCAGGGAATTTTTTATCTTTACTCTCGGAGTTCATCAGAACGGTCGCTGGGACAGGGCGGCGCCCGCGGCAGAGGCGGCCTTGGCGGGCAGTCCTGGTGTCTCCCCCGCGGCGGCGGCGGCCATGAGCGGAAGTCATTACCTCCTGTGACCCCCCTGGCACCCTGACAGGCGGGCATGGCCTCCAAGGCCCTGGGTGCCACGTGGAGGGGGGAGCAGAGACGCGGGCAAGGACTGAGCCATTGGAGACCAGTTCCCCGAGACCTCGCCTGCCTCTCGGTCAGGAGAGCGAGCCCGTCCCCATCCCCTTCTCTGTCGGTTCGGAAGCAGGCACTCTGGTCGGGAGCGGTGGCCTGGCCATGTCGGCCACAGGGCATGGGAGCGTCCAGCTTACTCCTGAGAGCCAGCGGGGGCAGGTCCCGCCGGGAGCCACACCTGCCCCCCTCCCCACCCCTCCCACCCCACCCCATCTCCACGCCGGGAGCTGGCCTCACAGCTGCCCCCTTTCCTCGTGGGCAAAGACCAGCGACAGGACAACAGGCAGTGAGCATCTGGGGGCCACAGTGGTTTCAGGGAGTGCCACGGCTCCCAAGGTTCGGCCACAGATTCAGGCTATTTATTAAGGGTCTGTTACTTTTCTTTTTCTCTTGTTTTTCTTTTTTCTTTTTTTTTTTTTTTTCTTTTTTTGTTCTCTTTTTTATCGATTCTACGGTGGATTTGAGGGTTGTTTTTTTGGTTTTTTTTTTTCTCCTGTAGCTCAGAGGTGGAAGGACTTTCTTTTACTAGTTAACCAAATACCGTTGAGAGGAATTTAAACTACTGTTGCTACCAAAGATTTTTATTAATAAAGGCCTCTATTTTGGTAACACTTCTCTATATTTCTACTCACAGGAACGTTCCTGTTGGACAGTTAGGATTTTCAGAGCATGGGCACGCAGGTCTTGTGGGTGACGGGGGGGGTCCACGTCTCGAGTGGGGCCCCAGAGAAACGTGGGAAGGGGGGGCCATACACCGTGTTTGCCGCGTCCCCCGTGTGCTGAAACTGTGCCGTCGGATGCTTCTGTGTTCTCATGTACAGCAAGTCGTTTGAAACAGGGGTTTTGTATATGACTATTGTATTAAAAACGAGGTGATTACCAAAATCCTCTGGTGGGAATCTTATCTTTGTCAAGTGAGTGTGCACAGACCCGGAGGGCCGTGGCGAGATGCGCTCCTGAATCCGTGTGTGTGCGTGACACCTTCCTCACGGGACACTGTCCGGTGGCATCTGCCCAGGAAGCTCCCCGGGCTCTGCCTCATGTCCCGAGCCCAGGGCTGAGCTGAAAGTCCGGCAGGGTCTTGGCGGCATCCGTCGTGTTTGGTGAGACACATGGAGGGCTGTTCCTGAGACTTCCCTTCTGAGTGTGTGCGTGTGCATGTGTGTTTGCGCATGTCTGCGTCTGTGTGTGCAGGGATGTGTGGAGCATGTTCATGTGTGCTTGTGTGCTTGTGCCTGTGCGGGAGCATGTGTGTGCATTCGTGTATGCAGGGGCTTGTGTGTGCACATGTGTGGGGGTGTGTTTATATGTGCTTGTGTCTGTGTGCAGGGGCTTATGTGTGTGTGTGTGTGTGTTTATATGTGTTTATATGTCCTTGTGTCTTGTGTGTGCACGCGTGTGTGTTGGGATGGGAGTTGTCACACCTTCCCAGCAGGCAGCCTCTTCCATGAGCCCCAAATCCTGACCCCTGCTCCCACCCAACAAGAGAATTTGGGATTTCATGGAGCTAAACCTTCCCGCCAACCTTTCGGGGACCAACCTAGAGTCACAGTGTTTTCATGTGGGTGAGTGGGGGCACCTGCTTTTAAATCACCACTGAGGATCACCATCATATCGTGAAAAAAGGGGCATTTGTACATCAAACTTCAGGGGGCAGCACACCTGTCAGGGGAACCTCCCCTCAGGAGCCACTCAGGCAGCCAGATCCCCACACCTCCAGAGCCTTCCCTGCCAGCCGCAGGCCTCGAGCGCCATCTGGTGCTCAGGTGCCTCCATGCAAACCGCAAGTCCCTTGTCCTGGTCACTCAGGGTCAAGAAAGGCCTTCTGAAGCTTTGGCACCGCATTCTAAGTCCCAAATGGAGGCAGCACCAGGGCCTCCCTCCTAGATCCTCCCTGAAGCCAGAGGCTCATGGTGGGACCTGCCCCACTTGACAGATGAGGACCCAGGGTCAGAGCAGGGAGTAGGTGCCAAGATCACAAGGCTCCTTAGCACCTAAGACAAGACCTTAAGGAGGCTGGCACTCAGGCCCGACAGATATTCACTCATGCCCCGTCCACAAAGAAAGCCCTGGGCAAAGCAGACCCCCCCTGCACCCCTGGGGATGGCTTCCTGCAGAGGGCGCCATCTGCTGAACCAGAAATGAACACCAAACCACAATAGCTTCAGAGGAAGGAAAGGGTGCTGATGAACATACAACGGAGGGTACCACGGACAGACCGAGTTGGTCAGAGAGGCCCCTGGGGAGCTGAGCAATGAGGAGCCAGAACGTAAAACCCTGGAGAGGAAGGCAGGACAGTCCAAGCAGCAGGAACAGCCAGTGCAAAGGTCCTGAGGCAGCGGTGTGCTGGGCTAACTCTAGGTGCGGCAAGGACCGCGTGGCTAGAGCGAGGGGCAGGGGAGGCCACCAGAACCAACTCATGCAGTGAGGACTGTGAGTTTGGTGTGAAGTTTTAACCAGGGCAGCGGCAGGATCTGATTCGCAGCTTAGTCTTGGCAGCTGTGGGGCGGGAGGCCCGAGAGGAGAGCGCTGCGGGAGTTGAGGTAAGCGATGATAGGCCTGAACAGGTGGGGGAATTGGTGGAAAAGGAGCAGCAATGTCGGAAAGACTCGGCATCTCGCAGGGGGAGGATTCCGCGGAGATCAGCTGGCGGGCCGGTGCCATTACTTCACAGCGGGCACAAGGAGGCCCAGAGAGGGCCGTAGGCCTATGGTGGTCACACAGCAGGCTGCACAGCCATCTTTCACACCCAGGCCCTGTGGACCTAGGGCCGAGCACTTCTGCCGCTGGCCCCTGGATGGTGTGGTGGGAATGGGCAGGAGTCCGTCCCCCGGCATCTGATGTGGGGTTTCTGGCTGCCCTCCCGAGAGGGTGGAGGCTGGTGTGAGCTGCCCCACCGCCTCCATGTGACAGGGTCAGAATGCGTTGCTATCTGAGTGAATTTAATTTAGGAACACCACTTAAATCCACATAAAAATCCAGGCTTGCCACTTTCTTGAAAATTCTCCCCCGCTGATGGCAGGGCCCCGTTTTTCACTGTGTCGCCTCTCAGGTGTGGCTTTGCCGGTGCCCTTCTTCAGATGATGCCGGTCCTCTCCGCCCACCTCTGTCCACCTCCCACCCTCCCAAACGTGCCTGCCCACAGCCCACAGCAGCAGCTGAGACTGCGGCTGCTGGAGCCACCGCCTTTCTAGACGAGCCCCAGGCCAGGTCCTTTTCCTGCGATGCAGACCAGCTGTGAGGGTCGCTGGAACAGAGCCTGGCCAAGGTGTATGCTGGGACACAGCTGTCCTCACCCCCAGGCTGGACTCAGAGCCAGGTGCCCACCTCCCCACCTCCCACACATTCGCCTGCAGCCTCCCAGGGGCCATGTACGTGCTCTCTAAAATGAGCACAGGTGTCGGGTGCCTCCATGCTTGGGCAGCACTCATTTACCATCCGCATGGTTCTGGAGGAGCCACAGCCAAGTGGGAAAGTGATGACCCTGCAAGGAACAGACCTGGTAGGAGCAGGGGGCCAGGGCCGGGCACAGAGAAGGCACCAGAAAGTGCCAAATAAGTGAATGGCTGATGGGTGGCTGGGAGGATGGATGGATGGATAAGTGGATGGGTGAATAGATGGGTGAATGGGTGCATGGATGGGTAGCTAGGAGGATGGATTGATGGATGGATGAGTGAATGGGTGGATAAATGGATGAATGGGTGCATGGATGGGTGGCTGAGAAGATGGATGGATGAATAGATGAGTGGTTATAGGTAGACAAACAGTGAATGGATACATAGATGGCAGGCAAATAGACTGACAACTGAGCTTTTCTGCCTTTGAGCTGCACAGACCTTGGAATCAACTGGCAGGGCTGTTGGTGGAGGAGTCAGGGGTTAGGTGGGAGGTAGGCGATGCCTCTGGCCACAGACAGGCCCGCAGCCTCTGGCAGAGGAGCTGCCCCCTGGAACACTGGCTTGGGCAGCACAGGGCTCCCAGCCAGGTTTCCCCAGAGGAGCTGGTGTGAGCAGCCGGGCCAGGATCCAGGGATGCACCTGGGGAAAGGCAGCTGTGAAACTGAAGCCAGACTTCTCGGCTCTGCCGATATTTATTTACTGTGACCCATTCTCCCGCCCCCCTTATCTTCACTCCCCTACCCCATGCGCCCTCTCTCCCCACACATTTTTATGGACGTGGAACACAGAAAACTGCCCATACCTTAAGTGTCTAGTCAACTTCCACAAAACCACACACCTCTGTGGCCAGGACTCAGCTGCAGAATGTCACGGCACCTCAGAAGCCTCCCTTGGTGCTCCCTTCCGGTCACCCAGCTGTAACCAGGGTCCTGACCCCCTGTCCTGACTTCCAGCCGCGTTAGCGCTGGTCCCCAGATTTGTTTATAGTGGCTGCTGCCCTCTGCTGGCTGCCTGTGGGAGCTCCACTTTGGGAGGAAAGGAGCCATGGGCCAGGGCTGGTTTTCTGTCTGCTGTTGAGACAAATGACCACAAATGTAGTGGTTTCAAACAACCCGTTTATTAACTTCTAGTTCCCTAGATGAGACATCTGACACAGGTCTCACTGGGCTAAAACCAAGGTTTCTAATCTTCAAGCCAGTGTTGGTAGGGGGTCCTTCTCACACTGCCATCTCTCTAGTTAGACTGCATCAAAAGATACCATCGGCAGAGCTAAATGGCAATTCACCAAATGGGAGGCCATGTTTGCACCTCCTATATCTGATGTGGGACTCATATCTGGGACATACGATTCACTCTCTTCATTGATTTTTCCTCCTCTCTCCCCGTCTCGCTTTCTCTCTGAAATCAATAAAAATGCATTAACCATCACAGCACCATCTGTCTGCGGAATATTCCCAAATTCACATCGCTGCCTAGATCTCTGTCCCAAATCCTCTTCCTGTACATCCCACTGTCAGGTCAACATGTCTAATAGGTCCTCCCCCAAACCCATCCACCTCCCCAGGTCAGTCAGTGCTCAGGCACCCTCAGTTCCTCTTGTTTATGTCCACCCCAAAATCTGAAGAGGGCCTCACCCCTCCCACCCCTGCACTGCACTCAGTCTAGGGACTCTCCTCCCTCATCAGGGTTAGTGCCAAGTCCCATGGCTTCTACTCAGGGGCAGAACGATTCCTTAAAAATATTACGCAGAGCCCGGCTGGCGTTGCTCGGTGGGTTCAAGCATTGTCCCTCTATGCCAAGGTTGTGAGTTCGATCCCTGGTCAGGAGTCAACCAAGGAATACATAAATGAGTAAAACAGTAAATCAACGTCCCTTCTCTCTCTAAAATCAATAAATTTAAAATGTTGTAAATATATTAGTCCATAGCAGCATTATTCATAATAGCCAAAAGGTGGGAGCAACTGGGATGTCCATCAGCTGATGACTGGTGAACAAATGTGGTCCGTCCATACGTACGTGGAAGACTTCCAACCCGTAAACAGGAATTAACACGGACGCCTGCTCCATCGTGGATGAACTTGAAGACATTCTGCTCAGTGAAAAGGAAGCAGGCTCCAGAGGCCGCGCGGTGCGTGGTTCCAGTTGTATGAAGTGCCCGGAGTACACAAATCCAGTCAGAAAGTAAATTAGCAGCTGCCAGGGGCTGAGGGGAGGAGGAGGGAAGGAAGTGGCTGCTAATGGGTGGCAGGTTCCTACTTGGGGCGATGAAAATGTTCTAAAATTAGCTAATGGAAAGGGTTGGACAATCTTATGAATAGACTAAAAAACCAGTGAATTACAAACTTTTAAAAGGGTAAGTGGTATGGTGTGTGAGTTATCTCTCATCACACACACACACACACACACACTGAGTGGCCAGATTATTATGATCTCTGAACGCATAATAACCTGGCCACTAAGTGTACATCTCTTGAGTACCTCATTTATTTGATATCAAAGATACTGTAGATCATGTACCTGATCAGTTTTCCCCTTTGCACTGGCTGATAGAAAGCTCAGGGCAAATAGGTGAGCTGATCTCTAGCAAAAGTCTAGAATACTTCTGGTACCCATTTGAAGTACAAATACACTGAGTGCCCAGATTATTATGAGTTCAGAGATCATAATAATCTGGCCACTCGGTGTATATTCTTTTCTTTTTTCTTTTTCTTTCTTTGTTTTTTTTTTTATGTAACTCATATTCCTTTGCTTCTCACACACTCTGCAAGAGCTCCATCTCGGCAGAAAAGCCGATCCTTAGGGCCCCCTCCCTGACCTCCCCTTGCCTTCCCTCAGCCCCCCATCCCCACCCTCACCCCTGCTCCAGACCTGTTGGTCTTCCTGGGGCTCCTGGAACCTGGCTATCCCCTGTGCCTCAACTCGGCTCTGCCCCGTCCTCCTCCACCACTGCCCCCTCCCCAACCCCTTCCCACCCACCCTCTCCCCCCAACCCCCCCGCAGCTTTGACCTTCTGCACTTGCTTATCTGCATTTTGTAAACTAGTGTACTGATGACTAAGCTCTAGCAGGCAGGGACTTCCCGAATTTGGCCCCAGCACCTATTGCCTGGCACACAGTAGGCGCTCAATAAATGCCTAAAAAGCATCAATGACTGCAACTTTAAAAATCAAATATCCATTAAAGCTAACCGCCTAAATAAACCTCTGAGTAATCTTTTCCGCACACAGGTGCCCAGAGGGCACTAAAGGACATGCACCACCACCAATGTCAATAAATAAATGAATTTATCATCAGCATCTGTACTGCCACATTCCACAGGAAACGCAGGCCCGCCCTCCCACCCACAACCGGGGTCTCGGGAGTTCCAAGGCTATAGGTTTCCATCAGGAGGGAGAAGGTCTGAAGGGCGCAGGCGCAGAGGCCGCCTGCCTGGGGCGCCCCCTGGAGGCGGCGGCGCGTCTCCCAGGCGGAAATGACTACAGTCGGGTCCCGGGCGCATGCGTGAGTCCCTCAGTTCTCGCGAGGCTCCGGAGTTCTCGCGAGACCCCTAGGAGGCCCTATGTGGACTTCCGGTATCGGGGTCGAAGCGCGGGGTTTGTGAAGAGGGACCCCGAGCGGCCCAAGTCCCCCGGCGCAGGCCGGCGGGCGGGCGGGCGGGCGGGCGGCGGACCGAGACTGGGGGTGGCGAGCCGGAGCGGAGGGCGCGCGCGGTGGGCCGGGTTCGGGCCACGCCCGTCCAGCGGCCGCCACCATGGACCAGTTCCTGGTGCTGCTGCACTCGGTGTCCTCCGGCCTGACGAGCGGCGAGCTGACCGAGCTCAAGTTCCTGTGCCAAGGCCGCATAAGCAAGAGGAAGCTGGAGCGCGTGCAGAGCGGCGTGGACCTCTTCTCCGTGCTGCTCGAGCAGAACGAGCTGGACAGCGAGCACACCGAGCTGCTGCGCGAGCTGCTCGTGTCCCTGCGGCGCCAAGACCTGCTGCGGCTCCTGGACGACTACGAGGCGGGCGCGGCGGGGCGGGCGGCGCCGGAGGAGCAAGGTGGGCGCGGGCCGGGGGCTGGGGGCCGGGAGGCGGAGCGGGGCTGCCGGGCGTCTAACGGTTCCCAGCTTTGAGTTTGCGTGGCTTTTCCCTAAAAGCCCCTGGAACACCGGTGACACGTGGGAGGACCAACGCTCAGAACAGTGAACTCACCCTAGGCTGCAGGGCATGGACACTCACCCCCCAAGTTCAGTGTTTCTGGGGCAGAGCCCGGCTCCGTTGCTCAATAAGTGAGAAAATACCCGGAAGGAAATAGGCGTTGCTAACCTCCTCCGGGTGGGAAAGGGTCGCGGGAGCCTGTGCTGCTGCCCGCGCTTGCCTTCTGCCTGTCAAGTCCGTTCTGCAGTGGTTCCTGCCCCGCTCTCAGGCACCCCCTCCGCCACCCGCACCTGTGGCTTGCAGAGGCCTCCGAGAGTAAAAGTGAAACCTAAGTTCGGGGTTTTTCAGCCACGTCATAATTCTAAAGCCGGGCGGGGCGGAAGTGCTTGGAGGGCACCCCTCGGGGGCTTCAGGCTGTGACCTGAAGTGGGTTATCCTGTCGCTGAACCCAAAAAGGATAGTAAGAGTGACTCCATGGGTATCACTCCATAAGCACTGGTGCTTATTATTGGTGGCGAGCTGACAGCACAGCTCTGCCTAAAAGTAGATAGATTTATACATATATACACGTGCACACACAGTACTTGACAGACAAACCGGGACATGGGAAAACTATATCTTCAAGTATTTTCAATGGGGGAGATGTGCGTGGGTGTGGGTGTGGGTGTGGGTGTGTGTGTGTGTGTTTATGTTGGAGGAAAGTGCACTAGAAGGTGAGCAGGTGTGAGGGTTGATAAGGGGTGATTCTTTGTTACTCCTTTGTAGAAGACTAGAGGACTGGTGTATGAAATTTGTGTGTGTGTGGGGGGGGGGTCCCCCTCTCAGCCCGGCCTGCACCCTCTCCATTCTGGGACTGATGGCTCCTAACCACACACCTGCCTGCTTGATCTCCCCTAACCACCCTCCCCTGCCAGCCTGATCACCCCTAACTGCCTCTTCCTCAGCCCCTACCACTGTGACTTTGTCCAGAAGGAGGACCAGAGGACCGGACATCTTCCAGTCAGCCTGGTCTAATTAGCATATTACCTTTTATTAGTATAGATGAAGTAGCCTAATGCGTCAGACTGTCAGGGTTTTGCGACCTGGCTCTGCCCTGGTCTGGCTGTCTGACCTCAAGAAACTGACTGGCCTTCTCTGCGCTCGGTTTCCTCATCTGTACAAACGGCCGTAGTGTCTCTGGTTTGTAGCTGGAGATGGGAATTTGCAGGAACATTTTGTCCTCTGGCCTCTCTCCCCATCCCACAACAGCCTTCTGTGGTCTAGAGTACCCGGCTGGTTGATCTCAGCAGTAGCGTCAGCACTTGAGGACATGGTAGCCGGGGACTGAAGACTGGTGGTCAGTCTGGGGCTGCCATACAAATCCCCACAAATTCGGTGACTTAAAGCAGCCGAGCTTGATTCTTTCACAGTAGGCAGCCAGAGTCCAAAGCCAAGGTGTCTCGGGGCTGTGCTCCCTCCGCGGGCTGTGGGGGTAGCTCCTTGAGTCTCTGCCTCCATGGTTACATGGCCTCCTCCGTGTGTGTCCTATCAGGACACACCTCACTGGGTTTAGGGCCACCTGCATAATCCAGGATGTCCTCATCTTGAGATCCTCAACTTAATTACATCTGCCAAGACCCTTTTCTAATTAAGTTAATTTGTGGTTCCAGGGAGCTGACACGGATGTATCCTTTTAGAGGCCATGGTTCAGGACGGGATGGGGCGTGGCCCCATTTCCTTCCTTCTGAGCACCTCCCAGCCCTTCCTTCAGTGTCCCCTGTCCTAAACAGATAGTGCTCCCACAGCCCATCCCAGCCACCAAGGCTTCAGCAGGCCACACCTCCATGTTTTGGGGTGGCATTGGTTGGGGTGGGATTAGAAGTCACTAGTGGGCTTTCTGTGACCTCCAGCCCCTCTGCTACCAGGTGACTTCAGCTTTGCAAGAGGACCTTTGAGGTGGTGCCTGTTCGGTGCTCAGAAGTGAAGTGATCGCACAGTCAGCTCCTCACTCAGTCCTGCTGAAGGTGTGGGGGCTCAGGCTGGGGCTCACAGAAGGACTCTTGCTTCCTGGGAATCCACAGTTCTGGTGTATCCAGCACTTGGGTCAGCACAGAGAAGCCGCCCCAAACCTCTGGTCAGTCGTTTTGTTCTTTCTTTCCCTAGACCTTTGTGCAGCATTTGACATCATATGTGATCACGTGGGGAAGGACTGGAGAAGACTGGCTCGTCAGCTTAAAGTGTCTGACAGCAAGATCGACGCCATCGAGGTGAAGTACCCCCGGAACCTGACCGAGCAGGTGAGGGAGGCGCTGAGAGTCTGGAAGAGCACCGCAGGGGAGGGAGCGGCCGTGCCCCGCCTCGTGGGGGCGCTCAGGGCCTGCCGGCTCAACCTGGTGGCAGACCTCATCGAGGAGGACCAGCAGGCCCGCGGCCTCCAGCGCGAGGACGAGAGTGGGAGCGGCTCTGTGTCCCTCATGCCCTGTAACTTGGACGCATCCAGCACAAGAGCCTCCTCCTGACCCCGCTGCTCTCCATGGACCCCTCTTCCGAGCCTGGCCGGGGCTTCCGCGCGCCTGCGCTGTGAAAACCTCACAGTGAGCCAGGACGAGGGACCCCAGCGCTCGCTTGCCCGGCCACAAGCATCTCCGCCAAAGCACTGACTTAGCACACACTGTGTGCCAAGTGGAACTTCGGGCCTTTACCATTCATCCTTTCATTCTTCCTGATCACCTTGTGAAAGGGAGTTGGACTCCATTAAGTGAGTTCCTCCAGAGGGATTTTGGAACCGTACCAACACATAGAAGGAATCTAACAGCGGTTGTTACTTCACCATTCTCTGGAGGCAGGGAGGGAGCTCAGAGTTAAGGCTCACTGGACGGAACTGGGGTTGGAGCCAGCAGAGCTGGGGTTGGAGGCAGTGCGCCAGCTCAGAGCCCACTCTGCTCGTCCTGCGCGCGTGCGCTCCCAATGAGACTATCCGTGCAGACAGCGCGGGCAAGAAGCACCCCTGCTCCAGCCCCAGCCCCTGCCCCTGCCCCTGCCTCTGCCTCTGCCCCTGCCTCTGCCCCTGCCCCTGCGGGAGCTATCTCCTCCGGGGTGGTGTCTGTTCGGTGCTCAGAAGTGAAGTGATCGCACAGTCAGCCCTACACTCAGTCCTGCTCAAAGCCTGAAACTCATGGAAGGACTCTGATTCCTGTGAATCCACAGTTACTAATGTATCAAAATCACGGTTTTTCTGGTAACAGAATTGGCAAGGGAAGGGATCCTGAGGGAACCTATAATTTTAAAAAGCAATCTTCCTATCTCTGCAGTAATCCTACTAAGCAAATGCTTTATAGCAAAAATCTCCCTATTACAAATAATTTTCCATTCCTATCGATTTTATATCACATAGTCTCAAGAGTCCCATCTCAGCCGATCATGGTCTCCCTCGAAGCCCATCCTGTGAGTGGCCACATTTCCTCTCAGTTGCCCTACCTCTGAATAGGGAAGTGTCACCCCCAGGAAACGGGGGTCTGTAGAGGGCAGCGTTCACTGCTTGGGCCCTGCCTACCTCCAAGAGATACCCGGGTGCCAAGTGGTGTGCCTAGTCTGGGCCTTCCAGCTGTCACCTTGGACCAGCCACGTGTGGTGGGATGTCACGCATGCTGCCTCACTCTGGCTGCTGAGGACCTCGCCACTGCCCCCACTATGCAGGGAGCTCGCCACTGCCCCCACTACGCAGGAGCACCAGCTCCTCTAGACCAGACTACCCCAGCCTTTGAGCCCCCACACCTTCAGCAGAGACTTCCTGTGTCAGGAGCTGGGACTACAGCAGCACACAGGATAGAACTGGCCCTACTCTGTTCACCCCGAAAGCCTGCCAGGAACACAGGTGTTCACTAGCCCATCCCAGGTCTGGGTGCTGCCAAGGAGCTGAGCTGGTTTCAGGCCCACACAGCCTGGCCCGGCCCTGTGTTAATGCTGCACACCCCCACCCACCAGCACACTCTGCAAGCCTCCAGGCCAGGCCCAGTTCTGTGGACAGCAGACGTCATCAGTCAACAGATGTGAGTGGCTCCCGAATGGGTAGATTTGGGAATTGAGTTTTCTGGGCAGTGTGTCCATATTTCTCACCCAGAAATAGGTTTCAGAGGTTCTGCCATTCCTACGGTCTGTGGTGTCCTCTGCTGTAACGGGGAAGTGCGGAGCAGTTGGCAGCAGCCAACCTCCCCCACATCTTGCCTCCCACATCCCAGCCTTCCATCATGCAAGGTGCTCCAAAAGAGGCTGTGACGGGAGAAAGAAACAGGCTCAGGCCTCAGCTCTGCTACCAGCTTGCTCCGTGGCCCATCGCCCAGTGAGGCACTGACCTCCCAGGGCTCCTGTCCCTGTGGTGAGGGAGGAGTCCTAGCCACACGTCATCCCCTGTGTGATCTAACTGCACTCAGCCTGGGATCTTGAGTTGTCAAACTCGGAAAAGGTGATGGGTGGCAAAATGCTTCCAAATGATGCTGCTGGGCTGTGTGTGCCACCAGGTCAGAGCCATAGAGTGGGATGAGCTTGCAAGAGAATCTGGCCCCTGAAGATGAGGCTTCGAGCCAGATAGAAACATGCACGCAGTCGGGGGGCTTCCAAGGGACTGCCACCGAGCCTGGCGGTGAGACCCGGTCGAAAAGGACACGCAGCCTGTCCTTGAGGAGCACAGTGTCCCCCCGTTTTGTAAAACAAGGAAACAAAACATACACACACGGCTTGTACAAAGCACAGATGGGCACAAGAAGTGACATGTTACACAGCAAACATCTGGGAACGGTTACTTCCTAATGACAGGGTTACTGTATTTGGGTGTTTTCCACCTTTTCTTTGATGTGTGGGATAACCTGGACTATTTGGTGGGGTATTCTGTCCCTGAAGAGCATGTGGCTCGAGTCTGACCCAGGTGGTGAAGGCCGCCTCCAGGCGGAACATTCTGGGTCTTTCTGTAGCCTCTCCTGGAACAGACAGGACTGATGTCCAATCAGAGCCATGGCCTTGCAGGGCAGTTCCACCCACCCTAAGGAGGGAGCTGCTACAATTTTTAGCCAGGGAGTTCTCATAGCAACCCATGGACCTTATTTTTTGCAATTATGAAACTATGTTTCTAATAAAGGTGTAGACAAGTCAACTTGAAAGCTGAAATGAAGGGCATGTTTTGCTCTCTTCACCCTTTTCCCCCGAAAAAGGGAGGCCTGTGTGTCCCAGACTTCGCCCAATCAAGGGGAATTGGATCAAGTGTCTCCGGGAACAAAGGGCCCATGCCCTGGTCTGCCCGCCCCTCCTGAGTGCTCTGGCTTCACACACTCTCTCCCCTTCACACCACAGCCACTCCTGCTTGGACACACGGAGCTCTGTCAGTCCCCTCACCTCCAAAGTCACCAGGCTGTCATCCACTGTTTCCTCCCCACCCACTGGCCTCCGTCCTCACTGCATCTTCCCAGCACTGGCTGAGGTTGCAGTTGGCAAACTCATACTTGTTCAGTCACGCTCAGCCTCCAGGCATTGACTTCTGACCATTCTCCATGAAATGCTCCCGTTTTCCTCCTTCCGCTGCCCGCTCCTGCACACCAGCTCCCAGCACCACTTCACAGCCTTGGTCTCACTGTCCCAGCTCCCCGGTTCCTTCCAGGTCTTTTTCTAAAACGCCAAACACGTTGTTTGCTGCCAGGGGTGACACCTTTTGACATGCAAGAGAGATTCCCAGGTTCTGGGGATTAGGACTTGGGCACCTGGGCAACAGGCATTTAGCCAGCCACAAAACTCAAGCTCAACATCTTCCCTCCCCCAACCCCCCATTCCTGGCCAGTGCCTAAGGTGCAGACCCAGGACTTCCTGTCTAGGGCTACCTGTCCCTGTATCACAGCATGAGCTCCTCTAGACCAGACTACCTCACAAGCATTTTCTGCTGCCTCCCCTGCCCCCCTCCCCCCCCCCGCCCCCAGCCTCATCTCCTCTAGAAAGCTCAGGCTCTTCTTCCTGCCCTTCCCTCCATTTCTAACCCACCCCCCAACTGCAGAGGTCTCAATGTATTCTTTTTATTTTAACATTTGTTTATTGATCTTGAGAAAGAAACATCAATGTAAGAAAGAAACGCTAAGTAGCTGCCTCCAGCATGCCTATTACCCCCCCTCCTCCCCCTCCCCCCCAGCAGGGGATCAAGCCCCCATCCTGGGCATGTGCCCTGACCAGGAATGGAACCAACAACCCTTCAGTGCACAGGATGACGCCCAAACATCTGAGCCACACTGGCCAGGGCCCAGAAAGTATTTTTAGAGCTGCAAGCTCGCTACACATTTTTTTGTTTTGTGTTTTTATTTCCATGATAACTATTCTGAGTCATCCCTCAGACCGCTTTCTAGCCACAGGGTTGCTGTGTGCATTGTGTTGGCTCGACAGGCAAGCATGCTGGGGACGCATGTGCTCATGAGAAATGCCCAGCCTCCCTCCATCTGGGGGTACAAAGGCAGAACTTGTCTCTCACAGGGGAAATTTGCAATGGAAATCCATTTTCATCAAAGAAGCCCTCAGTTTTGAGTCTGACTAAGACACAGGCCAGGGGCACACGTGTGTACCCCCCACATTGCCACCAAGGCACAGAGGCTGACTCAGTGGGTGAGTGGGGTCCTCACTGAGTGGGAGCCGCGTGATGTGTGGGTGCAGATCTCCTGGTTGGGTTGAAGGAAAAGCCATGGGCCGTTGTGTCACCCCACACACCCAGGAGTAGACACGAGGTGACAGCTCTGTCCCACCAAACCTCACCTGCTGCCCCGCGGCACAGCTGCTGGGAGACGACAGTTTGGGGGATGGAGAGTGGCCATGTTGGCACAGCACTGTGAGCATCCTCTGGTTGAAAGGGTTATATTTTGTGTCTATAGCAATTAGAAAGTCATTCTTCATGTTAAATTAACCACTTAATTACGCTACTGGTCTACATTGTGTCCGCTTTGTAGGCATCCCTCTAATTTGTCCTTTCATTGATCTGTAGTTTCTGAGAGCTGGAAGAAGCCTCCATCTGGCCTTCTGTTTGTATGGATCACAGTAACATCATCACAAGTAAAGCCTTGCTTGTCACTGAGTCTGGGCCAGTGTCAGTGCTTCCAGCGGGGTTCCCGGCTGGAGGAACGGGCTCTCAGGACGCCCAGGCCCCTCAGGATCAACGCTAGTCAGCAGCATCATGATGCCAGGAGCGGTGCCCAGCAGTCTGCCCAAGCCGTTACCCCCTCCACCTTTGCCCAACCCACTACCTATCCTAGGCCCCCTCCTGCCCCCGTCCCGCCCCACCAAGCTCAGTTCCCTGAGCGCCACAGCCTACAGCTTCCTCTTGGCTGCTGCTTCCAGCACCATCCGGCAGCTCTGCAGGAAAGGCTTACAGGGGTTTGCTGAGCGGATGAATAAATGGACTGCAATGGTAAAAGGCCAGCGCAGGTGTCCCCAGGGGTCCAGAGTCTCCTGCAGGCAAGAAATCATGCCATTGGGGTGTTTCAGATTCCCAGGGTGCTTTGCTTTTCTGGGCTTGGGGCTGATCAGGCTCTGAGATTCCTGCTGGGGGCGGGGAAGGAAGATACAGGCAGGCCATCACCCACTGATGCCCAGTGCCCCAGCCAGCACTCCCTGTGATGACCAAGACCCAGAATCTGCCCTTCATACCACCTAGTCCAAGCAGGTCCAGCCAGGGACCTGGGGAGCTGCCCTCCTCCCGGGCAGCGTGGACGCCACTTGCCCATACTCGGGAGCACACACTCTTTTGCTCTGGATCCATCCACCCACTCACACATCTCTTCATCTACCAACGCATGCATTCATCCAGTCGATTCTTAGCAAAGGGCTCAGCCTGGGACTGCCCACTTCACCTCCCTCTAGCTGGGTGACCCCCCCAGCGAAGCCCCACCTCCCCAACCGCCATTGCTCACCTGATAGGACCCTCCCTCTCCCAGGGCTGCTGAGATGAGGCGTGGCTAGTGGCTGTACATTGTAAAGGTCACTAAATGTCATTATCTTAATTCCTGAGTGAGTGCACGTTTTAAATGACTTACCTTTACAGCTTGCTGGTATGAACTCTTAGAGCGCATGTGTATTTCCAGAGACCTTCACGGGCCCCGGGTAATATCCCGGGAGACAGCCCCTGTACCTCGCACTGCGCAGCACGTGACCCAGGCCTGGCTGGCAAGCCTTATGGAGATTTTTATACATAAGGAAAGGGGACTCCTGTCATCTGGCCCCATGGATGGTGTTTGCAACCCAGACCACAAACCAAAGATTATGGGAAGAAATCAATGTACGTGGATTGACCAGACCGGGACCCTACCTCATCTTTCTCAGCAAAGGAGCCAAAAAGACCTGGGAGACAGTGTAGAGGTAATGGATAACAGCAAGGCAGATCTCATAGACACCCAGCGAACCACACCCCCAGGGGCGTGGCATTGCCAGGAGGCTGGCTCTAGAGCTGACTGGCCAGGTTCGAAGCCCAGCTCCGCTACTTAGCGGCTGTGTGTCCTTGGGCAAATGAACTCATCTACAAAGTGATGGTCCCAGCACCTCCCTCCTAGGACCCCGGGAGGATTCTGTGCTCACAGAGCAGAGGGTAAGTACACAACTAAGGACGCATCAGCCCCTTGTTCCAGGGCTGCGGCTGTCACAGTGACCTTTATATAGCCATCAGCAGAGCCGAGAGACAGACATCACTGAGTGGCTGGATCAGCTTGCTCTGCTCGTGTGACACATGCCTAAGAAATGCATGCCCAGAGCCCTCACCTCATCCCTGCAGCCCGGGAGTGTCTGCTGTCCTTTAACAACTCGCTTTGCTGCATCAACCACTCCGGCCTTTGTTGTGCAAGCCAGAACTTGATGAGTTTGATTTTGTCCCAGGAGGAAGGGACAGGCCCTGAGGAGGTGCCGGCAGGGCCAAGGCGATCAGATCCGCTGCTCTGGCTGCAGGGACTGGAGGAGGGGAAGGGGAGTGGGTTCAAGGCTACTGGAATGGGCCGGGCGGGGGGATGATGGAGGGGGCTGGGATAGTGCGTGGTGGTAGAGGGAGAGCAGGCACGAATCCCAGGATATTTGTGGCCTGTCATGCATATGGGGCAAGAGAGGAGGTAATCTGTCAGGTCACAGATGGGGCGAGGACCGGAACTCAAGCCCATGCAATTTCAAGGACACCTCACTGTGCTTCAGAGAAGGTGCCGGGAGGTTCAGGGCAGGAGGTGGTGTCCTGAGGAGGAGGCCCAGTGGCTGGGGTGGGACGGGGCCGCCCACAAAGGGATGCTGGGTTCTGATGAAGCCGAATGGGACGGGCCCTCGGGACTTCCACAGAAGGGGTCCCCTGGGCAAGGAGGTGCCTCACAGGGTTGGAGTGAGAGCTTCAAGAGTGCGGGTACCTGCTGGTCAGGAGAGGAGAGCAGGAGCACCTATCCCCCAGGAAGAGAGAATCTTCTGGAAATGTGTTTAAATTGCCCAAGCCCAGGCCCCACCCCCACGGAGTCTGATTCAGCCCCAGCACTGCAGGGGGTGGGATGGCCTTTTTCTTACCAACGTGAGGTACACTAACTGCCTGGCTCTAACCTGGCCTTCCCCCTCAGCATGGGCAGGGGCTGGCTTTTATCTGGATGGAGCCCAGGCCTGTGTAGGGGGAGCCCGGGCCGTGGGGGGAGGGGTCCAACAGCTCCAGCAAACCCAGACTTCTGGTGGTCTTGTGGGATTCCATTCCCCAGGGGACAACTCCCCCCACTGCCAACCCGAAGCTCAGGGGACAGGGAGAAGGCAGGTGGTGTCCCAGGCCAATCCAAAGCTCAGAGCTGAGCCCTCAGCTGAAAGCTGGCCCTGCTCCAGCTGGAAATGACGTTAAGTGGTGGATTTGGTGTTTTTGTTTTTGTTTTGTTTTCTGGTTAATCCAAGAGGCTCTGTCATCCAATTTGTAAAACAGAGGTGGGGGGGGGGCGCGTGATTCACCTTTCTTTTGCCCCTCTTTTGGAGCTCAGGGAGAGACAGGGGGGTGAGGAGGGACCGTGGGCCACCGCTGACACCCACTGAGTCACCGCGCTGGGTGCCTTCTAACTGCGCGCCCAGTGCCGCCAGCCCAAGGAATGTGGGCACTCACTGCTCACTGGCATGGAACCCCGACCCCTGCATTTCCTATGAGTAAAGTTGGGGGTGCCCCGCCTTTCCCAGGGCAGAACTTGACACACCAAGGGAGGTAGTTGCTGATTTATTACCATCGTGGGATAGTAACTGCCTTAGGCATTGGGGAGGAAGGACAGGGCTTGGGAACGAATGCAGGTGGTACCTGATGTTCAGGAGTTCCAGGTCTGGCAGGAGGCACAGGAAAACAATGACGGGAGAAACGAGAGTCCTGAGCGCTGAAGTCATCTGTCAGTTCACAGGTGGGGCAGGGACCGGAACCCAAGCCCACGCAATTTCAAGGACACTTAACTGTGTTTCAGAGAAGGGGCCTTTTGAGTTGGGTTTCATAGGATAAGTAGTTCAGCAGATGGTGAGCAGTTCAAGCACAGAAAACAGCAAGTGCAAAGGCCAGGAGGCAGGAAAGGAGAGGCCTGTGCGGGAGGCAGGAAGCAGATTGGTGGGGCAGGGTCAGGAGGGTGTTCTCAGCTGAAGGGAAAGCAAAGGCCTGGATCTCATGTAGACAAAAAGGGTTGGCAACATATTTTAAGCAGGACAAGGCCATGACTGCACGTGTGGCTTGTTTTATTAGAGATCCAGCGAATGTGCTTGTTCGTCAGAAAATGAGAAAAACCACTGGGACCAGTTAGACTCAGTGGATAAAGCGTCGGCCTGCAGACTGAAAGGTCCTGGGTTCAATTCCAGGCAAGGGCATGTACCTTAGTTGCGGGCACATCCCCAGTGGGGGGTGTGCAAGAGGCAGCTGATCGATGATTCTCTCTCATCAGTGTTTCTAACTCTCTATCCCTTTCTCTTCCTCTCTGTGAAAAAATCAATAAAATATATTCCAAAAAAAAAAAGAAAGAAAAGAAAATGAGGAAAAAACAACCAACAACTAGATTCCTGGGGGTGGTACTTTAACTTTTGGAGTTTGGTGATTGGGTAGGGGAAGGGGCGGGCTCACAGTAGGAGGCCGAGAGTGAAGTCTGCAGACTGACTGAGCTGGCCTGCCCTGCAGCACCTTCCAGCTTGCAGACTGGCCCAGCTGGGCGTGCGGGGAGAAGCCCACCCCAGCCCAAATGCTGTCCCAGTTCACCACAGCCAGGCAGTCACCGGCAGCACGCGTGGCCAGGCATCTCTGCCCCGCGCGGAGCAACCCCTCACATAAAACAAAAATAAGGCTGTGTGCACTCCAGAAATACTCTGCCGAAAGCAGGGGGCAGGCGCTGGAAATAACCGCGAGGGCTGGCTTCCTGCCCGGAGCAGGCTGGGTGGAGCCCAGGGAGCCACACTTCCGGTCCCCGCACTCTTTTATTTTGGGAAAATCGAGTTTTCCTCACTAGGAGCTGCCTGCCAGGGGAAGGGGTGGCATGGTTCTCCGAGATTCCTGCTTGCACACAAAGGCAGGAGAGTAATCCTCCCATTCATTCACTCATTCATTCATTCGCTCATTCTTCAGGACCACCCTGGCCAGGCCGGGCACGGCTCTGGGCACCAGGGCACCAGGGCCCCAATTTGGGAAGCGTCCAGACCCCGTGTGGATCTGCTCTGCTGTTCACAAGCCCGAGACCATCGGGAGCAGCTTCCTCTTGCTGTCCAACGGGGACAGAAGGTGACAGGCTTACCGCGCTGTGGGGATGCAGGGAGACAATGCCGGCAGCGGCAGCCACTGCCAGGATGTGAGCCCTCGCCCCATGCACTGCCCTGACCCATGCTTTGTCCGCATCCTTATTCAGGATGTCCTCTGGGCTTGGCTTAGCCGACCCCTCCGTCCTCTCAGCAGCCTCTGCCTAGTGACCTCTGACCTATCCCATTGTAACGTCACCACCTGTGCTCCAGATCTTTCTTATTCCTAAACTCTAAAGCAGCCCCACCCCAGCCCCGCTCCTGCTTCCAAAGAAACAAAGAGATGCTGATGCCCACCTGTCCCTCCTCGCACGGCCTGGTTAGCCATCCCTGCCCGTCTCCCAGCTCCTGGGCCCGGCTCAGCCCCTTCTGCCCCTCTTCTGGAACAAGCATTTGCTTCCTCCGTGGCTCCTGCCTCTGACCTGTCCTGCTCCAGGCCACTGCCCACAGGGGCCTGAGATACCCTTGACCCTGATCCATCCTGGCCCTTCGGTTATCTCCTGTGTTTCTATTTCCATGGCATGCTTCCTGATCTTCGCTGAGCTCCAGGCCAGCCCCGGACCACCTGTTCCTTTATTTACTTAGCTTCTTCTTTAAAGCGACACTCTTTCCTTGCTTGAAAAACAAACAAACAAACAAACAAAAAATTGCTGTCCCCATCAGGAAAGAAAAGCGGGGCGCAGCAGACTTGCTAGTTTTTCCTGCTCACCCCTTCTTGCTTCACCTGAGATCCCTGGTTTTTATTTTTATTTTTTAAAATATATTTTATTGATTTTTGTACAGAGAGGAAGGGAGAGGGATAGAGAGCTAGAAATATCGATGAGAGAGAGTCATCGATCAGCTGCCTCTTGCACACCCCCCACTGGGGATATGCCAGCAACCAAGGTACATGCCCTTGACCGGAATTGAACCCGGGACCCTTTAGTCCCCAAGCCGACGCTATCCATTGAGCCAAACCGGTTTCGGCAGATCCCTGGTTTTTAGATGAGCGGATGGCTGCCCGGAATCCAGGCTGCTTCCTAACCTCCCTTGCAGCCGGGCGTGGCCACTTGAGAAGTGCCTTCCTAGAAGTGTCCTTCACGGGAGGGAGATGGGCACTTCAGCATCTCCTGCCTTCCTTTGGCTGGAACGCTGGCAGGTATCTTGGACCACGAGGGGTAAAGCAACAAGGCAGAAGGAGCCTCGATGGCGGAGCCTCTCCCAGCCTGGGAAGGCTTACCTCAGGACCGCATTCGCGTGACAGAAATACTCTCTCATTGAAGTCGCTGTGGTTTCGGGATTTCAGACCCTTACCACCAACCTACTACAAACAGAAACCACGTGTTACTCGGGAGTCCGTAGACGATGACGGTAACAATGAATGCAGTGAAAAAATTGTATTCGGAAGCCATTGATAGATTCCGCTGCCCCTCACGGCTCAGCATCAGAGGGCTGCTCTTGTTGTCTTTCAAACAAGCAGAGAACTTTAGTCATCGTTAGCCTGAATCTCGGTTTGCTCAGGATTGATGGGTAATTGACAGGGGAACAGCTTTCTCACCATGTGACTCAGGACTGTTTGGTGCCAAGGCCCTTACCTCACCCCTACCTGCAGTCATGGGGTGGTGCACACCCACGGGCGGGCAGGCAGCCCCCGGAGCGCCGCCTCTGCCGGCCTGGAGCCGCCTCCATCCCTGTCCCCGGGGCCCCTGCGCTCAGCCACGGAGAGCGGCCCGAGTGGATCCCGTTCTGTGCGTGAGGCAGGCGGCGGGGAGGATGGGCAGGTGGCACCTTTGTTTGTACTACATCATCCATCCACCCCCTACCTATCATCCATCCATCATCCACCCATCCATCTATCAAGCCATCCATTATCCATCCATCCACCAATCTATCTGTCTATTCACCATCTATCATCCATTCACCATCCATCCATTAACAACCATCCATCCATCCATTTATCCATACATCCATACATCCAGCCCCAACAGAGTCATCCACTCATCATTTATTGCATGCCCATGATGTGCCAGGGCCTCTGCCAGGTGGGTAGGAGATAAGGACAGTACTCTCCCAGCGCCCCCCCTCATGGAGATAACTGTCAGGTGGGGGACAGACGCTATCAGAAGGAGTTGACTGCATAGCATTGACCTTAATGGACATGTAGGGAAAATGTGCTCTGTAGAGCACATGGTGCAGGCACAATACTTGCGAAAAAGAGGCATCTCAGTCGAGAGAGACCTGAAGGTAGAGCAGCCAGGTGACGGTGGAGGGGGAGCTAAAAGGGAAGTGGAAGGAGTGCAGATGGGGTGTTGAACTTGGGGTTAAGTGTAGTATGGGCCTGGAGAGGTAAGAGAGAACCTTGTAGGCCGAGGAAGGAGTCTGAATTTTGACCCAAGCACAGGCTTAGAGGGCTGCTATGTGAACAAGTTGGAGTGGATGGACAGTGAGGGTGAACTGTGAGTGCAGGGCAGGCTGGAGCAGAGATGACCTCAGCAAGAGTGCAGGGTGGTGGCAGTCTAGGGCAGAGCACGGACCTGGGGTCCGGAGAATGGGCTGAGATCAAAAGAATCCACCCCCAACTTTTTAATATTAAGACTTCACCATGCCCTGGCCAGTGTGGCTCAGTCAGTTGGGCATCGTCTTGTGCACCATGAGGTCGCTGGTTCGAGTCCTGGTCAGGACACATGCTTGGGTTGTGAGCTCGATCCCAGTAGAGGGTGTGCAGGAGACAGCCGATCACTGTTTTCTCTTTCATCAATGTTTCTGTCTCTCTCCCTCTCTTTCCAAAATCAATAAAAACATATATATATATATATATATATTTTTTTTTAAACACCCCTTGCTATATAAACATATGGTATGGCCACTTTAAAAAAAAAATACATTATTTTTTAAAAATAATATCTTTATTGGGAGAGGGCGAGAGAGAGAGAGAGAGAAACATCAATGATAAGAGAGAATCATTGAACAGTTACCTCTTGCACGCCCCACACTGGCATGTGCCCTTGACCACAATCGAACCTGGGACCCTTCAGCCCGCAGGCTGCCACTCTACCTACTGAGCCAAACCAGCTAGGGGAAAATGCCTATTTTTTTAAAAGCCTCCGCCCTGCTCAGAGGTTGAAGGAAGGTCGATGAACATTGTGTCCACCTGGATTCAAGGATCCCTGACGGGCTTCCCCTGTTTCCTCTCACCAGGCGGGCAGCAGGACAGGTAAATGTCCCTCTTCTGAACCATCTGGAAGTGAGTCACAGACACGAGGACGCTTCGTCCCCGAGGCCACCACCGCCGCCCTCCTGGAACAAGGAATGTTGGCTCCGTCACAAGACCAGTGTCACTCGCAAAGCCAGCGGGAGCGCCCGTGCTGCCGGCCTGCGTTCAGGTTCCGGGAACGCCTTCTCTCGCTGGGTCCCGCTCGTTTTGAAAGTCCCATCAAGCTTGCAGAGTGGCCTTTGGTTACGTCTGCTTGTCTCCATGACAGTTCAGGGCGGTGAGTCACTGGGTGGCCGGTGAGGGACAGGGAGGGGTCTGGGTGACGGGTGGGCTCTGGCCTGGGCGGCCAGCGGTGCATCCCCGAGCTGGGGGCTCCTGGAGTGGGAATGGAGCTCAGAGAGGAAATATCTGACGGGCAGGTGGGGATCGGGTGTGAGCTTCCGGAGACAGGCGTGATGGGATACAGGCAAGGGGCTGGGTGAGTGTCCTGGGGCGGCCATGACAAATGACTGCACACTGGCTGCCTTATGCTCTCAGAGCCCTGGAGACCGGAAGTCCTAAGTCAAGGTGTCCCAGGACCGTGCTCTCTCGAAGGTTCAGGGGAGAACTCTTCCCGCCTCTTCCGGCTCCTGGCGGTTTTCAGCAGCCAGTGGTGTCCTGAGCTGCGGTTGCGTCTCTGCCTCTGTGTGGCATGTGGCTCCTTCCTTTGTCCTCCCGGGGCCCTCTGAGAAGGACAAGAGTCATTGGATTTAGGGTCTGCCCTCCTCTGGTGTGGCCTCATCTTAACTTACCTCGTCACATCTGCAAAGACCCTGCTTCCAAATAAGCTCACATTCTGAGGTTCCAGGTGGACATGGATTTGGGGGGACCCGGTCCAACACAGTCCAGGGTCATCAGCTTCTAGACAGTCATGGGGACCTCAGGAGAGGAAGATCCTGCCCAGGAAGTACAGACGGAGGAGAGGAGGGTGGGGGCCCTCAGGGGTCACGGTGGGGAGCAGAGTCCTAAAAAGGAACTGGGGGGTGGTCACCGCTGGGCGCGCAGAGGGCGGGGGGTCAGCGGGGTCAAGTGCTGTGACAGCAAGTACACGGGAGCTGAGCTGGCCTCTGGCTTCAGGAAGAGGCGGTTCCGGGGCTGCTTAGGGGAAACCCAGGCTGCGGGATTTGGTTTAGAAACTTCGCACATGGGCCTTTCGGGTGTTGGCTTTTCCGGCGCTGTCCCCTCTCTCCATAGGACCGGAAGCCCCTCAGGGTTCGGGACACACCCCTGGTTTTGTTCCCTGTGACACTGCCAGCGCCCAGGACAGCGCCCATGTGTCAGACACTCAGTGCACATGGGTGGGCTGTTTGACCTGTCCCAGGTCCCCAGCATTGGCAAAGGGACACCTGTTCACCTCACTGCTGACCCCCTTCACTCTGCACCCCCACCACGAGGCAGCACGAATAAGACGCCGGGGTCTGGCCACGGAGACAGAGCACCTCGTATCCCACATGGCGTCGGACTGCTGCCCCTCGTCATCAAATGTGCTGGAATGTCGTCGGCTGCTTTCGGGGGTGGGGGGCTCCCTGGGCCTGGGAGAGGACAGGACGGGCCAGGAGCCTGAGCAGCCGGGGTTGGAAGGACAGGGGCAGGTCCAGACCGCAGGGCGGCTGCGCTGGCTCTGTGTCCAGCAGGGGAGCCCCTGCCTCCAGACTTTGGTCCCGTTGTCAGCCGACTTTTCTTCCCCTCCCACCTCAGGGAAAGCCCTGTAGGAAACCCAGCTCACCGGCCAAGGGTGAGGTGTCTGGTTTGTTTTTTGTGTTTTTTTTTTAATATATATTTTATTGATTTTGTACAGAGAGGAAGGGAGAGAGATAGAGAGTTAGAAACATCGATGAGAGAGAGTCATCGATCAGCTGCCTCTTGCACACCCCCTACTGGGGATGTGCCCGCAACCAAGGTACATGCCCTTGACTAGAATCGAACCCAGGACCCTTCAATCCCCAAGCCGATGCTCTATCCATTGAGCCAAACCGGTCTCGGCTGGTTTGTTTTGTTTTGTCTCAGTGTTTATCAGAGGCCTTTGTTACCTTTCTCACCAGTGGCTGGAGCTTGTTATCCCCAGGCAGGTTGCTGCATGGCCCGTGGGCGGGATCCGCTGCGTTCCTCCTTCTCCCACACGGCCCCAGGGCCGAGCTGGCACCCCTGGGCGGGAGGAGCCTGCTGCGGGCCGTGGGAAAAGGGGGCCTCTCCGCTTCCTCGGGGTGCCCCAGAGAAGGGGCTGGTAGGGAGGAAACCCCTCTCCCTCCTGCAGTTTTCCTTCTCTCAGGCAGAGCCAATCTGAGCTCCCACCCTCCCACCCCTCCCACCCCCCGCCAATCTTTGAGAAGAGGGAGCCCAGGGCAGAGAGGACTTCCGGCCTCATCTCTCTGCCTGGCCCTTCTTCCCTCACTCTCCTCACCCGGCAGAATCGCATCCTCTGTCCTTCCTTCAGTGCTGCTTCTTCCAGGAAGCCTGCCCTGCTCTCCCGGGGCCTGAGGTGGAGCCCGCCCGCCCTGTCATCGGCACTGACTTCCCAGAGCACGGTGGGCTTGAAGGAGCTGAAACCGGAGTGGGCCTGGTCATCTGCCTCCTTCCCTCCCAGGGCCACGCTTACTGCCCTCCCGCCTGGGGCTCCTGGCTTCTCCCTGCCCCACG
The DNA here is from genome assembly GCA_036971965.1 of Nyctalus aviator. Taxonomy (NCBI): domain Eukaryota; kingdom Metazoa; phylum Chordata; class Mammalia; order Chiroptera; family Vespertilionidae; genus Nyctalus; species Nyctalus aviator. The sequence goes on along the minus strand of CM072929.1, from coordinate 6,292,441 downwards.
GGAACCGAGGGAGGCCTGTGAGGAGCAGGGCACGGAGCTCCCGTACCGGGGGAGCAGGAGCGGCCAGCCTGGCCAGGCGGCCTCCCGGAAGAGGTGACGTCATGGCGTGAGAACTCAGTGACTGAGCGAGGTCAGCCCTGTGAAGAGGCAGGCCGCAGAGTGCTGGGCAGGCGGGGCAGCAAGTGCAATGGCCCTGGGGCAGGAACCAGCTCGGCAGGTCTGAGGCAACTGCGGAGGCCAGGAGGCATGGAGCTGAGTGAGCTGTGGGTTTTGCTCCAGGTGTGTCCGCAGCCAGGGAAGAATGTGAGCTGTGGGCGGGCTTTCCCAGCGGCAGGGCCTCTCCTGCGGAGGTAGAGGTACAGGTCCCACAGCCTCCCCGCCCCGGCCGCCTTCGCCGACCTGCAGAGGCTGGCCAGGAACCCACCCAGGAAGCACAGTGAGGAAGTGGGGTCCTGTGGGCGGGGCTGCAGCAGCTCCCTCACCTTCCCGTCCAGAGTCACCCCCGCGGTGAGCAGGAGTCTCGGCCACCTGCAGGGGTGCAGACAGTATGCAGTGAGATTATGGGCTTTGGGCAAACGTGGTGCGGCTGGCCCTCCGGATGTAGGTGTTTAACGGGAGTCAGTGACATTGTAGAAAGGTTAACTTTAATGACAAAAGGAGCCAATCTTTTCTCTCTTATTGAAAGGATGTGAGTGGCCACAGAAACCAGCTACGGGTCTAAATGCCACTCTCCCTGCTGGGGCCCCACTCTGAAGACTGACAAGGCATGCCCACCTCAGCCAGGCACTGCCAACTATCCCCTTCTATAAGATGGCACTGTGACCTACCCTGTGTGACCAGTGAGGCCCAGAGAGTTTTGGAGGTGTGCAGGAGGCAGCTGATCGACGTTTCTCTCTCATCAATGTTTCTAACTATCCCTCTCCCTCCCTCTCTGTAAAAAATCAATTATATATATATATATATATATATATATATATATATATATATTATTGTTATTATTTTTAAAGAGCACAGAGAACGGGACACAGGAGTTAGGCCTGCAGAGGCTGGTGTCAAGGCAGCAGGTGGGAGGTAGGGTGGCCACACTGAAGTGCTGAGCAGATTAACACTCCAAGCCACAGTGACTTCATATTATCTAGGGTGACCGCATTAATGAACTAGGAGCTTAAAAAAAACGTGTAGGCCCCTACAGGATGGGGATGCTTCTGACATTGCCTCTCCCCGCTGCTCAGTGTGATGGGGAAGAAGGGGTCTCGTGTGGCTGCCAGAAGCTTCCTCAGGAGCCTGCACAGGTGTGTTAGCATGTGGCCAAGCACCTGCCACCCAGACCCGCCATGGGCCACCGCCCCTCCCGCCAGGTCAGCCTCGTCCATCGCATGCCCTTGGCCTTGGCCAGGTTCTCCTTGCCCGCCCTTCCTCTGGGACACGGCTCACCTCGTGATTAAAGAACGGCAAGTAATTACTTGTTGAAGGCTTATCGCCTCCCGGGATCCTGCCTGTCCTGTTTCTTCTTTCCTGTTGGCCTCCTGAGATCACTGTGGGCTGCAAGGAGGAGGTCCCGCCAGGGAGACCGGGACCCTCCTGGCCTAGTCCAGAGCCTGCCGGGTGGACTGGGCACAGGGAGGTGCCCGCTGGGCTAGGAGGAGGGAATCCTCCAAGGGGACTGGCTAGGTGGGGCCTTTCCTAAGGCAGCTGAGAGCATTGTGCCAACAGGGCGCCGGCCCAGCCTGCCACCTTGCCTGGGCCGCTAGGAGGCTCTGTGGTGATGACCCAGCCCCTGCTCTGTGAGGGCGATCTGGACAGAGCGCCAGGGACAGACTGCTCCCCGGCCCTCCCGCCACACCCGCTGGGACCTGCGCCACGCGCAGACCTGGGGAAGGGCTGGTCCGCAGGGCAGGGGATCCACACCCCAACTTCCCAGGGCGGAAACTCCCGGGATCCCCGCAGAGAGATGGGGCGCATTCTCTGTCTGCCTGAGATAAAAAGGCCCAATGCTGAAGCGCTGGGGACTGAGCTCTGAGGCTCCCCGAGCGGCTCCTGGCCCGAGCCACCCCAGGGACTCGGCCTGCATGGCTCCGTTTTGGGATCCGTTCAGTTGCAGAAGCACTTCCTGCCACAACCAGGGGTTTCTCCTGCGTTCCGGTCGGAACCCCGCTAGCTCGGTGTTGGCTGGTTGCTTGGCGTGACCTTACGGGGCTGGGAACTCCTCCAGGACCAGTAAATGTCTGGTTTAAGCCAAAACCGGTGTGGCTGAGTAGATAGAGCATCGGTCTGCAGACTGAAGGGTCCCAGGTTCGATTCCGGTCAGGGGCATGTACATTGGTTGCGGGCTCATCCCCATTAGGGGGTGTGCAGGAGGCAGCTGGTCGATGTTTCTCTCATCGATGTTTCTAACTCTCTATCCCTCTCCCTTCCTCTCTGTAAAAACTCAATAAAATACTATATGTTAAAAAAAGAAAAGAAAAGTCTGGTGTAAGCCGCCAGCTGTGGGACTGAGTGACAGCGGTCTGAGCAGATGGATACTCCACGCTACTCCCTGGCCCTGCCTTGGCCTCTTGGCTTCATCGGGCCATCCAGGCTGCCGCCACCTGCCTGGCTCAAGGGAAGCAAGCGTCACTCACAGCGCAATATTTCCCAGCTTTTAAACGCCCACCCCCTCCCCCACCCTGCTGCCCGCGAAGCTGGCCTCGTTTCTCCTTTTTCCCTCTGAGTCACGGCCAGCTGGTTCTGAGAAGGCTGGGCCGCAGGGAACACGGACAACGTTCCCATCAGTCCCTGCCAAGCTGGGAGCCGGCATTCGTGCTCCAGGGGCGGGAGAAGGTGTGGCGAGAGCCAGGCCGGTGCCAGGCAGTGGGCAGTGGGGAGCCCGGGGCGATGAGGAGGGTGGGTGGGGCCCTCGCCGGTTTGGCTCAGTGGATAGAGCGTCAGCCTGCGGACCGAAGGCTCCCGAGTTCGATTCTGGCGGAGAGGACTTACCTCGGTTGCAGTCTCCTCCCCAGCCTGGGCCCTGAGATATCACATCGATGTGTCTCTCTGCGTCCCCTCTCTCTTCCACTCTCTCTAAAAATAATCAATGGAAAAGTAACCTCTGGAGGGTGGATGGGGTGGCAGGCTGTGGCGTGTGGGATGGCAGCGGGAGATACGGACGCCTCCTATGCAAGGACATTTTTTTTTCATATTTGATCCCACCCCATTACTGTGTCCTACGCGCCTCATGAGTGGCCTGTCCGCAGCATCCACTGTGTGACGTCTATAAAGCACAAGAAAACCACCAGTTCCTGGTTCCTCCCTGAACACAGAGGAATAACGCAGTCAGAGGAAGACAAGTGGCCAGGATAGGGCATCTGCTGCCCACTGCGCACAAAGACGGTTGTCACAACTCACAGCCCTACCAACGGGGGGGAAGGGAGGGGAGAGGGGAGGAAGAACGACTCTAGGTAGCCTGCAGGCATGGCGGTGGGAAATAGAACTTAAAAACGGAGACTTCAGAATTGACTCCCAGCTCAAGTGTTTTCAGATTCACTTTTTAAAAAATATATATATTTTATTGATTTTTCACAGAGAGGAAGGAAGAGGGATAGAGAGCCAGAAACGTCGATGAGAGAGAATCATTGACCAGCTGCCTCCTACACACCCCCTACTGGGGATGTGCCCACAACCAAGGTACATGCCCTTGACCGGAATCGAACCTGGGACCCTTCAGTCCGCAGACCGACGCTCCATCCACTGAGCCAAACCAGTTTCGGCAGATTCACTTTTAAAACAAGTCTCTCGGGCCCTGGCCAGGAAGCTCAGTTGGTTAGAGCAGTGGTTGGCAAACTGCCGCTCAAGAGCCACATGCGGCTCTTTGGCCCCTTGAGTGTGGCTCTTCCACAAAATACCATGTGCGGGCATGCACGTACAATGCCAGAAATAAAAAGTCTTCCAGCTTTTTCCCTTTTTTTTTTTTTTTTTTACATAGAATGATGAAACTTTCGTTCCAACTAACGTGGTCTTAGCAGTGAGGATGGACAAGCAGCCACTCCAAGACAAAGAGCCAAGTGCCAGTAAGAAACCTCAGCTCAAGTGGCTCCATCAGTTCTCCGAGTGCAGCACCTGCCTCCCTCTGCGCCTCCTCAGAAGCTCCCTTCCTTTCCCAGGCAGCGGGAGGGGCAGCAGGCAGGAGGGGCAGCAGGCAGAAGGGGCAGCAGGCAGGAGGAGCTCACGGCCACTGTAACCCCAACTCTGCTTCTCCACGTGGGGGTCCTGTCGATGGAGCCCATCTAGAGTCGTCACCGGCCGCGGAACATACTACTTCCAAACCAGATGCAAATCTCAGCTTCTCCGTCCGCTTCTCTGCCTGGACAACCAGCTCTCACATCTCGAATGATGGAGGCCTTTTGAGCGCCTGGCCCAGTGCCTGGCTTAAAGTGAGTGGCTCAACGTGACAATGTGCGCTGAGGAAATGAATGAAAATGGGTAAAAATGTTCATCGTAAACATGCCGGAAAATTCCAACACCTAACAGTTGTCATATCCTCTGAGAACGTTGAAGTGATTTTAAGGTCATGTCAGGAAGAGAGAGAAAAAAGACCTTCCTGGTGGTACTGCCCTGGCCCGGGTGCCAAGATTGATCAACTGAAGGTACTCGAACAAAACACCCATTGACGGTCCCACTTAGCAAGCCGGTGTGGAGGCGGGTGCTGGCTGGCACTGCTGCTGGGCATGACCTTCTTCCTCAGTCAGTCAGCAGCCACAGGAGCCAAGATCCTCACAGATATTAATCTTTAAAGCTTGGCAACGAGAAATCAGAATACCCCGCACCTGGGTCGACCAGATGTCCCGGCCCTGACCCAGTCTCTGGCAGCAGCTTAGAGTGATTGGGTTGACCAGTTGAGTGTGAAAATGAAATGAGTGGTTGGATAAAAGGTGTGCTGGAGGTGGGGTGGGGCATTGGCGGGGACGGGGCTGCAGAGCAAATAAGTGTTGCCAGAAATAAAAAGAGAAAAAAAATTCCCTGCACCTTAATTATTCAATGTTATTGAGAACACTGTATTGGCATGCTCTTAAATAGTAAAAAGATAATTACTCTATCTGATCCTCTCGATCTTTTGTTTCATGACAAATATTCTAGAGGCAAAAACATTTCTTTTTGTGTTGGTCAGGTTTTTTGGAATATGCCAGTAGGAGTTGGGCAGTAGGAATACACCAAAAAGGCTGCGGGTTCAAGACCCAGTCTCGGCACATACAAGAATCAACCAGTGAATGTGTAAATAAGTAGAAAAACAAATCAATGTTTCTCTCTCTCCAAAAACAAACAAACAAACAAACAATGATTCAAAATACATTTAAAAAACCCGTAGTCCCAGTGAGCATTCATACACTGGAGGGCTCCGGCTCCTGGAAAGGGAATGGGATCTGTGTCTAAGCGGGTGGTCCGCGGCCTAGCTGGCAGCAGAAAGCTGGAGGAGTTGACGTAGGAGATGCTGGGCAGAAATCCCGGCCACTAGAACTGGCGGGGACAGCAGGACTGCATTGCACGGCGTGCTCAGCGGACACACAGAAACCGTTGCATTCTTGCTGGACCTCGGGGTGCCCGTGCGTGATGAGCGTGATGCCGGTCGGTCTCCTCTTCACATGGCTGCTTCCGCTGGCCGGGATCATGAGACTGTGAAAGCCTCACAGAAGAGGTGCGCAGGTGAATGCTGCCCATCCAACTGGCTGTGCTCCATGCCGCCGCTACCGGAGGGCGGGGCTGATCCAGATGCTTAGGACCCTGTGAGGCTGTAGCAATGCGCCGGGGGGCAGCCAGGGTCACCTGAAGATGATTCATGAATATTTTCCATTGATTTTGAGAGAGAGTGGGGGAGAGAGGGAGGGAGAGAGGAAGGGAAGCAGAAGGGAGAAACACCGGTGTGAGAGACACATCCTCTGGCATGTGCCCTGACCAAGGCCGGAGATCTTACCTGCAATCCAGGTCTGTGCCCTTGATCAAGAATCGAACCTGAGACCCTTCGGGGCACGGCCGACGCCCTAAGCACTAAGCTGAGGGCAAGCAGCTTGGATTCACTCTCGCTGTGAATGTTCCGTGGTTGTCCGCCGTGTCCTGGAAACAGAGTGCTTGAGCACAGACACCATCGATGAAGGATGAAGGGTTTTTCACCTCCAACGTTTTATAAACCTTTGAATATTGTTCCTGCTGAGATGCTTGTTCTAAGCTTACGGTTTGCTTTCCAGGCATCGAGTGACTGCTGAGAGGGTTCTGCCAGTGTTGTGTAGTCCATATAGGATTTTGGCTAATGTGAGAAAGGGATTAAAATATATTTTTAATTGATTTTTTTTGAGAAAGAAACATCAATTTGTTGTTCTACTTATTTATACACTGTAAGACCTGGGCACTCTTCCAGGCTCCCTATGTCCCCCTCTGAGGCGGAACAACCCCAAGAGCCTCGGGCCAACTGTTCTGCCAGATGTTTTTAGGTGGATTCTAGAATGTTCCGTCTGTATGGTCAAAGCACATCCTAACACATTTTCCAAGCTCACTCAGGGGCCTGTACCACAAATTGCCATTTTTTTCAAATGCATTTCATTTATTTTTGTGATAGGAGGAATACTTAACATACTTCAGAGAACAAATTTTCCGTAGGCGGGGCTGCTGTTCCAAGTTTGGCGTTCATAAAGCACTAAAATGATTAAACATGATAGCCTGTGCACCCATGCATTCTTCTAACGAGGGATTTCCCTCCATGAAATGTGTTGTTTTGAAAAGGAAGTTTTAAAGTACCTCATATTCAGTCATCCTATAGGGAAGAGAATGTAAAGCTTGTTAACATGCTGTCGTACAAAAAATGTGCTTTTGACTTGTATTTCAGAAACTTAAAAAAAAAAAAAATGTTGCCCTTACCGGTTTGGCTTAGTGGATAGGGCGTTGGCCTGCGGACTCAAGGGTCCCAGGTTCGATCCCGGTCAAGGGCATGTGCCTTAGTTGCAGACACATACCCAGTGGAGAGTGTGCAGGAGGCAGCTAGTCAATGTTTCTCTCTCATCGATGTTTCTAGCTCTCTGTCCCTCTCCCTTCTTCTCTGTGAAAAATCAATAAAATATATTTTAAAAAATAAAATAAAATGTTGAGAGAATCTAAAACAAGCAAACAAGTAACTTGCTGGAAATGCCAGCAAGTGTGATGGAGTGGAATTCTAATCACAGAACATGTACATCTATTGACAAGCCTAAAAGCTCCACACGGAACTACACAGAGTTGCCAATGTAAGTACCTTGCTTATTCCTGAGCAAACCACTCACAATGAAGTAAACTGTATGCATACACTCATTGATATTTCCTTTATTTGCCGGGAAGACTCACCATTGGCAGAGGTGGGGCTGAGAGCAGCCACAGCCACAGCCACAACCACAGCAAGACTGGTCCCACTGCATCTGGTTCTCTTCCACGTGCTTTGGTCCCAGTTCCTGAAATTAACCCTTATCCTGCAGCTCCACGTGACAGCATTTCCTGCCCTTGCTTTTGACTTGGTCAGTGGGTCCCTTCCAACCAGTAACCTCTTCATGTTGGTTGGTGAGTTTAATTCTCCAGAGAATTACAATAGATAAATACCAAATAAAAAAAAAAACACTTAAAAATTTAAAGATAATTCCACATAGTCACAGGGATATAAAGTACAGCACAGGGAATATAGTCAATGATATTGTAATAACTATGGGTGGTGCCATGTGAGTACAAGACTTACTGGGGATCATCTCATCCTATATAAAAGGGTAATAGGCAAATTGACCCTAACAACCAGGAATGACCAGTAGCTATGATGTGCACTGACCACCAGGGGGCAGATGCTCAACGTAGGAGCTGTCCCTTGGTGGTCAGTGTGCTCCCACAAGGGGAGTGCTGCTCAGCCAGAAACTGGCTTAAGGATGTCCGACTAATGGTTTAAGGGCTGCCAGAGGGCTCCTGGGTTGCCAGAGGGATGTCTGACTGCCAGCTTAGGCCCATTCCCCCAGGGAGTGAGCCTAAGCCATCAGTTGGACATCTCCTGAGGGGTCCTGGACTGCAAGAGAGTAGAGGATGGGCTGAAGGAACTCACACACACACACACACTCACAGTGCATGAATTTTTGTGCACCAGGCCTCTAATAAATTGTATAAAAGTCTAACCATTATGCTTATTTTTCATTATTACAGAATTATAATACTTTTCCCTTTTTCTCAATTTCTTGACTGATTTTCTGTGCTCTTGGGAATGGGAAAAACAAAACTTTCCTGGGAAATGGGTGGCGGGGGGCTGGAATTCCTGCCTGGAAATAGGATGGACAGTGTCTCTCCCTGTGGCATCAGACGACTGTCTTAGCTCCCAGCCACACATTCTCCAGGGATGGTCACAAATAGGAAGAAAAAGGCAGAGCCACTGTGCTTTTCCCCAGGCTGCTCTACCTTATCCCAGAGGAAAACCTCAGAAGACCTGCCAGGCCCGTTGGATGGCAGTGATGAGAACAGGCCCCGCCCTCTCAGCTTCTCTCAGAGGCTCGGAAGTAGGAAAGTAATCCAGAGCAAAGAGGTAGGAAGTAATGCAGATTCTCTGGCAGGGGAGAGGAGATGGTGATAATAAGGCTCTTACATGGGAGCTCTTCCCCACTCTCTTAGCCCTCACAGCCAGCCTAGGTAGGATCCTTGCTTTAGGAATGAGGAAGCTGAGACCCAGAGAGGTCAACCAACTTGCCTAAGAGTGCACAGCCAGGGCCAAAAGAAGCAGAGCCAACACTTGAACCAGGCCACCCAGCTCCAGAGTCTATGCTAGTAACCACTGTGTGAAAGTGACTTTCAAAGAGGGAAACGGTGACTGGACAAGAAGGGCGGTTACTCTAGCTTGCAAGTTAGTCTGTATTCTCCCCATCCGACAGGTGAGACTGAGGCTTAGTATGAGTTACATACCTTGCCCAAGGTCAAGGTTAAGGGAAGAGCCCCCAGCTCTCTGACAGTTTGAACTGCCCATGGGCTCTCCCTGTAATAGCTGGGTATTTTTGTTAGATGGCACTATCTGATGAACTCAATGAAATCCAGAAAATCAAGTTGCAGGCAGCTTATGACCTGATTTTAAAACCTAATTATATAGGTGAAGGGGACAGAAATCTTTACCCCTGTGTGGGAAGCTGTGAGGAACTCCCAGAGCTGGGACTCTCCTGCTTGGAATTTGCTGGGACAATGAAGAGCATTTTAGGCTGGGCAGCTGGGAGGCAATGTAGACCTCAGTGGGCATTGGTGACGGTACCATGGTGGGCCTGCACGGGTCGAGGGGTTTGTCCCCAGCTGTGGGGTCAGGAGACACCTTTTGATGTAGCATCAGGAACACTGGCTCCGGAGCCATTCCTGCATTCCAGGCAGAGCTTTGACCAACTCATGGGCGTCAGGCAGGCTATATAATCTCTCGGTGGCTCCTGTCAAAGGATGTGGGATTGAGTGACGTTACAGGGGTAAAGGGTTTTCTGTAAAATGCTCTGCAGTTTTCTCCTTCCTGCTCTTAGGGACTGACACACACCAACCAAGCTCCCACCAACAGGCTGACTCATGGATGGGTTAAAATGTCAGTTAATTGGTTGACCACGAGAAATCGAACTTCTATGGATCCTGGAACAATTGGCCTGATGATCGATCTCCCTGCTTATCAGCCACTTGGACTTCAGTTTCCTCACCTGCAAAATGGGAAGATAAAGGAACCCATCTGGGTAGTGACTTTAAGAATTAAATGAGATGAACAAGCAAAGCACCTGTTTTCTTTCCCTGTCTCCTCATTGACTGACCTCCCACCTTGACAGGGGTACGTGGAAAATCCAAGCAGAGTGGACTCAGAAACCAAGAGCTTCCATTCACTCAAAGCTCCAGTCCTATCTCTGCCCCAACCCGGGTGGGTGCCAGGGGGGAAATCCCTTTTGCCTCTCTGGCCTTAGTTTCTTCCCCCAAAAGGGAGGGTCCCGTGTCCCACCATCCACCCACGCAGCTCTTCCAGCCAGACCTTCTGGCTGCTTGTCACACCACCATTCATTAGGTTCGTACATGTTCTTGGGGGAATGAGACACACCCAGATCTCTGTGATACTCCGACCTCACAGGATTCCTTGGGTTGCTTGCATGTCTAGAAAGGAGAGGTGGCTTGGGTCATGCTCAAGGTTGACAACCAACTACATTATCCGGCGCCGAGGCTGGTGGCACATTTGTGAAGACACAACCCTAGGCATGGTAATAAACTGTGTACCCCCCCCCCCCCAGCCATGAGACCTTGTTTTCTTTATCGGAACTTTAGAAGAACTGGAGCCAAAGCATTTCCCGGGCTCATTGTTTTCCTGACTGAGGCTTATAAGGATGCCTCCCAATGTCTACAATGTCGTTCAGATGAATCCTTTTGGGAAACAGTTTAGTTGGGTGGTACAGATAACTGCATCTAAAAGTCATTTTAGCCGGGACCGGTTTGGCTCAATGGATAGAGCGTCAGCTTGGGGACTGAAGGGCCCCGGGTTCGATTCCGGTCAAGGGCATGTACCTTGGTTGTGGGCATATCCCTATTAGGGGGTGTGCAAGAGGCAGCTGATCGATGACTCTCTCTCATTGATGTTTTGAACTCTCTCTCTCCCTTCCACTCTGTACAAAAATCAATAAAATATATTTTTAAAAAATAATAAATAAATAAAATAAAATGTATTTTAAAAATAAATAAATAAAAGTCATCTTAGCTTCCTGAGCTATTCTCCATGGTTCATTCTTGCCTGGGTTTTATTAAAATAAGATTTGTGCACCCCTCTTTCCCCCCCCCATGATAAAAGTAGTGCACATACTCCATAAAGTATCTAGGAAGTACAGCCTAGCACAAAGATAGACATGAAAACTAGCCATGCCCCACTCAGACCACCACTGCCAACATTCTGATGTGTCCCTCTGCAGAAAAACATATGCTTATATAGAGAAATGTACAACACTAATATTCTCATGTATGGATGTGTATGTTTTTCTTTTACAAATTTGAGGCTTAAAATTTCATTTAATTTCACATAAAGCTTTCTTTGTTGCCCAGCTGGTGTGGCTTGGTGGCTGAGCATCAACCTATGAACCAGGAGGTCATGGTTCAATTCCCAATCTGGGCACATGTCCTTGGTGGCAGGCTCAATCCCCACTAGATGGCGTGTAGGAAGCAGCTGATTGATGATTCTCATCATTGATGTTTCTCTCTCTCTCCCTTTCTCTCTGAAATAAATAAAAGTATATCTTTTAAAAAAACAAACCCATTTTATCACAATTCTATCACTTGATTAATAACATTCTAGAGCTTTTTGTCTGAGAGATCAAGTTTATATCATACATGCTTCATCTAAACACCACCTGCTTTCTTTTTTGAATTTGCACTCACTCTGTATATACTTGTTTATAACTTGCTTTTTTAAAAAGGTTTTCCCCACTTTCAAAAATTAGGGCATACTTTACATATTAGTGTACAGTTGTGTGAGTTTTGACAAACGTGTATAGTCCTGTATCTACCACCACAAACAAGATATAGAATTTTGCCTGTGATTAGATAGTTATCAAAACATGACTGAGAATGTCATCACACTTTCTGTCATTTGGAAAGAAAATGATTTAACCAATCTCTTTTTGTTGGCCATTTAGCTTGTTTACAGCTTTCTCTTACCAAATTTGCAATCTGGGGGAATGGAATGAATGAATGAATGGAAGAAAATGAGTAAAAGCTGGCATCTCACTTTACTGGAGCTATACCAAATGGGCTTCTCCCTTCTCTGCTTGGAAAACTGTTCATCTTTTGGGACCCAGCTCAGATCTCCTCTGTGAAGCCCCCATGATGCCAACTGGGGAGTCGGATCCTCCTTCTGTGGTCCCTCTCACCAGTCACACGTTGATTATAAGGCAGACATTGCAATACTGTTTTTCTTCACTCCTCCAGGTTGTAAACTGAGGGGAAGTGATGTCTTAGCTCTGATTTCCCCAAACCTAGGCCACACCTGACACATAGGGCTATAAAAAAAATTCATAAAATGAACATTCCATCCCATTGAACTAAACTTGGGTATCTTCCCAATTTCTCCCCCCCCATCCTCCCAGTAGGGGAGAACGCGTTTGCAGTCCTGCCCCCACTACCACAAGTTATGCAGTCAAACTTCCTACATTTGGGGAAATCACAGGGGTCAGCACATCTGGAGTGCAATGGACAAGCCTCGCTGTGGGAAAACCACCTTTCTGATCATGCTCTCTCTCCTGCCAGGTATTTATTTCTTCCTGATTTCTTAGGAGACAGGTACTTTATGAGCATGGTGCAAATTTTGGCTGGATGAATTAAGCTGGTACGTGTAAGGAGAGCTGGGGACTTTCCTCTGTTCCAGACCCTGGGTTAGGCGTGCAAATTCATGTTTATATGCAGTCACTCAGTATTTATTGAATGAATGAATGAATACATGAAGGAAAAAGAGGTGTGAGTCCTGGACTCTGGGAGTTAAGAAAGCCAATCTGAGGTAGCAATCTGGGGGAGTCAAGGAATCAGCCTGGGTATGGTTCACTGCCCTCCCACCGTATATTTTCTTTATTTAGACTTGGGTAATTCAGGAACTCCTGGCTGCCTCATCCGAAATAGCCAGACAGTGGCCAGTGGCGCCTGGCAACATGCCCTGACATTCTGGTTTGTGAAAAGTTTTTGCTCCAGGAGTCAAACCCTGAAGGGGAGCATCTGCTTTCATGTATTAAAGGTGTACTTATCAATACCTGCTTCCCAGGATCTAGCACAGGACCTGGCACAGAGCTGGTGTTTAAAAAGGTTTGAGTGAGGCTGAAATAGGAACATGAATAAGGATAAAAATGACCATCATTTGCAGAGTGCCTCCCAGCCAGGTTCTCATCGGGCTGCTCTTTGCAGATGTTCTGCTTATTAGGAAAGCCCTGGGGTAGTTCTGGATCCTCTTCCCATCCTAGAGATAAGCCTCTGAATCCCAGACAGGTTCTCCTGAGTCAGACTGGGGCGCGCACTGCAGGAGCGCACACCGCCCCAAGAATCTGCGGGAGCCCAACCAGGTGCGCCTGGCTCCAAAGCCTGCATTCGCCACACAGCGCCTGGATCCACCACTCGACTTCCAACGCTGCCCATCTCTGCCTCTCCGACCACAGCAGGTAAAGCCAGGTCAAGGGGTCTTGCGTGGGACCCGCATCCTCCGGGGTCCGGTAAGGATGGGTTCCGCGCAGGCTCCGGAAGCGACGCCGCCGGCTCGGACCTGCCAGCAGGTGACTTCCGCCCGCGCGCGCGCTCTCTCTCTCTCTCCAGCCAGGTGTGGAGACGTGACGTCGGGGAGTGTCTGGCTCAGAGCCTAACGCAGAGTAGACGCTCGGTAATGGCTTCGGAGTCCTTACCGATTCTCATGAAATGATTTGGGGGCAGCCGGGAGGTGCCAGATGCTGTCAAGACCCGAGCCCCGAGCCACGACTCAGGGAGGCAACCCCGACCTGGGCGGGGCCAGTGGGGGCGGGGCTCCGGCAGCGCCCGTCCAATCGGCGCCCGGGAGGCGCAGACCGCCCCACCTGAGGAGGCGGTGCTTGCGCTCTCGGCCGCCACGGCTCTCGCTCAACGCCCCTCCCCGGGGCGGGGCGGACCGGTCCGGCGGCGCTCGGCGCTGACGCTACGCCGACGCGCCCGACGTCGGGCACGTTGACGCCGGCGACGCGCAGCCGGGCCCGCTCCTCCCGTGCTCCGCCAGTGTCCGGCCGCGGGCCGGCCTTAGTGACTGGGGGCGGCGGGCCCGGGGCGGCGGGCGCGGGGCGCGCGCGCGGGCGCGGGCTGCCTTCGTCGGGCCCCGAGCTCGCCCGGAGCGAGCGGCCGCCCGGGAACCGCCGCGGAGCCTCCTCGCTAGCTCCTGCCGGCGAGCAAGGTAAGGGAGCGGGAGACTGAGGCAGGCTCGGGCGGAGCGGGGTCCCGGGAGCCAGCGTCTCCCCGGGGACGGCCCCGCCGCCGATTAACGTCAGCCCCGCGGGTCGGGCGCGCTCCGGGGGGCGCGGGGCGGGAACTGGGGGCGGGGCCCGCGGCGCGGGGTCGGTGGGAGAGCCCTGCGGGCGCCGCTGGCACCCCGGCGGGACCCCGGGAGGAGGCGTTTCCCCGCCCGCGCCCCGAGGGACGAGCTCTGGGCACGGCGCGCCGCCCCCTCCCCTGCCCCCGGCGCCCCGGTGATCCCAGCCCCGAGTGCGAAAGGCAAACACCTGTGGCCTCGAAAAACCCCGATTCGGGCCGAGCTCCCCGTTGTAAACGGTTCTCGGCACCCCGGGGCCCGGGGATCCGCAGCACCTGGTGCTGAGCGTGGAGAGGTCGTGAGGACCGCCCGGTGCGTGGTCTAGGGCACCTCCCTCTCGGGGGTCTGCGGAGCCGGTATACCGCCCGCAGCTTCGGGCACCGGCCCTCCTTTCTTTCCCTGGGCCCCTCGTTATATTTGAGACATTTAATAGCCTCTCATAATCTCACCTTTCACTTTTCTTTCCTAGCCGTCACGGCTGTATTGACCTGCTATATTTCCATTGTGGAATTTTTATTTATTTATTTATTTATTTATTTTATTTTTTTTTGGTCTGGTAACTTACGTAAGTTAGATTGTCGGACCATAACCATTGCAGCCATTGAAAAACATGTCTCCCAGCCCCTAAGGAATCCAGGCCTTTTAGCGCTCCCCAAATCCAGCCCAAGAATTCAGGGAGCAGTCAGTCCTTTCCCAGGAGCTGACTGCACACATTCCTGGAAGATGCCTGGTGGATCTGTACTTGTCCGTTTTACTGGCTGTGTGTGCTCCTGGGCTTTTCCTGAAGACTGGTTGGGTGGCGTGTGTTTCGACTCTCTTTCCCCTACCGGGAAATAGGAAAGAAGAAAAAAGAAAAAGAAAAAAAACAGGTTACAGAAGCACACGTGTTTTCAACATCTAGAAAAGACAGCTTGGCAAATAAAATACCAAGGGTCTGCTCTTTATGTCCTTTATGGATCCCTGTCTGTTAATGTATTCTTCATCTTGTGGTTTGCATGTGTGTGCTTTCCCGGTTTGTCATGCCCAGAGCTTAACAATCAGATCCGAGAATAAGGCTGCCGGCTTTCATTTATTAACGACAGGTAGCTATAAAGTCGCGGCTCTGTCAGAGGCCTCACTTTGCACTTACTGGCTGTATGTATTCTGGGTCTTTTCTTTCAAGATGATGTGCGAGGTGATGCCAACCATCAGTGAAGCAGAAGGCCCCCCGGGAGGAAGTGGGAGCCATGGGTCCGGCTCGCCTTCGCAGCCAGATGCAGATTCGCATTTTGAACAGTTGATGGTGTCCATGCTGGAGGAGAAGGACCGCCTTCTGGAGACGCTGAGAGAGACTCAGGAGACACTGGCGCTCACCCAGGGGAAATTGCACGAGGTTGGCCATGAAAGAGATTCCTTGCAGAGGCAGCTCAACACCGCACTTCCGCAGGTACGGATGCTCTTCCCTCCCCGCAGCTTTACAGATCGGTGTCTCCTAAGTGGTGCCACCTCTGTGAGGTCATCCTGATGGTGTCGGTATTTTTAGATGCGCACTAAGCCTAACCATTTGTGAGCTGATAGGGTTCTGGTGTTTGTAAGAGCTACAGAGCAAGGTCCTGAGGATTAAACTTCCCAGGGAAAAAGGTTCTGCCCCTCTGCAGTCCTGTGAAAACACCTCGTTCCTCTCGTTCCTTCCTTTGGGTATGGCAGGAGGAACTGGATTTAGGGTGGTGCTCCCAAAGTGTTTGAAAAAGGACCTTGGAACAATCAAGCTATGTGGTGCCTTTTGACCGCTCGCCTTCAGCCATTTCTTGGGTATTTCCCGCGGATTGTAGCAAAATGAGTGGGCAAATAGGTTTGGTTTCGCAGGAAAATGCTTGTCCAGTCCACGTTTATCAGGACACCTGCCTGTTGTAGATGAAACTTGTTCTAGGAAATAGAAGACTGGACTTGATTCCTTTGGAACGTTCTCCTTGGCACATGAGAATTCCAAAGCTACAGTTGTTCATTTAAGTATGTTACGTTAGGACCAGCGTTTCGAACCCGTTTATTACGGAGCTGAATGAGGGTTTAATGATAGGTGAAGGGAGAAAATGGCAACGGGAATGTAAGGTAAAAGGCACAGCGTGGTGAGAGAGGAAAGTGACGGGGGTGTGTGAGCTGCCTAGGTGCCGTTTTACTTATTCATAAGAGCTGCCTTGATGGTGCTTTCAGGCAGCCCTGAATAGGTACGCACTGATGCTCTCGTGGTGGGTCTGCAGCGCTGAATTAGTGAGTGAGTAATTACTGGCCTTAATGCGTTTCTTGGCTTTAGTCAGCTGTCCTGAAAGATTGATAAGTCTAACATTTGGATTTCTTTTTTAGCAGCAATAATTTAATGTTAGTGCTATAATATTTCTTTCTTTTTTTTTTTTGGATTAGAGAATCATTAAGTTTTCTCATTCCAATCCTCTAAATTACCAATTTTATTCAGGTCAGATTTTATTACCCAAAGCTTAAAAGGATTGGTCGTGTTATCTCTTGCCAGATTTTAGTGTATTTGTAAATGTTTTCAGTTGTGTTGTTTTGTGTGTGTGATTGCTTTAATGTAATCTGAGGTAGGTGTGATTGCTTTAATGTAATTTGAGGTGTATGTCATATACTTACATACTTGGTGAGATAGTTTTTTTAAAGGAGCACAAGGGCACAACAGGGAAGGGACCGGAGTTTGTGCAGTACAGGGGGTTGTCGCACCAGTGGGGTGAGACCGTTGCTCAGTGATTTGTTTCTAGCTACTGCTCAGTGTGGTAACCTGGAAATGCCTCATTAGGTAGAGATGGTGTCCCACAGCCACCTCAACACCTAAGCGCCCGGGGCCAGCATTTCAGAAACACAGGAACCTTCATGTAAATGTGCTTTGGATGCTTTCCTTTTTGGCATTTATCTCCTGTTTGGTGGTTAACAGTGTAGCCAGATTGGAGGCATATGAATCAGATAAGTACATTTGTTCTCCTGGCACATTAGGTAGGCAAGTATATACTTCAAAATCTGAATATAACATACATCAGGAAAACTCACGTCATAAGTGTATATCTCTGAATTCTTCACAAAGTGAACACACTCTTGTAACCACCACTAGATCAAGAAACAGAACATTACCACATTCCCAGAAGCCCCTCCTACCTGCTCCCAGAAATTGTCCCCCAAAGCTAACTATCCCCCCGCCCCCATTTTTTGGAAGGATTTTTCATTTTATTTGTTCCAGTGGTTTTCAATTTTTTTAAACCATAAGAACTCTTTCTTCAAGAAAACTTGTATTCAGAATCCCAATATATAAAACAAATATCAGTAGAAAATGACGGTCTTGACTTTTTCCTTTTTTTAAATATTTTTATTGATTTCAGAGAGGAAGGGGGAAAGAGAAATAGAAACATCTGAGAGAGTCATTGATCTGCTGCCTCCTGCACAATCCACATGGGATGGAGCCTGCAATCAGGGCATATGGCCTCACCAGGAATCGAATCGTTACCTCCTGGTCATAGGTTGATGTTCAGCCATTGAGCCACACCAGCCTGCCCACTTTTGACTTTTGGTGATGATTGCTTTGGCATGTTCTTGACTTTATATAAATGCAGTAAAGTAATAGGTATATTTTGTTTCTTGATTCTTTCATTCAACATTGTATGTGAAATCCGTCCACGTTGTCTTACGTAGCTTTGTTTCTTCTCATCTGCTGTCTAGTAACCCAATATATGAATGAATATACTATTAGAGAGGGAGTAAGGGAGAGAAACATTGATGTGAGAGAGATACATCGATTGTTAGGCATGATCTCCCAGTGCATGGGATACAGCTTTAATCAACTGAGCCACACCAGCCAAGGCTATCATAACTTACTCTTTCTACTGTTTGTGGGTATCTGGGTTGTTTCTAGTTTTTGTAATTGCTGTCCTGGATATCCTTGCTTGTTTTTGGGTGCAGATCTGTATACATTCCTATTAGGTGTGTTCATAGGAGTGACAAGCAGTGGTATGCATTTGATCAGCCTCAGTACACACTGCCCTGAGTGGTGTTGGTACCAGTTTGTACCACCTGCAGTGTGTGAGCAATCAGTGGGTCTCTAGTGCTGGTCTCATCAGTTCTTTTATTCTCGCTGTCTGGTGGGTGTTGAGTGCATATATGCATGGCCGATTTTCTTTTACATTCTTGTGTTTGCCTCTTCACTCTCTCAGTGGTGTCTTTGATAAGTTTTCATTTTAATGTAGCCAGCCCAATTGATGTTCTTGGTTCATTGCATGATAACATGAAGTTATGAAGGTGTTTTCCTGTGAAAGCTTTCTTGTTTTATCTGTCATATTTAGATCTGTAATCCATCTTAAATTGATTTTTGTTTATGGTGTAAGATAGGGGCCAAGATCCTTCCCCACGTGAAATATATGGATATCCAAATGACACCACATAGTTTATTAAGAAGACCATCCTTCCCTAGTGCACTGCGGTGTCGTCTCTGTCATAAATCAAGTCACTGTAAATGTATGGGGTTTTTTTGGACTCACTCCCCTGTGCCCTTGATCTTTGGTTGTTTTTGCACAAATGCCACACTGTCTAACTTCCTATAGATGTAGTCAGTCTTGATAGCTGGTAATTTAAGTCCTTCAGCTTTGCTCTGATTCATGTTTACCTAGCTAATTTTGACCCTTTGTGTTTTCAGATAAATTTTAGGATCTATTTGGGAGTCTCTCCCCCAAAAATATGCTGGGATTTTAATTGAGATTGCATTAAATCTGTAGACCAACATGGGGAGTACTGACATCTTTTTAATATTGGTCTTATAATCCATCAACACAATATAGCCTACCATTTATTTAGATCTTCTTTAACATGTCTTAGTATTTTACAGTTTTCTGTGTATATTTAATATATGTTTAATTTATTCATAGGTATTTGATATTTTTGATGCCATTAAATTATATCTTTACGAATTAAATTATGCAGTTGTGTATTACTGGTATATAGAGATAGAACTTTTTGGATATTCACTTGCTAAATATATTTCTAATAAAAATTCTTGTATTTTATATGCATACATATTGTGTCTGCAAACAACACTTTCTTTCTTTTTTCTTTCCCAGTGCTATACCCAGTTTTCTTTTTCTTGCCTTATTGTGCTGGCTAAGATCTCCAGTACAGTGTCAAGTAGAAGTGATGAGAATAGGTTTCCTTGTGTCGCTTACCAATATCAGAGGGAAAGCATTTTGTATTTTACCATTACAAGTGATATTTGATGTAGCTGCTTTTTATATATTTTTATCCAAATTTGAAAATTCTCTATTTTTAATTTGCTAAGCATTTTTAAAATAATGAATTAAGTTATTATGTTAACATTTTTCGGTTACAGTTGACATTATTAATTTTAGGGATATAGTATAGTGGTTAGATACTTATATAACTTACAGAGTGATATTCCCCCATAAGTCTAGTACCTATTTGGTACTATTCATAGTTCCCACAATATTATTGACCGTATTCCCTATGCTATACTTTATGACTGTTTTTGTAACTGGCAATTCATCCATATTAATCCCTTCCCCCTTTTCACCCAGCCTCCACTCTGCCTTCCCTGCTCATCTGGTGACCATCAGTTTGTATCAAGTGATTTTTCTTTTATGTGGTGGTTTAACTTAAAAAATTTTTTTTGAAATTCTGTAATAATCCCAACCTGACCTCAGTGTATTCTTCTTTCATTGTTTTTGTTGTTGTTAATATATTTTAGAATTATTTCATCGGCATTCATGTGAAATAGGTCTGTAATTTTACTTTTTTGAATTGCCTTTATTGAAAGTATGTATTTGACAGTTTCCAACTTGGCAATAAATGATGGTGATTTAGTTATAATTCAATAGAAATGAGTATATGAAAGATTAACG
Organism: Nyctalus aviator; assembly: GCA_036971965.1. Classification (NCBI taxonomy): domain Eukaryota; kingdom Metazoa; phylum Chordata; class Mammalia; order Chiroptera; family Vespertilionidae; genus Nyctalus; species Nyctalus aviator. The sequence continues at coordinate 6,272,527 of CM072929.1, read as the reverse complement.
AAGTTCAAAGAAGTATTATGTTTCAATACATGTATATTATCTTCTTGCCCAATAAAATTTTATGCCTCTATTATAATGAACTAGGAATGAACTTATTTCAGTTTTTTAAAAAACAATTTCTAGTCTCAAAATTTTTATTTTGTTACATCCTCATTGAAAACCTAATTGGGAGCCAAGAAACGTATCTTGTAAAGAGTCAAGCAAAAAGAGTGTAGCCTTGCAAGTAAATTATAATTGAAACTATGGGATCATGATGGATCTGTAGCATCCAACACTTCTCTGCACTGAGTGTCTCTGACGCTAAATACCTGTACGTATTTTCGAGCCCTGGGTTTACAGTCCATTATTTTTGTTGGGTTTAATCAGGGTTATGCTGGTCGCAGAAAGCCCCAGGAGAGTTCCTGTGAGATTGGTGTTCTTTTCCTTTAGATTTTTGGGAGAAGCTGGTATATGGTTTGTTTGTGTGAGAAGGCTTTAATTTCAGATTCATTTTCTTACACGGAAATAGGAATTTTCTTATTTTCTGTTTCTTGTGTCTATCTAGGAATTCATTCAGTTCACCCGAATTGTTCAGTTAGCGAGTGTAAAGTGGCTCATGTCCCCTTTACAATTATTTGATATTGGTCACTGTGCTTTTATTTCTTTTTCTTGCTGGTTTTGCTAGGGGTTTATCAATTGTATTAATCTTTTCAGAGAACCATCTTTTGGCTTTATCGATTTTTTTTCTATGTAATATTTGTTTTCTATTTCATTAATTTTTAAAATATATTTTATTGATATTTATTTATTTATTTATTTATTTTACAGAGAGGTGGGGAGAGGGATAGAGAATTAGAAACACGGATGAGAGAGAAACATCCATCTGCTGCCTCTTGCACACACCCCCACCAGGGATGTGCTTGCAACCAAGGTACATGCCCTTTACCGGAATTGAACCTGGGATCCACTAAACCAAACCAGTTAGGGCTTCATTAATTTTTTTTTCCTTCCATCTACTTTTTACTTGTTCTTTTTTCTAGTTTCTTGAGATAGATGCTTAATTGATTAGCTTTTCTTCTTTTCCAATACCTGTTTAAGACTGTAAGTTTCCCTCTAAGCACACAAGTTTTGATAAGCCCAATTTTTATTCTTTAAGTAAAAATATTAAATGGTGTAGCTCAGTGGTTGAGCATCGATCCATGAACCAGAATGTCACCCATTCAATTCCTAGTCAGAGCATATGCCCGGGTTTTGGGCTGATCCCCAGCAGGGGGTGTGCAAGAGGCAGCTGATCAATGTTGGTGTTTCTCTCTCATCCATGTTTTTATCTCTCCCCCTCTCTTCCTTCCTCCCTCTCTCTCTCTCTCAAAAAAAAAAAAAAAAAAAAAAAAAAAAAATCCGTAAAAACATTAAAATATTTAAAATTTTCTCATTGTAGTAACTTTTTTTTTTGTCATAAAGTTTTTAGAAAGTATACTGCTTCCCAATGTTTGGGGGATAGTCTATTTATCTTTGAGTTGATTTCTAACTTAATTTCATGAAGATACCTGTCTTAGTCTTTTCAGGCTACTATAGCAGCACCATAGACTAGCTGTCTTATAAACAAAGAATTTATTTCTCATGGTCTGGAGGCCGGGAAGTCCAAGGTCACGGTGCCAGCAGATTTGATGTCGGTGAGAGCCTGCTTCCTGGTGTATAGATGGCCAGCTTCTCACTGTCCTCACATAGTGACGGGGCAAAGGCCTGTTCACTCATGACCTGTCCCCTCCCAAAGTTCCTGCCTTCTCACACTGTCCCCTTGGGACGGGGGGAGGACTTGGAGGGGACATAAACTGTCAATCCACTGCAGCTCCTGAGTAGACTGCATTATTTCAGTCCTTGGAGATGTGTTGAGCTTGCCTGATGGGGACCCAGCATATATTCCTTTTTTGTGAACTCTTCCTTGGGTACTTGAAAATAATGAGTATTGATGGGAAAGCAGTGTTGTATGTATATCAGATCAGATTTGTTTGAAAGCAACAAATGAGATTTTCGAAACTCATTTCTCTCAGAGAACTCTAGTATATGAAACAGAAGGGAGAATCCAATTGTTCAGGTCGAGTATTGGGTGGGACCCCAAATTTTGCCCGCCTCTCTCCCAGAGTCTGCTAATCCCTGAGACAGGAGTGTATATTTCTTTTTTAAATGTTTTAATGGATTTTAGAGAGCGAGAGAGAGAAAAACATATCAATGTGAGAGAGAAACATCGATCAGCTGTCTCCCATATTCACCCTGACCAGGAACAAACCTGCAGCCGGGCATGTGCCCTGCCTGGGAATTGAACCTGTGACCTGATGCGTGGGACAGCCCCAGTCACCTGAGCCACACCAGCCAGTCCTGAACAAGGTCTTAAAAACCACAACTCAGCCGGGTCACTGTTGCTCCGTGGTTGAGCATGGACCCATGAACCAGGAGGTCAAAGTTCAGTTCTTGTCAGGGCACATTGATCTCCAGTGGGGAGGCATGCAGGAGGCAGCCGATCAGTGTTCTCTCTTATCATTAATGTTTCTATCTTTCTGTCCCTCTCCCTTCCTCTCTCTGAAATCAATAAAAATATATTGGGGGGGGGGGGGAGTCACAGCTTAGTGAGAAGCCAGCCTACTGCATCACATGTGTGGATTGTCTCAGCAGAGGGTTAGGGGAAGCTGGTGGCAATATCAGGTGTGCTGGGTGGACTGGAAAGGGAAGCAGTGGAAGCAGACTGGTTGGGAGGATGAGATCTGGAAAACTCTGATGCTGGGGAGACAGGAACGGGGGTAGAAACGCTCTGAACATTGGGGAGCGCGGCTCCCGCCCGCCAAGGAAAGTGTGTGCTGCTAGGGGCCGGGTGGAGGGGCCCCGGGTCACAGCCAGAGGCGGTGCAGTGCTTGACTGGAATTCCGTTTGCAGGGCTTTCCACAGGCAGTCCAGCACGGGCTGAGCTTCAGTCAGTACAGAGTGTAGGGAGGCCCCCCTCCTAATCAGGGTGTGGTACTTAGGGCCTCCTCGCTGGGGGTAGGCTGTTACGATGGTCCCCCTGGTGTGCCTCACCGACTGGCAGAACCTCGCTCAGGAGACCGTGCCTATTGCCATGATTTCTAGTTAATGCAACGGTTAAATATATCCTTTCCAAGCAGCTCTGGCCCATTTGTATCTTCTCTTTTTTGCACAACTTGCCATCTTTTTTAAAGCAGCCCTTACCTTGTCTTCCTGTGTCAACACCTTTAATTGTCTACATGAGATAGAGCCTTCCACTCTTTAAAAAAAAGGGGGGGTTTTGATTTCAGAGGAAGGAAGAGAGGAATAGAAACATCAGTGATGAGAGAATCATTGATCGGCTGCCTTTTGCATGACCCCTACTGGGGATCGAGCCTGCAACCTGGGCATGTGCCCTGATTGGGAATCAGACAGTGACCTCCCGGTTCATAGGTTAATGGTCAGCCACTGAGCCACACCGGCCAGGCGAGCCTTCCACTTTCAGTTGAACCCCTAAGGTTCCGAGTTCCATATCCATGGGAGACCGCGGTAGAGGCAGACAGAGCCCCTGTCTTTCGAGAGTTGGCCTATCAAACTGCTTCTCAATGGAAGTACAGATTGTGAGGTGTATCTTCACAGATGACATATTGAAAAGACACAGCCAAGGCTGCATGAGGTGTGCTGTCTATGGCACGTTGGGATCCAGGAGTGACCCAGAGGAGGCCTGTGGAGGCTCTTTATTGGTCAGAGGTCCAGAGGCTGAGAGAAGCCAGCAGTGCGATCTTCCCCAGCACTGTGACTGCAGGGGCTAAGGCCAGAGGCAAGGAAGAACTTGGCCCTGGCTCACACCATGGAGGGGAGGCCATTGTTCCTGGAGCGAAGGGAGGAGTGCGCCAGGTGAGGGCGGTCAGACGGGCAGGGCGGGCAGGCAGAGCCTCTCCTGCCAAAGAGGGCTGGGGGGAGGGGGGGTTCTAAATAGTGTCACGGGCCAGGTGGAGGGATTGACAAGTTTTGTTGGGATATTTTTAGATCATGCTTATGCTGCTTAGAGAGTGGGTTGGGTGGGGGCAAAATGGACACAAGATGGGAAACATTGGTTAGAGTGATCACTTATTTTTTTCATATTTTTTAGCTAATCCTCACCAGAGGATTTTTTTCCATTGATTTTTTTTTTTTTTTTTTTTTTGACAGAGAGAGAGAGAGAGAGAGGAAAGGAGGTGGGGTGAGTGGAGAGAGAAAAAAAGCATGGATGTGAGTCATACCGATTGGCTGCTTCCCATATGTGCCCCAATTGGATCAGGGATTGAACCTGCAACCCAGATACATGTCCTTGTCAGAATCAAACCCAAAACCCTTCTGTTCTTGGGCTGATGCTCCAACCACTGAGCCAAACCAGCCATAGGATATTATTTTCTTTATCCTATTTAGTGCCTTATTATTATAACTATCCTACTGAGTCAAGTTTTAGAATTGTTTTTACAGTTCTTTTGAGTTTTATTTATTTTTTATGTATTTAAAACATATTTTATTGGTTTTTTTTTACAAAGAGGAAGGGAAAGGGATAGAGAGCTAGGAACATTGATGAGAGAGAAACATCGACCAGCTGCCTCTTGCACACCCCCTACTGGGGATGTGCCCGCAACCAATGTACATGCCCTTGACCGGAATCAAACCTGGGACCTTTCAGTTCACTGAGCCCAACCGGTTTCGGCTTTTTTGAGTTTTAGAATAAACATATCTTAAGAATATAGGAAGCCCAGCCCTGGCCAGTGTGGCTCAGTGGGTTGGAGAGCCCTCCTGTCTACTGAAAAGTTTCCAATTCCATCTCTAGTTGGGAAGTGTACGGGAGGCAACTGAGCAGTGTTTTCTCTCCCTCCCTGCCTCTCTCTAAAATCAATTTGAAAAAAAAGGATATATGCAAATTGACCCTTGTACAAAATGGATTTGAACTGTGCAGACCCACATATATGCACTTTTTGTTTTTGGTGCACACATACGGTACTGTAAATGTATTTTCTCTTCCTTATAATTTTCTTAACTTATTTTCTTTAAGTTACTTTATTGTAAGCATACAGTATATAACATAACATAAAAATATGTATTAATCGACTTTATTTGATCCGTAAGGCTTCAGTCAAGAGTAGGTCATGATTAGATAAGTTTTTGGAGAGTCAAAAGTTATAAGCAGGCACATTTTTTACTGCATGGGCAGGCCGGTGCTCCAAACCCCCTCCCCATTGTTCAGCTGTCAAGTGTAGGTAGAATAATGTGTTTTAAAGCAATATGAAATAATATAACCACACAAAATTTGATAGCACAGTTAGGTTCATTTGTTTTTGTTTATTCTTAATTTTAGGGTTTGCATTTTTCGTTTGGAATACAATTTTTTCCCAAATACATAAAACGTTTATATGATCCAGAAATTAGAATCACAGAACTAGCATACTCAGAAGTCTTACCCCTTCCATCTCTGTCCACCCACCTCTTATAGGCGGGATGACCACGTGCCCCAGTTTGCATGAATAGTCCTGGGTTTCGCTTCTTTTCAAGTCCTGTGTACAGCTTCTTTCAAGCGTTTCAGCTCTGCGTCAGGGCTCAAACAAGCTCTTGGGGGCTAGCCTTGTAAAGTCGGGTTCAGTCATGACCTACTCTTGACTGAAGCCTTTCCGATCAAATAAAGTCGATTAATACATATTTTTATGTTATGTTATATACTGTATGCTTACAATAAAGTCTGGTGTCATTTCTGTGGTAAAGTTGACTTTGATTTCAAAGAATTTATGCAAGAATTTGAATATCCACCTGTTTGCAAATGTCAGATTGATTATTAAGTGAACCTTTGTTCCTTCTTTGTTTCTCTTTAGAGAGAAAAACTTAAAATGCAGTGAAATGTTGTGTTGGCAGATAATTTTAATTACTTCAGAGGAGTTTCGCTCGTCTGAATGCCTGACAGGCGGTCTGAGGGAGGTGGTCTGTGGGCTGGGCTCGGGGTCTGACCTCTTTCCCTGGAGGGTCACCCCTTGTCCCAGGCCTGGGCTGCCTCTGGGTGAGCCCTGGGAGCTTGACAGCATCTGTCCTGTTTTCCAGGAGTTTGCAGCACTTACTAAAGAGCTCAATGTGTGCAGGGAGCAGCTGCTTGAGCGGGAAGAGGAGATTGCTGAACTGAAGGCAGAAAGAAACAACACCAGGGTGAGTCTGGTCTGCGTGCTCTCACACTGGCCTCTGCGTTGCTGTCCGGAGCAGTGCTGCTGGCTTTCTTCTCAAAGATGACCCGCTCCGTCTGGCTTCAAGCAGTTTCAACGTTCCCGTGACTCCACTGCATTTGATCAGTTCAGTGTTCTCAGTCCTGGCTTGAAATTGATGATGAGAAGAACTGGTATTTTAATACAGTTGAGACGGTTCTCTCTGACTTTAGACTAAATTGAAGGGAGTCAGGCTCGTGTTAACATGAGAGTGAAGGGAGTTATTTGCTCCAGATTCAAATACGATACTAGAGTGTTCCTTAAATGTGTTTGATGTTGGCCTTTCTTGTAGCTGCTGCTAGAACATTTAGAGTGCCTTGTCTCCAGGCACGAGCGCTCTCTCCGGATGACCGTGGTGAAGAGGCAGGCGCAGTCCCCGGCAGGCGTGTCCAGCGAGGTGGAGGTCCTCAAAGCACTCAAGTCCTTGTTTGAGCACCACAAAGCTCTGGATGAAAAGGTACCGCAGCCCCGCAGCCATTCCATGCGTGAACACGTGCCGCATTGCTCAGTGGGCATCATGTATGGGCACAACTTCAACTCTTAAAACTTTCCTGTGAGAAGACAGTTCTGTATAGGTAAAAAGTATTAGTTGGCATGAATGTTTTAAATTTGTTGTTGTTTTGTTATATATTTTTATTGATTTCAGAAAGGAAGGCAAAGTTAGAGAAATATAGAAACATCAGTGATGAGAGAGAATCATTGGTTGGCTGGTCCTGCATGCCCCACACTGGGGATCGAGCCTGCAATGCTGGCATGTGCCCTGACTGGTAATCAAACCAGGACCTGATTCATAGGTCAACCCTCAACCACCGAGCCCTGCCAGCCAGGCTTAAAATTTATTCCATTCTGTATATTGACTTGTTATTAAGAATTGTGTGTATTATAATTTAGCTATTAAGCTATTAACAAGCAGCTTTTCTTGACATTAACACCATGAAAGACGTTAAGGTAAACTGTTGTGTTAATGTTACGATGATGGTGAACTAGTTACGGTCATTAAGCGTTAAATAAATATGCACACACCTCAACCCTGTTTGCTTTCAGGTGAGGGAGCGCCTGCGAGTAGCACTTGAAAGGTGTAGTTTGCTGGAAGAAGAGCTGGGTGCCACCCACAAAGAGGTAAGCGTGCACATCACCTGGTTTGAATTGAGGGCTTTACATTTTTATCTCAGTTTTAAAAAGTTATGAAGACAGTGGTGGTGGATAGCAAATGCTGTTTGTCTTTCTGAGTGAGGACCAGCCCCGGGGCCAGTGTAAAGCCTGGTGAGCGGCATTTTCTTTCCAGAGTCGCAGGATCCCTCTAAGTGCCACCTGCCCAGTAGGGAGTGAGTTCTGGTTCTACTAATCCGGTCATAGTCAGGCGGCTGACGTCCCCATGGACATATTCTTATACTGTGTTTACAGTTGATAGTTGTGTTTTTCCAAAAGGAGTTTTGCTATCTTTACTTACTCTCATATTCAATTTTTTGGTTTTAGCTGATGATTCTTAAAGAACAGAATAATCAGAAAAAAACACTGACAGATGGAGTGCTTGACATAAATCATGAACAAGAAAACACACCCAGCACGAATGGAAAGGCAAGTCCTCGGCTCGCTCTCTCTTTCTCAGTCCTGGTTTCACCTGTCCAGTCTGCACAGGACTGTGGGCCCAGTGCAGTCCAGCCTGCGCCCGCGGAAGTTGTGGTCCAATGGCTGCAAACATTCATCGATTCTCCCTGTCCCAGAAGCACTTTGCTTCCTAGCTCCTCAGATGAGGCTGTTTAAGAGTTCTTTTCTCCCCATCAGAGGTCCTCCGATGGTTCTTTAAGCCACGAGGAAGACCTCGCTAAAGTGATGGAGCTGCAGGAAGTCATAGACAAGCAGGCCCGGGAGCAGAGCCAGATGAAGGAGCGCCTGGCCGCCCTCTCCACACACGTGGCGGAGCTGGAGGAGGACCTGGACACCGCTCGGAAGGATCTCATCAAGTCCGAGGAGGTGAACACGAAGCTGCAGCGAGATGTGCGGGAGGTAAGCGAGCCCACAGACAGCAGGGCCATCATCCGGCCAAATGCTGGGTGTTCTGAAAGTTGGACTGTTTGCTCCTTTTGTCCCTTACTCCCAATTGCTTCCAACCTTCGCATCATTGTATTCGTAACAACAAAACAGAACAGTGCTGTGAGACCGAGATAGGTGACCTCCCCGTTCTGGTGGTGCAGTCTCCTTTCCCCAAGGTCTGGAAAGATGGGGACTGATCCAGCTGCTCATTAGACCGGCGGCGGCAGCAGAAGGGACAGGAGACCACCCTTCCGATCTTGCTGCTGCGTGACTGTAATGCCCTGGTTGTGGAGTCCTGATTTCTGCAAGGTCTGGGCGGTCTGAACCTGGTCTCCACCATGCTCAGATTTCCTTCTGACGCACACATGACCAAGTGGGTGTTTGGTATGCTGCTGGTTCACTGAACTGATGTCTGTGTTGTCTGCTGACTGTTCAGAGCGTTGGCGATCACCTAGCCTTTATATGTCCTGCCCCCGAAGGAATCAATGATACTGATTGTCGGGTCAGACAGACAGTGAGTGTGCTCACATAGGGTCATCAGGATCATGCTGTCACATTGCATAGAAATGCACTTCTGTCCGGCAGACAGTTCCTTCCGTATGTGTAAGTATTTATAAGAACTAATCATTATAAAGCCAGTGAGGCTGCATACTTTCTCTGGCATCTTCCCCTCCCCTTCACTTTATGCTGTTCTTTGTAAACAAGGCAGACACCCTACCTCTTCTCCACGGACTGGACTGCAGGTAGCGAGACATCTCAGCCAGGACTCTCAGGAAGAGCCTTTCAGACCCTCACAGGAGTAGATACAGTGTAACCTGTTACATTGCTGAATTGAACTCTGGCAAAGGGCAGCATTTTGTGGTGGTGTAACATGCAGAGAATTTTAAAATTCTTTTTTTAAAGACCTGTCACTTTTAATATTAAGACTTTACTAACATTAGTTACTTAGTCAATGGGGAAACACCTATAATGAATGGGGGCAGGAATTGCATGAGCAGAAAGTTCGGCCCTAGATTCAGTGTTTAATACTATGCAAGAGAATTTTTTTTTCACAGAATTAGGCTTTTGAAGGATGTATCCAGTTAACTTAAACTTTGGCTTCCATTTCCATTCATTCATTTGACCTCCTTACATTTGTTTTTTAAATATATGTTTTGACTTCAGAGAAGAAGGGAGAGTGAGAGAATAGAAACACAATGATGAGAGAGAGTCATTGATTGGCTGCCTCCTACATGACCCCTACTGGAGAACCGTGACCTCCTGTTTCCTGGGTGGATGCTCAACCACTGAACCACACCAGCCAGGCTGATTTCCTTAATTTTGTGGTAATTGGATGTGATTTTATCCAACTTGTACCTAAGAAAATGATGCTAGTGTCTGACTGTTTTATCCATGAGGAACCACATCTTGTCCTGGTGGATGAATCCCCTTGTACCGTGAGAAATTTGTGTAATATTTCAATATTTTGTACATTTTTTTGGAAATATTCTGTAGAAAATGATAAGCTTGGTTAACTGAGTGGCCAGACAGGGAGTGCTGGCTAATGGTATAGGTGCGTGTTTATGATATTTGAGGTAGGCACATTTTCACTCACATTGCTGAAAATTGACATCTCTATCCATTTAATTTTGGAGACACTGATTTTATGTCTGATTTGAAAGTTGGGGTTTAGTCCAGTTTTTTCTCTTAAGCATGTTGACGTGTTCTCGGTTACTTACCTCCCGCTCTGATGCTCTATCTAGGCCATGGCGCAGAAGGAAGACATGGAGGAGCGGATCAACACCCTGGAAGAGCGCTACCTCGCAGCCCAGCGCGAGGCCACCTCCGTGCACGACCTCAACGACAAGCTGGAAAACGAAATTGCCAACAAGGACTCTATGCATCGGCAGGTAGTGTTCTTACGGACCTGGGTCTCGCTTTACCACTTAATTACTAAGGAAGTTAAAGCCCTTTTCCCTGTGACTTTCATGTTGGCGTCAAGTCCAAAGTAAAGTTTTTATGATCTCTGACTAGTATGTTTGGAAAGTATGGGTTATTTTAATTTACAGTCTTAATTATGTAGGATTTGGTTTTACCATTTTATAGAAGTTACACTCCTTGATTCTTCTGTTTTGTTTTACTTGAACGATAATCTGTTGTTTGGCAACCTGTTTACCTAAGAAACAGAATAGCAAAGACTTTCCCATTTCAAGGCAGTGGCTGCTTGTGAGTAACTGGAGTCAGGGTAGTAAGTGGTAGGGTTAGCAAGGCAGCCTGCACGGAGCGTGCATCTCTGGTGGTTCCACAGCCACCCCGTTCTCGTTCCTCTGGAGTTTCAGATAGTCAGAGTTAACCCCAAAACTGAATCTGCTTCTGAAAATAAAGTGAGTTTGTCTAGTGTATTACAAAGTGTACCCTTAGCAGCCAAGTTAAAATAATAAAACACTGGGAAGCTATTGTCAATTAGAATGTGGAATACTGTTTAAGAGCAGGTAAGATGTTCACAATAATCAGTTTAAAAGGTCACAAAATTTCTGAGGGTTTGAAAGCATAATATATTGTGTGTAACAGGTTTAAAATTGTGGTGCTCAGAACAGAGTTTACTCTTGGTTATTATGTATTGATTGTATTATTAGATGCATTATAACTGTAAACCTACTTTTGCCTACCCCTATATATGCAGGCAGAGAAAGGGAAGCAAGCTGAATATAAACAAATGCTAATGTCTCAGGAACTTGAACTTACAGATGAGTACTGAGCTTTCTTTTAAAAAAAAAAAAAAAATTCTTTTGCCTGCATTTTCTACATTGAAATTTTTGTAGAGTATGAGGATTTTTTTAAAAAAAGAGTAATCATACATTTACAAAAATAACTTAAGCCCAGCTAGTGTGGCTCAATGATTTTGAGCGTCAGCCTATGAACTAGGATGTCATAGTTTGATTCCAAGTCAGGGTACATCCCCAGGTTGCAGGCTCAATCCCAGTGTGGGGTGAACAGGAGGCAGCTGCTCAACGATTCTCTCTCATCATTGATGTTTCTATCTCCTTCTCCCTTCCTCTCTGAAGTCAATAAAAATATATTTAAAAACAAAAGTAACTTGAGAGGCATTTCACAGGCCTCCTCTTAGGGGGGCCTCCCTTTCTGAGGCGGTGGTGCCACACGGGGTGGTCAGTTGAGAGAGGGGCCTGGTTCTCCTCAGTCCCCACTGGCAGAGGACCAGCATGCTCCTGTAATGTGTAGGAACATATTTTTTGGAAGATTTCTTTAATGATACTTAGGAAAAGCAAGTTCTCTGGCCAGAGGTGTTTTGCAATTGAAGTCAAGCCCAAGAAAGCGGTGTGAATTCTTCACAGGAAGAGTTCCCTCATCAAAACTAACTTTGATGTCAGCATTCAGATTTATCTGAGTTTATTAAAAATGGAGTGGCTGCCCCAGCTGCTATGGCTCAGGTGGTTGGGCATCGTCCTTTGCACCCAGAGGTTGCTGGTTTGATTCTGATTAGGGCACATGCCCGGGTTGCAGGCTCGATCATCAGTAAGGGGCATACAAGGGGCAGCTGATCAATGATTATCTCATTATTGATGTTTCTATCTCCCTCTCCCTCTCTAAAATCAATAAAAAATACATATTTTTTAAAACAAACACACAACCAGAATGGCTGGAAGACCTGTTCCCACTCGTTTCTCTGCTCTCTCCCCACAGACTGAGGATAAGAACCGCCAGTTGCAGGAGCGCTTGGAGCTGGCGGAGCAGAAGCTGCAGCAGACCCTGCGGAAGGCGGAGACGCTCCCCGAGGTGGAGGCTGAGCTGGCCCAGCGCGTGGCCGCGCTCTCCAAGGTGCTTCTCCCGCTTCCTTCTCTTAGCACGGGGCTTTGTTTGGGAGGGTGGCTTGTTCATGGACCCTGGTCATTGGTCTTACATTGGTAGTCCAAATCCCTGAAATAGCCAGACTGGTTTTTAGTGCTATTTTGTTTGAGATTGGAACACTTCTTAAATGTCAGACATACCCCCATCTGTTTGTTATCCTGATGTTGATTTCCCTCCAGTTCGTCAGACGTGTACTGTTTGTCCCCAGTGTGGGTGCTCTAAGGAAGAGTCACTGCTTCTTGAGTTAATTTAGCAGCTCAAGGCCCTAGATGGGAGCTTTCTGGACAGGAAGGGAAGGGCTTCTCAGGAGAAGGAGAGGACCACTCTCTTCTAAAGACAAAGTGAATTTATAATAAGTTTTTAAATAATTGATTCATTTGCTCAACAAATATTGGCTACGTATGTGCAAGATACAATGCCTGTTCTCAGAGTCATCCTCACCCCGGGGAAGCAGGCAGATGACAAGACAATGTCAGAAGGCTGTCCTGGTGCTCAGGCTGGGCGGGTCCACAGGAGGAGCACGGTCATAAGCACAGACACCCCGCCCTCCTGGGCCTACGAGAGCCTCAGTCTGCGATCCAGCGGCCCAGGCGCCTGTGGGGAGCACCTGCTGATGGTTTGTCTCACTGGCTCGCGCTCAGGAGCTGGCAGTGGGGCAGGACAGACAGGATGTTGCGTGGCCAGCCTCAGATCAGTCAGATGACACAAGTGCTCACAGACCCGTGAGCGAGTTCTTGCTGACAGCTGGGACAGAAGCTCTTCCTTTCCACCGTGATCTGCGTTTAAAGTCTCGGTTTCTCTCCTCCTCTGTCATCTCTCCTGTCCTTGTCATCTCTCCTGTCCCCGGTCGGCCCTGTAGTCTGACCTTTTGTCTCCTGGAAGCTCTGCTGCTAAGGAAGCTAAACTGTGCGAACTCACTTCCCAGCTTAGGAAGGTAGTCGTGCCGCGTCGGGTCGTGCTCGCTGCTCCGCTCCCTGGCACTCAGCACGCAAGCTCAGGACGGGGACGCGAAGAAGCCCGAGCCTGGGCGTGGGGCGGGAGGCACAGTTTCCTCACAGCTCACTACACCCAGCTGCACCCAGAGCCACCCTGAGGGCCAGCTCCTCCCACTGACACATGCCGCCACCAGGACGTGCTGGTGGACGTGAGGAAGCGCTTCCATCCATCCTGGTGGAAGGCCGCACGGAGCATGATGTGCTTTCTGCTACCGCTTTAGTTAGTTTGCAGCATGCAGCCCCCCAGTCGCGTCACTGTTAGTTGAACTTACACACTGTTCTTGCCGACAGGCTGAGGAGAGACACGGCAACATTGAGGAGCAGCTGTGCCAGATGGAGGCGCAGCTGGAGGAGAAGAACCAGGAGCTGCAGCGGGTACGTGGCCAAGCACACATCTGCTCCGGCACCACGTGGGCCTGGGGGCGCGCCGCGTGGCGGGAGGCTCAGTCCTCCCTCCCTGGCTGTTCCCTCTCCACTCCTGCCGCGGGCATCACGGCTGCCTCTGCGCCTTGTCCGCTGGTGGGGGCTCTTGCCACACAGGCAGCATTATGTCCCATTGGGAGCAGGAGAGAAATTGGTGCCTGTGGGCAGTCCTGCAGGGGCAGATGGATGCCCAGGTCCAAAGAGGCTGCCTGCAGCCCTGACGAGCCTGTTGGGAATTGCTCCAGGGACCAGTCGGATCAGCCTCAAACACACTGAGATTGCTGTCCAGCGGTCCCTGAAGCGACCAGGGCAGAGTCTGCTTGCTTAGAATATGGCACCTAAGTCCCAAATTCAGGTTATGTTTCTGACCTCTATCCCGAAATAGCAAATTATTGCTCTCAATGTAAAGGCATATATAGGGACGGACATTCCTGCACGTGAGGATTGTTGGCTGAGCCGTGATGGAAGGAGTCCGCAAGCAGGGTGGAGGGGCGAGTGCCGGGAGGATCCAGAGCTTTTCACAAGGAGTCAGTCACAAGTCAGCATGGCACATCCAGGGAAAAGCAAGTGGCTGCCCCAGTTCAAGGCTATTAGATTTTGTTTTCACCAGAAACCTGTATTCTTGGCCATGGACTGCCACGCATCAGACATGAGCTTCCACAAAGAGAAAATTCTGACTCTGATGAAGGGACTGTGCTGGGCAGTCTGTGCACACACACATACACACATGCACACATGCTCTTTCACAGGTATACACAGATTCATGCAAATACAGGCTTGTGCACATGCACAGGATCGTGCACACATTCACCTCTTGGAGAATTAGATTTTTGTCTATTTAGGGGTGCACTTTACTAATTTTTATTGATTTCAAAGAGGGAGAGAGAGATCAATGAGAGAGAATCATTAATGGCTGCCTCCTGCATGCCCCACACTGTGGATTGAACCCACAACCTGGGCATGTGCCCTGACCGGGAATTGAACTGTGACCTCCTGGTTCATAGGTCGACTCTCAACCATTGAACCACACTGCTTGGGCCACTCTATTATTTTCAGTACTGGCTTACAGAGTGGTGGTGAGACAGGGTTTCTGTTTATAACTAAGGCAATTCAAAGGAAACTTAAGTTTTGCTCTCAAAATATTCGTCTTAAGGTTTGGGGTCTCCTCCAGGTGGTGGCTGCAGTGCGTTAGGCATGGTCTTCTCTTACAAAGCCATAGAGAAAAGAGAGGTACTGGCACCCACATCTTACAGATGAGGAAACTGAAGCACAGTCTGCAGCGAGTTCTTGTGGGTTCACCACTCCTGTGCCTCAGCCCCTGGCCACGCTGCCCTGCCCCTCGGGAAGCCCTGGCCACGCTCCAGTGGCCCACCCTAACTTTGGCACTTCCTGTCCCTGCACTTAGGATACGGGGCAAAAACAAGCTTTTTAAACCAGGAAATGGGTGATGGTTTTTATTTATAGATTTATCACTTTGTTGATGCATTTTTGAATTATTTGAGGTATTTGTAATTTTTTTAAATAAAAATCTTTATTATAAAATATTCAAGAGATGTAGGAATATAAAGAAAAACAAGTGAAAGTCTATTACCACTGACTTTTTTCCAAAATGAACTTTTTTACCTTTTGCTTTGTAGATTAAATTCTTCTTTCCCTGAATCCAGACTCAGGATTCTATTGACACGCAGGGAAGGTGCTCCACCAGTGTGTGCATAATCTGATCCGCATAACCCTTGTTCCTCCTGCGTCAGCCGCCTTCTGAGTCAGCCTGCCAGTTGATTGGAGGGGCTCCTGAGGCCCACAAGTGCTTCGTTCACAGAAGCAATAGGACCTTCTCATTGGTGACCTCTCACAGACCCGCCCTGCGGCTCTGCACCTGCGAGTAGGTCCTAGTGCTCCTGTCGTCACTACAGGCGACTGGGAGGGTCAGCCTAGAGGCTGGCGGCACCCATCACCACACCATCGGCCCTTGGCACTTGTAAAATAATGGTCCTGCCTTTGCTGGAAGTTGCTAAGTTTTTGTTTTGTTTTAATATATTTTCATTTCAGAGAAGAAGGGGGAGAGAGAAACATCAGTGATGAGGATAATCCGTCGGCTGCCTCCTTCATGCCCTCTACTAAGGATCGAGCCCGCAACCTGGGCATGTACCCCGATCGGAATGGAACCCAGGACCCCTCAGTCCACAGGCCGACGTCCCGTCCACTGAGCCAAACCAGCCAGGGTGCTAAGTTTTTGTTTCTCCTGTTTTAGGCACGGCAGAGAGAAAAGATGAATGAAGAACATAATAAACGTTTATCAGAAACTGTTGACAGGCTGCTTTCAGAATCGAATGAGAGACTTCAGCTTCACCTTAAGGAGAGGATGGCTGCTTTGGAAGAGAAGGTTGGTCGCCCCGAGGGCATTCCTGCCCCACAATGCATAACAGTCAGTGCCAGTGCAGAAAGCAGACAGTATCTTCCAGCGGAAGAGGCCCTCACGGGCCATGTCCTTGTGCAGTTTGCATACACGGAAAATTGTTTGTCGTTCTTATTCTCTAGAGCAGGAGTCAATAAACCATTTCTTTCAAGGAGCAGATAGTAAATACTTTACGCTTTTGCTAATAATTTCAAACAGAGTAAAATAATTCCATGCTAATCAATGAATATGCAAGCAGCCAAAGAGGCAGTATATAAATCAGTTGGTGTGGCTGTGTTCTAATAAAAATTGATTGACAGGAATAGGCTGTGGGCTGGATTTTGCTGACAGGCCTTAGTTTACCAACCTCTCCACTAGAATCTTTTGGGGGATCTGACCCTCACCCCTTTGTTGCTCTTGCATTGGAAGTTGATTTCTGTCTCAGAGTCCCATTCTACCACCTGCCTTCTCTCTTTCCATTTGGTTTGGAAAGTGTCTGGGCTCTCGTTGCTGTGGCCATGGAATTCTTAGCTGTGACTGAGAGGAGGCGCTCCTAGGGTCTGTCAGAGCACCAGTGGTAGCCAGTGGGGTCCAGGTCAATGAAATTATTCTGATGGCACCAGTGTACCAGGAGATGAGCCCCAGAATCTTCGTTGGGATTGGCACTTGGTCGTGCTCATGTGAGAGAGACCAGTGATCTCTACTGATGGTGCGAACCAATCATTTTACACAAAACCCATCATGAAATGCATTGTCCGTGCTGCACAGAGTAGTTTGTTACATACAAAGGCAGGAATGTTTTTAATTTTTATTACTTTCAGAGAAGAACGGAAGGGAGAGGGGGAGAGAGCGCGAAACATCATTGATGAGAGAGAATCATTGATTGGCTGCTTCCTACACACTCCAGTTGGTGATAGAGACCACAACCAGGCATATGCCCTGACTGGGAATGCAACCATGACCTCTTGGTTCATAGGTGATTGCTCAACCACTAAGCTACCTGTCTGGACAGGCAGGAATGTTTTTATCTGGGAGCTGAACCCTGCATTTGAACCCATGTCAGCTTTCCCTAATGGCCTAACGGCCACTGCAGACCAGGGTAACAATTACAATGAATGTGCCACTCCAACATTGGGAAGGCAGTCGGAAAAGTAAGTTTACCAGGGACTGTTCGCAGTTCCTCTGCCCTCACTCGGAGTGTGGTGCTGCTCAGTAGTATGTTCATATGCCTCATACCTTTGCTGAGGAACTTCATTATTTTAAACAGAAACGTAGCCATCCGATACCACATGGAGCATTGTCCCGAATCAACACTAAAGCACTGTATCTTTTTCAGAATTCTCTCGTACGTGAAGTTGAAGATGCAAAAAAGCAATTAGAAGAAACTCAACATGATAAGGTACTTAAGTCTGTAACCCGTTTAAACCCCCATTGAGAACAGAATGGAGCGGCGTCAGTGCTCCGGCGGGGGGTGCTGAGCGCGGCTTCTCTGCAGCCCACTGCCCTTGTGCTTCTGAGTCGGTTGGTGCATGTGGCCCAGAACTGTCTCCTTCTGGCTTCATGGGAAAGCTACGACAGAACCACAAACCTTCCACGTAGCACAGGCCCAGCCAGTAGGAAGACACTGAGCCACGCGTGATCCTAGCAGCCCATATATAAACAGTACAAGGACAGGTGAAATGAATTTTGTTAACCCAGAATTGAAATGTTACTTTGTCATGTAATTAATATAAAAACTGATGAGCTACATCCCATGCTTTTTATCATATGAAGCTTGAAATCCAGTGTGTTTTACAGTCACCTTTGAGTGTTCCATGGCCACATGTGGCCACGATAGGAGCTCCTGGGGATAGCGCTGAGACACAGCTTAGGGCTGCCTGGAACAGCTTTCTGTCAGTCTGACTTAATGTTTCGCAGTGTATAGAAAGGAGGTTGAGCATACAAATGGTAGGTGAGTGCAGGTGTGCAGTTATTCGTTGGGGTTCTGAAGTTATGGGGGGTCTGTTTACGTGAGAACTTTTGGAGAAAATGTTCTGCGAATTCAAGTGCTTGGTACTTGTCACTGTTCCGCTAACCTATCGTGGAAAGAATTAGCATACTGAGATCTTCAGTGGGTGTCACTTGCTGTTTTGCAGAATCAACTGGTACTGAATATCGAAGCTTTGAGGGCTGAACTGAGCCAGATGCGGCTCAGAGGTGCTTCCCTTCATCACAGGTATGAACCCCAATTAGAATCCGCCTCCGCCCCATCATTGTGCACAGGGCGCATGCCCAGAGGTCAGGCCGGGCTCAGCGCCTGGAGGAGGTTTGGGAGGCAGGGTGATTAGTCCATGTCTGGGTGTGTTCGCTGGAAGGCCCAGCAGAATGAGGCCCCGATGGTATAGGGATAGGCAGGCAAAGCCAAGGGCTCAGCTGAGCATCGGACCGCGGGAGTGACAGTCACGGGCACAGGGATGGAGAGGCTGTGTGTGGGGATAGTGGCAGGAGAGGCTTTGAGAAGGCAGAGCCGCAGATTTCACAGCGGAGCCGGAGGTCAGAAAAGACCCCGCGCAGAGCGCCTGGGACAGGCGTTGGCTGGGAGGCATGAGCTCAACTTCTGGGCGTGACTTTGCAGTGGGTCAGTCATCTTGTGTTGTGACCCTCTGGAGCTAGAGGAGAGAGCCCAGGGCGGAGTGGGAAGGGCGCCAAAGGACGGGCTTCCACTAACAGACTGGGCCTGCGGACAGGAGCCTCGCTCCTGAGGGCCTAGCTGCAGGTAGTGGCAGCGGGGAGGCGAGCAGCCTGGAGAGTGCTGTCAGGAGTAGGCACTGCGGACTCTGGAGAGACGGAGAGCATCCAGAACGGCGCGTAGGGCTTCGCGTGGCTTTCTGCTGGTGGGAACCCGCGGAGGAGGAAGGAGCAGTTTGTGAGGAACGAGGGAAAGAGGAAATTCCCGACGTGGACATCTTCTAGGCAAGAATAAGTCTGAGCAGCGTTCCAAAGACAGTTCTCAGAAGAATGTAGAGTGTGGGAACCAGAAGGGGATGAGCTAGCATGTCCCACCGGCCCTACTGGTCGTGTGTCCAGGCACCAGGGGGCCCGTTAACTCACTTTGACCAGGTGGGTGGGTTTCTCTCCCCAGACCTTAAGGACTTTTGGAAATGAAGGCAGTGCCCTTGTTTCCCAGATTAGGGGGGCAGGACTGAGTGTGGTGCTCTGCCCAGTGAAGGCGGGACTCCGGGCAGTGCGGCTTCCCCCACTGACCAGGTTCTCGGGGGACAGCTAGCGGCTCCTTCAGCATCTCCGTCCAGGCGTCCAGGCCTGGCCACTATTGGGGAGATTTCTCCAGCCAACAGCGTTGAGTGTCTGCTAATCTGATAGCACACTGGTCTGTGCTTTGGACTCGGAAACATGAAAGCAGGCTGCCAAGTCCAGTTTCTGTCGGTGCCAGCTGGGGCTCGGGCTCCTCAGCAGGTCCTCCAGGGTGCGCGTGAGGCAGCCTCCCAGGTGGGGTCTGGGGCCGGGCAGCCTCACACGGTGGTGGTTGGCAGATGGGAAAGTAAGCAGTTGGAGGCCAGGAGTGACATGCGATGTGCCTCCTGGTCAGTCGGGGAGAAAGAGGAAGTGACCCAGGCTGCACATCTGACCACGGGACAGTTCTGAGAGTCACATGGGCCGCGGCGCCTTGGTTTCCCCGGGCATCGAGGTTTCCCTCCTGGAGAGGCTGGAAGAGGAAAGATTGGCGGGGAGTGGGCATTGGAGCAAGCAGAGCCCCTCCATCCCCTCCGTGCAGACCTTGCCGTGAACGTATTTCCCAGGTTGACAGGTCTGGCCTGACCAACAAAGTTCACTTTCTTGAAATAACGCTTTTTTCCCCGTGTTTCAGCCGACCCCACTTGGGCAGCGTCCCAGACTTCAGGTTCTCCGTGGCGGACGGCCCCACGGACTCGTACGGCAGCGGCGCGGTGCTGCGGCGCCCCCAGAAAGGCCGCGTGGCGGCGCTGCGGGACGAGCCTTCCAAGGCAAGGGCTCCCTCCTCCCCGTCACCTGCTGCACAAGGGCTCCCTCCTCCCCGTCACCTGCTGCACAAGGGCTCCCTCCTCCCCGTCACCTGCTGCACAAGGGCTCCCTCTTCCCCGTCACCTGCTGCTCAAGGGCTCCCTCCTCCCCGTCACCTGCTGCACAAGGGCTCCCTCCTCCCCCTCACCTGCCTGCACAAGGGCTCCCTCCTCCCCCTCACCTGCCTGCACAAGGGCTCCCTCCTCCCCCTCACCTGCTGCTCAAGGGCTCCCTCCTCCCCGTCACCTGCTGCACAAGGGCTCCCTCCTCCCCCTCACCTGCCTGCACAAGGGCTCCCTCCTCCCCCTCACCTGCTGCTCAAGGGCTCCCTCCCCTCCCCGTCACCTGCTGCACAAGGACTCCCTCCTCCCCCTCACCTGCTGCACAAGGGCTCCCTCCCCTCCCCGTCGCCTGCTGCACAAGGGCTCCCTCCTCCCCGTCACCTGCTGCACAAGGGCTCCCTCCTCCCCGTCACCTGCTGCACAAGGGCTCCCTCCTCCCCGTCACCTGCTGCACAAGGGCTCCCTCCTCCCCGTCACCTGCTGCACAAGGGCTCCCTCCTCCCCCTCACCTGCTGCACAAGGGCTCCCTCCTCCCTCTCACCTGCTGCACAAGGGCTCCCTCCTCCCCCTCACCTGCTGCACAAGGGCTCCCTCCTCCCCCTCACCTGCTGCACAAGGGCTCCCTCCTCCCCGTCACCTGCTGCACAAGCCCCCTTCCCTCACGGGTTTGAGGCGGTTTGGGAATTACAGTGTCAATATGTCACGTTCTCTTCTTCCCTCCCACCTCGTCCCTTTTTCTAGCTAAAAGTTTACTTTTAAGGTGTGCTATTATTTTTAGAGAATGGAAATTCTAATAAAATATGACCTCTTAATCTAACACAATGCCAATCAGTAGTCTAGAAGTAGTAGTGAAGAATAAGGCTTCCAATCAACAGTGGGCTATCAGTAGTTAAGTTTTGGGGGAATCAAAAATTATACGTGGATTTTTTAAAAATATATTTTATTGATTTTTTTACAGAGAGGAAAGGAGAGGGATAGAGAGCTATAAACATTTATGAGAGAGAAATATCAACCAGCTGCCTCCTGCACACCCCCTATCGGGGATGTGCCCGCAACCAATGTACATCCCCTTGACCGGAATTGAACCCGGGACCCTTCAGTCCTCAAGCTGACGCTCTATCCACTGAGCCAAACCGGTTTCAGCTTTTATGTGGATTTTTGATGTGCAGGGGGTTGGCCACACTAACCCTGTATTATTCAAGGGTCAACAGTACTATTTATCTTTTATTTATTCTTAAGAGTATATATGTATATGTGTGTCTGTCTATACATATATATACACACACACACATATATACATACATGTATACATATATATGCACATTTAGCATATTTTTATTTCAGAGAGGAAGGGAGAAGGAGAGAGAGAAACATCAATGATGAGAATCATTGATTGGCTGCCTCCTACACACCCTCCACTGGGGACTGAGCCCACAACCCGGGCATGTGCCCTGACTGGGAATCAAACCCTGACTTCCTGGTTCATAGGTTGATGCTCAACCACTGAGCCACACCAGCCAGGCTAAACATTTTATTTTAACTTAAATGAGCATTCACTAGCTAATTAAATTAACATTCTCTCCCCTCTCTCCACCCCCCACCCCCCCCCCCCCCACACACACATACACACACTGGCTAATCTTGATGGACACCAGCAACTTGTAGCATGGCCCATTTTTCAAGAATCTTTTGGGCTTGATTTAAAATTTTTTGAAAACTTTTGACTTCTTTAAAGTTGCTCTGACTGTGGTTATACTCTTGCGTCTTTGCTGAGATGGGGTCTCTGTTCACAGGTACAGACTCTGAACGAGCAGGATTGGGAGCGTGCCCAGCAAGCCAGCGTCCTGGCCAACGTGGCCCAGGCGTTTGAGAGCGATGTCGATCTGTCAGACGGCGAGGACGAAGGGGACACACTCTTCAGCTCGTCCGCGCTGCTGTCGCCTAGTGGGCAGGCCGACGCTCAGACGCTGGCCATGATGCTGCAGGAGCAGCTGGACGCCATCAACAAGGAGATCAGGTACATGGGGTTGTACATGGGGTTATGCCTGCACACAGTGTCCCTGGGAAACTGTACCCCACCTAGCGTAGGCTGGAGCAGGTGCGGCGAGCATTGTCTACTAGTAAATGGTCTAGAATAATAATACTTCAATTCTGTTTGAAGAGTTTATAAGTTTTGAGATTGCCCTTTGTTATGGAATTCAGTCACCCAGGGCCTTCTCTCCACAACTGTGGTGTCGGCACGTTTGTGTAAGGTGCCGTGACCGGTGAGAGGTGTTCAGTTCCATCCCCCAAAGCTGAGGACCCAGCTGGAGGGCCCTGGGGCTTTGCCCACCTGGGAGGCTGTCGGGTGGGTCTACCTGACATGTGTGCGACCTCTAGCCCTGCAGAGCGCTGGTGTGTGTCACAGCCACTCGGAACAGGAAAGCTGAGGTATGGAGGATGGCAAGTCCCCTTGGTGTTTGCACTTGGCCGTATTAAATTAACACAGCACAGAGACTGGTGCATGGCGGGACAGTGCTGATCACAGGGAGTGTGCATTCTTTTAGTCTCATCACAGAAACCTCCCAGCCGTTACAGTAGCAAATATACAGAAGAGTGGGCCACCTGAGGGGCAGAATTCAAAGAATTGCCTGGGCTTAGGAGGCCTTGGTGCTGGGCGCAGCCATGACCAGGGTGCCCTGAGGCCCGCCCTGTGTCAGACCTGATGCAGCCACACGCCTGGTTGGTCCCGAGGCCACATGAACTGCGTCCGTGCTGAGCCTGCCATAGATTCAGGTGGCATAGTCACCAGGTCTTGTTCTTGTACAGCTAACATGGCAGAAATACCCTTCACTGCATGCGGGTTTTATGCAGTGACATGGGTGCCTATTGACGGCAGATGGCCTGTCTGTGTCCAGGTTGATTCAGGAGGAAAAGGAGAGCACAGAGCAGCGGGCCGAGGAGATCGAAAGCCGTGTTGGCAGTGGGAGCCTGGACAACCTCGGTCGTTTCAGATCCATGAGCTCCATTCCGTATCCTGCGTCCTCACTCGCAGGCTCCTCCCCTCCAAACAGTGGTCGGTCCACCCCTCGACGCATCCCGCACAGCCCCGCTCGGGAAGTGGACAGACTAGGCATCATGACTCTGGTAAGTGTTTGCCTGTTCCCTGCTGCGCTCCCCACCCAGCGAGTTCCGTCTTGGACACTGCACATGTGCTTTTTGTTTGACCCA
Organism: Nyctalus aviator; assembly: GCA_036971965.1. Classification (NCBI taxonomy): domain Eukaryota; kingdom Metazoa; phylum Chordata; class Mammalia; order Chiroptera; family Vespertilionidae; genus Nyctalus; species Nyctalus aviator. Next base: position 6,249,309 of record CM072929.1, on the reverse strand, counting down.
GAAGAAAATCAGGTATTTTGCTTCACATATGTTATGCTTGGAAGTCCAAGGTTTTGAAAACCAGCTGGTATGTCATCAGTCATTCAGCAGCAGCATGGTGACAACTGAATTTTACTTCTCGGAGGACCAGATTAGCATGTCATCATGAACTCGGAAGTTTTTATTGGGTAACTTTGGGCAAGGCAGCTTCAAGGGGAGTGTGTCCGTTTTTTGGGAATGGACAGTTTAACCGAGTAAGTATAGGCAGCCTCGTAGCTCACAGAGAAGTGTGCCCAGGCCGAGGCCGTCTTCCTTCACATTAGGGTTGCCTAACAGGAGGGTACAGGGCCTGCCGTCAGAAAACAGCACTAAGCAAGGCAGATCGTCCTGTTTGTCATGTGCCCGGTGGCCTGCCCAGCACCAGTGTCGCCTGGGAGACCAGCATCCATCCATGAAGAGTCTAGTGGCTTCCGAAGAAGCATCTGGAAATGCAGTGACCTTATGGCTCCTGGTGACAAAGCGTATCCTTGTTCACGCATCTGGTTTAGGTTTGCATGAGCACTGCCTCACATTGCACACTGACTGACAGCGTGCTGTGCAGCCGCACCATCAACCTGCCTGTCCCGTCCACGCTCACTGCCCAGCCTTCCTGTCACCCACAGTCACCCTCAGCCACACTGTCCGCCAGCAGACAGCCACAGCAGCTCTGCATCATTCCGGTGCCATGTGACATACCCTCTGAAAATTGCATCATTAGCTAATTAGCTAGTATTTTAAACTTGACAATTTCACTTATGGTTTCATGTTTATTTTCTCTGAGAAATTATAAACAGGCTGGATATTTTCCCCTTGTGTGTAGTTCTGCATGCTGGCTGGCCTGTATCTGCTGCATTTGGTTTTGATCTCCTGCGTCATCCTTTTGTTTGTTTAGTCACCATCGATCCAGGCCTCAGTCCCCTGTCCCCCTCCCCTGGTGGTCTATACCTCCCCTCCCTTCCTCTCCCCCTGCTGCAATACCTACCCTCCACCACAGGCCCAGGTGACGGCCGTGCGGTCCATGGGGTGACTGTTCAAGCTCAGCTCATTGGTGACTTTATGCTTTTTTTTCATTTTTCATTGAACAGTGTTTTTCCCCACAATGACGATACATTTTAGTGTATCACTGTATAGTAGGTGAGGATATAGGCATGATGTAGATGGATCAGAGTGGTTTAACTTCAAACTGTAGGATGTGTGTAATTCGTTAGTGAAACGTTACCTCTACATGTGTGAAGAAGTAATCCACTGAGTGTAGGATTAATGGACTCCTGCCACAAACGGTGTACTTTCTGGTTGTGATGTTGTATGCAAGACCATCAACATCATCACCTTACGGAACATGCACAGTTAATACTTTAACAGACCACTTTTCTAATTTAAAGATCATGAATTAAAGAATGTGAAGATTCCACCTGCTCTTCTAGCTTTTATTCTTACAGATTTTCAGGGGGTTCCCTGCTGTAGTCAAAAAGTTTATTTTTGAGCACTTTAAATTAAATTGTAGGAAAGGATTTTACATTAACATCCAACAAGTGATTAACTCAAAGTAGGTTTGTTCAGTTTTATAACAGGTGTTAGACTGATAGTTTGAAGTGTAACTTGTTTTTCATTAAGAAAAACGAAGGAATAGAGAAGTTTGGCTTAGAATAGACAACTATTAGGGCTCTTTGTTACATAGATTGCATTTTAATTAATCTTGTATGTTGTAATAGAATTTTATTTCCTTGAGTAATAATCTGATATTTCTCTAGTAAATTTTGAATAACTTATATTTAAATTTTTGGTGAAAAATTGTTCTATTTCCAGTTATATATTTTTTCTAAATCTTAGCTCACTTATATTTGTCTTGTCATTCTTATTTAAATATATTTGCCTGTATATACTGATGATTGAATTTTTAACATCAAAGTGTGCAGTAAACCTGGTTTTTCTTCCTTTCTTTGCATGCATCTGTCAGCCTAGTGATTTAAGGAAACATCGTAGAAAGGTAAATTTTTGTGATGTAATGTGCCTTGTTTCCCTGTGAAGAGTGTCTGTCCCTGTATATTCATGCAGATCCATGAGGGCAGGTGATGACGCTGTTACTAGTAAAATAGGTCCTGGTGGTTTCACAGAACCCGTGACGAGCGTAAGCGTTGGCCTTCCTTCCACCTGGTTGCCTTTCAGTTGCTGCTTTCATGTGTATAACAAACGTGGTGTTTGAATATTAAAGCAGAACCATGGATCTTACGTCTGAGAAAAACCAGTTTAAGAATCATAGCTGGCAGCAGTTAGTAAGCTCTTACATGCCAGGTGCTGTGCTCCATGCTTGAGTCTGACATCTGGTCCTCACATACACCCTGGGACACATTGATTACTGTTATTACCCCCATTTTACAGACTTGGGGACTGAGGCTTAGAGAGGTCACGCACTGTGCCCACGGTCGCACGGTCAGGAATGTGCAGTATGACCTGTCTGGTTTCAAAGCCTGGACACTTGGCCCCGTCGCTCTCCAGCCTGCCTTTTCCCAGATGCTCTGGGCTCCTTTCCAGCGCCCCTGCCAGGAGGATCAGGGCCTCTTCTCCATAAGATGACCGTGAATTGGCCTTCCTGTTCTCGGAGAATGGAACCAAATGTCTTCCTCATGGTCATCACGCTCTAGACCAGTCTCTACCCCCCCTCCCAAGCCTGTCTGCTCGCGCACTCGCAGACAGCCCTCCGATGGTCAGTGCGTGTGAGCCCTCCCCTGCGAGATTCAGGGACCTCTTGTGTGAAGTTCCGGCTCTGTCGCTATGGTTTGTGGCCAGGCTGTGCTCCTCGCCCTCTTGGTGCCCTGCTCTACTCTCCTGTGAAATGAAGACAATGACAGAAAGCATGCTCTTGAATGGCCATGGGCTGTTCCTTTCTGCACACAGGCCAGAGTTGAGGAAGAGCCTACACTAGCGACAGGCACAGAGCACACCCTCCTGTCCTGCTGGCTCGTACTTCACTTTTCTTGCTAGCAAGGCTTTTTCAGTGAAGGAAGCAGTGTGCGATCTGTCTCCAGGCAGGACAGCCTGGTGGGAACTGGGGCTCGCTGGCGGCCCCTTTGTACTCAAGACTGTTGATATCATCACTTACTGAACATGCAGTAGCTAAAGAATAGTTTGGCTTAGAATAGACAACTATAAGTATAATTCGTAGTGTTTCTCTAATATTTTGAATAACGTGTTTATTTTTTTTTAATTGCTTTCAGAGAGGAAATGAGAGAGAGAGAGAAGCATCAATGATGAGAGAGAATCATTGATTGGCTGCCTCCTACACACCCCCTGCTGGGGATCGAGCCCACAACCTAGGCATGTGCCTTTGACTGGAATCAAACCTGGGACCCTTCAGTCCACAGACTGATGTTCTATCCACTGAGCCAAACCAGCTAGGGCTGAATTACTTAGAAATTTTTGGTGAAAATGTTCTATTTCCAGTTACTTTTTCTTCTTCTAAATCTTAGCTCACTTGTATTTGTCCTGTCGTGACTGCTCTGGGTGGTTGTGAGGTTGCAATCAGGGGTGTGTGCCGAGTGCCTGGTGCCATCAGACGCGGCCAGTGGGTATGCCATGGCACCTTTTTACTCCCCAGTGCCCTTGGATATGCCCAGACGACTTCCCAGCTCCCTGGAGCCTCCCCTTGTCATCAAGTCTGATATGGCACGTAGACTCTAGTCCAGCATGGGGTGCACCTTCCAGGAGGAGCGCAGAGGGAGAGAGCCGGCCAGGCCGCATGGGGTGATCCGGGAGTTGTCCTTAGCAACAGGCTCATCACGTCAACGGGGCTTTGAATGAGGGGTGGCCTTTGCTTGGGCATTTGCTGGTCTTCATGGAGTTTACAGTCAGTTCAGCCACAGGGTCACTCCCCAACCTGTTCTTTGTTTTTGGGTTTTCACAAATCATTGTTTAACCTGCATCTGAAATCTACCCCTAAGTTTCACAGTGATAGGGTTAGCCATTTTGTAGCCTGTGTTCTGATGGTTGGAAATCAGGAGGGGACGCAGAATTGCCCAGCTGTTGCTGATGGTTATGTCTTGAACAACCTCAGTTCTGTTCTGCACTAATTCACTTGGTCATCACCGAGCCACTGGGATGCAGGGGATAGATATTTTGTATGCAATATCATTTTTCAAAAGGCGTACATTGGCTGCTCAAGTCTCTTTGTGCACACAGGTGCTTGTGAGGCGCAATTTGTGATGTCCAGCCCTGACCTCACCTCAAAACTCAAATATGTCCATTAGTCCTGAGGGTCCATCCACGCCCCATGCTGTTGCCCCCGCCCTGCTTCCCATACTCACATCCCGGCAACCTAGAATCTTCCAGATCATGGAGAAATTAGGGTTATTAGTGAAAACTTATTTTTATTTCCTCTAAGCCAGAGTGAACACATTGTTTTTCAACTGCATGTAATGTTTCAGTTATGACACTCAATCTAGACATTGAGAAACATGAGCCAGACACACGTGTGGTGGTGGAGGAGTTAGCTACCTTTTCCCTTTTTTAACTGTTTGCTACAGGCTCTAGTAATTTGAATCATTATTGAAAATGGTACTGGGTCATGGTACAAGCTGTTTCTTTTTTTTCCTTTTTAACAAAAAGGTCTAGATAATTTTGCTGGTATTTCTTTCTAGGGTTACCAGATCAACACATTCTCCCCTCCCCACTGGGGAGAGCGAATGCCGCCTAGTCCGTGATGATGTGGTCCAGGTCTCTGCCATCCCATCAGTGGCTGTCCCCATGGTGTCCTGAGACCCTGGGTAGGGCAGGCCCTCAGGCTACCTGGAGGCTCGGGAACAGGAATGTCCCTGTGTCCTGCCAGGACCCACATTCACCCGTGTGCAGCGGCTGGGGACTGGAGCCAGGCTCTGAGCTTGGTGGTCCGTGGCCCTGTGTCCTGTGAACAAGACCGCCTTTAAAATGGCATTAGCCCGAGACAGCTTTGTACTTGGAGGAAAGCAGAGCTAGTTGATTTTCAAATAAGTGCATTATTGTAATTTAAAGCCTATGTGGTTTTGCCGAAACCGGTTTGGCTCAGTGGATAGAGCATCGGTCTGCTAACTAAAAGGTCCCAGGTTCGATTCCGGTCAAGGACATGTACATTGGTTGCAGGCACATCCCCAGTGGGGGTTGTGCAGGAGGCAGCTGGTCGGATTTTTTAATTAAAAAAAATAAAGCCTATGTGGTTTTTCATTTTTTTGGTCAAGTCTCTTGTTAACTAAGTTTACACTTATCTTCACCCCTCAGTTGCCAGCTTCCCGAGAAGAGGTACGAGATGATAAGACAACGATAAAATGTGAAACATCCCCTCCTCCCTCCCCGAGGTCCCTGCGCTTGGACAGGCTGCATAAAGGAGCCCTGCACACGGTCAGCCACGAGGACATCCGCGACCTCAGGAAGTAAGGAGGCACAGTCTATAGGAAGCAAGGGGTGGGTGGAGCTAGTCACCATGGAAACATAGTTGTCTGAATTTTTAGTATTAAGGAAGGTTTTTTTCTTTTTGTTTTTGTTTTTGTTTTTGCTTTCAGAGAGGAAGGGAGATGGGGGGAGAGAGAGAAATTTCAATGATGAGAGAATCATTGATCATCTGCTTCCTGCACACTCTCCATAGGGGATCAAGCATGCAACCTGGGCATGTCCCCTGACTGAAAATCGAACCATGGCCTTCTGGTTCGTAGGTTGATAGTCAACCATTGAGCCACACCAGCCAGGCAAGCTATTGATTTTGTTTTGTTGTTAATTCTCACCCCGAGGGTATTTTTCCAGTGTTTGTTTGTTTGTTTGTTTTAGAGAGAGGGGAAGGGAGAGAAGAGGAGAGTGAGAGAAACATGGATGTGAGAGAGACACACCGATTGGTTGCATTCACGCCCAAATTGGTGGGGAACAAACTGTAGTCCAAGACTCTGACCACTTGGCAACACTGGCCAAAGCCATTGATCTTTTCTTGATTAAAAAAGTCAGAACAATGTTTTTTTTAAATACTGGCTATTTCAGTAGTGTTTATTTGAATGGTGTTCTCAGCATGCGGGCCATGGCCTGGAGCTGTGGTGATGCCAAAAGTGCAGTGTGGTTGGTAGAGGCAGTGCAGGAAGAGACCAGATCCGCCATTTAGGGAAACCTCGTTTCTTCAGACTCCACAAGTCCACTGTTTTTTGTTTCTTGTTTTTTAAAAAAATATATTTTTTTTTTATTGATTTTTTTTTACAGAGAGGAAGAGAGAGGGATAGAGAGTTAGAAACATCGATGAGAGAGAATCATTGATCAGCTGCCTCTTGCACACCCCCCACTGGGGATGTGCCTGCAACCAAGGTACATGCCCTTGACCGGAATCGAACCTGGGACCTTTCAGTCCGCAGGCCGACGCTCTATCCACTAAGCTAATCCGGTCTCGGCCACAAGTCCACTGTTTTGAGAACGAACTTTCTGTTCTCGCGGGAGCGTTTGCTCCGCACATGGCATGTTTCTGGCGGCCACCCTATTAGGCAGTCAGTGGCTTTCAGGTGCCCCGGTACCTTTTAGCTGCAGGGACTTAACGTCGTCCTTCCTGCTCCTGGTGTCTGCCCTCAGGAGCCAGGGAGACAGCCCTGCTCTAGCTACTCTTGCTCTTCCCACGGCCAGCACAGTTGCCCTCGCGGGGCTGAGGGAGCTGCAGAGAGTGGGCACTGCCGTGTTACTGGCTGGGAGGTGTCCTCTGTGGCAGGTGGTGTCTCAGGCGCAGAACCTCGGCCTCCCACAAACAGGTCTCCGTCAGGGACACGGGAGCCACGCTTCCTGGCATGTGTGAAGTAGTTGTTGCAGAAGAGACAGAGATGTTTGTGGTGAAGTGTGAGAGCGGGTATTAACAATGTGGAGCGTTCCGGGCACCTGTGACAGGGCACCTGTTAAAGATCCTCTTCTGTCCCCGAAGCTCGACAGGCTCGCAGGACGGCCCGGTGAGCAACCCCAGCAGCAGTAACAGTAGCCAGGACTCGCTCCACAAGGCCCCCAAGAAGAAGGGCATCAAGTCCTCCATCGGCCGCTTGTTTGGCAAGAAGGAGAAGATGCGCCCCGGGCACATCGGCAAGGAGGCGCTGGGACAAGGTCGGTGTTCTCAGCAAACCCCAGCCGTGAGGGGAGGGTCTGCCGGGTGTGCCTGCATGGGGTCTGCCATACCAGCTGGGTGTTCTCGGGCCTAGGCTAGAGATTTGTATATTTTCTCCGTGTGTACGTACTAACCAGACAGCCATGGTGACATTTCTGTGTCTGAATAACAGCCTCTCATGGAAGTAAGCGGTTTACTTCTCTGGGCATCTTCGTGGCATCAAAAACAGCCTGTAGTTTTTCACTCCACCTGCTCACACTGTCCACCTGTTGATGAAATCATCTAAGGTGGCCATATTGATTTCCTCTCTCTCCACTACTCTGCTTCCTCATAGCTGGCATTTCAGAGACAGAAAACTCATCTCAAGATGCCTTGGGACTTAGCAAACTGGGAGGACAGGCTGAGAAAAATCGCAAACTTCAGAAAAAGTAAGTGTTTTATTGTTCAACTCACTGAATAGGTTTTTTTTATTGTACCTGAGTTTTACCTAATGTTAGTTTATTAAATGTGTCATCTAGCTACATGTATATATTATCTTCTAAAGATTAACATAAAGCCTTTGTTAAACTGTACTTAGGCCTGCAGAGAACTTCTGACCCCCACAGGCCCCAGGGCTCCCCCTGCTGACTGCCCTGTGGCAGCTGGCATTGCCTCTGAGTCTCCGGCTCCTGTCTTCTCCGTGTGTACAGATGGAAGTTGTGGGGATGTCAGTTTTCTGGATATGAAGCCTTGGAGTAAAGCACGGGATGACCCAGTGTCATCATTCTGCAAGCACCTAGTTAGCTAAATAGCAGAAAAGAATAGAAACTGCCCAAATCCAGTCCACCGCGGGCTTACCCCGTTAGCCCATTATTCGTCTCAAAAACCTGCATTGTTCTTCACGTTGGTAAAGCTGAACGTTGGTGGCGCCATCCCAGAGGCAGCACTTTGTTCAGACCAGCTGCAGCTTCCTCCCTCCTCCTCGGTGCTCAGAAGGGGAGCGAGGTGCTTTCACTGGAACGCCCTGCCTCGGAGAGAGACCGCTAGGTTTATAAGTTGGTGATAATTCTTTCTTCATTCTGCAAAGAGGCGATGCTGTGGAGATGGAGGAGCCAGTCAGCACTTCATCCTCCAGGCATTCTTTTCGTTTGCAGCAAACCAGCACTGAGTGGGGGATGAGAGGAGGGATGGGCATGCACTCTTACACGGGGAGCAGCTATGGAGAGAACTCCGTCATCGTGTTATATGTCTGTGATAGTAGGACTCTGATTTCAGTGTCTTGTTGTTGGCAGGCACGAGCTGCTGGAGGAAGCACGGAGACAAGGTCTGCCTTTCGCACAATGGGACGGGCCCACCGTGGTCGTGTGGCTGGAGGTACGCCGCCTTCTCTTCGGGAGCGCGGGTGCTGGCGGGTGAGCGTGGGGTTCCCATCAGACCCTCAGCCTAACCCCGCCTTGACATTGCCTGTCCAGCTCTGGGTGGGGATGCCGGCCTGGTATGTGGCCGCATGCCGAGCCAACGTGAAGAGCGGGGCCATCATGTCGGCCCTGTCGGACACGGAGATCCAGCGGGAGATCGGCATCAGCAACCCTCTGCACCGGCTGAAGCTGCGGCTGGCCATCCAGGAGATCATGTCCCTGACCAGCCCGTCGGCCCCACCCACGTCCAGGACGGTACGTGTCAGTCCCCTGCTTCCTTAGAAATACACCCAAGGCTTCAGTCTAAAACTTTAGCATTCGGAAACATTGCAGCAGCTTATTGGTGACAATTGGGTGGTTAAAAGACACTTTATTAAATGCTTTTACAGCAGCTTTGCTACAGTGGCATTGTAATATGGAAGGAGTTTGAAAACATAGAAAAGTGATGATCACATTTAAATTGAAATTTATGAAAAGTGAAGGAAAAAAAGCTTAGATCCCCAGTTGTATTATAATCAGTGTTTCTTTACTGATATATTCGGCCTGTGGATGCTGCCCACTGGGGGGCTGGAGCCCCTGGGAGCACGGGGTGTGAGCAGTCCTGACCCAGCAGGTGGGCCAGCATGGTCTACTCAGTTTGCTGCATGGGGGAGGCCTTGAACATCCTTCAGAAGGTGCTGGTTGGAAAGTTAAAAACATACCTCAGAGCACATGCTCGGTACCCGGCGTCCGGCAGCTCTGGCATTGGCCCGGGCCTCTCTCTCTCAGTCTGCTCTGGAGAAAAGGCCTGGTCAGGCCCCGGAGCCACAGACACTCATCTAGTGGAGGGTAAGGCCTGATTCGGACGCGCAGCTGCTCCTCAGTGAGTTCAGAGCGCATGTGTCGGTTTTGTTTCACAGGGAAGGCGGGGTGAACAGAACCCGTCTCAGCTGCTGCCCAGATACTCTTGTCCCGTGGGCTTGTCCCAGTTCACCTCTGAGTGGCCTTTCTAGAAAGAAGGGGCCGGTGGTTCCCCAGTGTTTCATAAACTGGTGACAAAGACAGCTCCTGAGTGGACAGTGGAGCACACCTCCCCTGGGGGTGCCTTCCCTGCACCCCAAACCAGGGGAGCTGTTCCCTGGGGATGCTGGGGCTAAGGCCTGTTTCTAGGCCAGCTGAGGGGAGGGGGCCGTTCTGTGGTCACAGCCCAACTGCCAGCCTCCTGATGCCCCCACGCGAGGTTGTCCAGGTGAGAGGCCACTCACAGCGGCACCTGCTGAGAATCGTCTTCCCATCACCGCAGCCTGCTTCTGTGCTGTCTATCAGACCGCACTCAGCCTATTGACTCGACAGTCCCAGCTCTCAGGAGTACGACATGTTTCCTCTGTGCCTGTCACATACCTCAGGTGGGGAGCGTGGCAGGTACAGCCGGAGGCGTGGCTGCTCTCGTGCTGTTGACAGCAGGGTCAGTGAGGGGCGGCTGCTCTGTAAAGGGGGGCTGACGGTAACGTCCCTTTCCATGGGGACATCTAAAACGAAGGTGGAAAGAACGCCCTTTGCCTCGCCTGCTCCTCTGAAGTGCCTGTGGCTTACATGTCTGCCACCTTTCCTTTTTGTCCCTGCTTCCCTTGTCCTGGATGGGCTTGGTCATGGGTCCCCTAGACCACAGGAAATGTCTGGTTAACGCATGAAGAGATGGAGACACTCACCGCCACGCCACGCACGGTCAGTGCCGCCCGGGCTTGTGTCCCTCAGGGCATCCCGTTCAGAGCGGGGACACGGTGTCACCTGCATCATATTGTTCCCGACAAGCATTTCTTTTAGGTCTGGGCTAAATGTGTGCAATAGAATGCCTATTTTATCTTTTAGTTTTTTGTTTTTGTTCCTTTTTTGTCATGAACTTAGAGTTGGTAGACCGGCTCTGCTTAGAATAGATTGAATTCTTTTCTCTTGAGGGGAGACCTCAGGTTAGTCCCACTGTGAGGGTCTGACCCAATTCTCCCCCTCCGTGGGTACACTGGGCGTGGACGCCAGCTCTTTGCATGCAGAAGGGGGTGTGGGTCGTGCATGAGTTCTGCATGCTTGTGCTGTTTGGGCTTTCCCTTGGTGAAGCTGCACTGCCCGCGTTCACTTTTGCGTTCCTGAGCTCACAGTACTAACCGTATGTGTATGTTCTCTTGCATTCCTAACCACGTAACATCAGGAGGATGAGGAGGGAAGCTGGGCTCAGGTTGGAGACTTTCTATAATCTATTCTTCACTATATGTACAGCAACAAAAAGAATTGGAGTATGAAAACTTGTAATTTACTTTTCTTGACGTTTTTAACATCTTAATTTATTCATAATATTGTTAATGATTTGAAAGCATCAGTCATAGCCAAGTATAGGATACAAGAGTGCAAAGAGGACGTCTCATGGACAATTTTGAACATTTCTCAGCTTTCTTGTCAGGAGCCACAGTGGTTCACCCTCATGAATATAGATCACTTTGCAGCCTTTATGCAAAGTCCTGCGGACTCAGCAGCTCCCGAGATCAGATATGTCTGTCCCCAGTAGGGTCACTGTAGTTATAAGATCTGCCGATGGGAAAACAGTTCTAATAAATTAACAACACAAGTAGGTTCAGAGGCTCCCCTCTGAGTCTGTGTGGGAACTTCACTAACACCGTGTGAGCTAACTCTCAGCTTTCTTCCTGGGGAAACCTCCGTTCGGCTTCTTCTCGCTTAGTGTACTTCTAGATTTTCAGCCTCCCGGTTCTTCCGCTCCAGCTGGTTTTAGCTGTGCTAAGCAGTGGCTCCCCTCCTGAGTCGGCCAGCACTGCCTGCGCTGTGCATTTCAGCAGCACTTAGAGCCGGGAGAGTGGACAGGCCTTTCTCCCGAGGCTCTCCTTAGAGGTGTTGTGTGCGGGTCCGGAGATGGTGTATCTGAAAATCAATCGTTTTAAATGAGAATTTTCCTAATGATGGTGGGTGGTTGAAACTCCTGTTCCCCCTATTGGTCCCCTTTAAGCAAAGCCAGGTACGTCACCTTCCTAAACAAAAGAGGGGGCTCGAGCAGGATTCCCTGAGCTCCCCGCCCCCACTATGGCTGGCTGCTTCTCCAGGTAAAGGCCCCATCAACCTTCCCAAAGTCAGTAGTGACCACTCCAGTTAAAAAGGGTGTGTTTCACAGTTACTTACATGTCAGTGAGCTGTACAGAAAGAAGCAGAGCTCTGTCATAGGAAATCCCTTCACAGGAGGCACGACATATAAATTAAATAAGCTGAACACTGGCCCTGTGCTGTGGAAATGTAAACAAGAGTGAGCTGTGCTGATGCTGCCAGGATCAGCCAGCATTCGGTCTTCGGCGTGAGCCAAGGCCATCGGGCTTCTAGATGAGAGGAAGGGAGGTGGGTTCGGATGCCGCCAAGCATGGCAGTCCCTCACCATGCCCCCGCACAGCGGCAGCTCTGCAGCCGGGGAAGTTTGAGGTGCCCCTGGGCTCTGGGGGAAGAACATGTCAAGGTGCAGCCCATTGGGCAGGCAGCATCCGTGTGTCCACCTGCGAGACTGCTGCTTCCAGAAACACAGCAGGGGACAGGACGGCCCTGGGCCCTCCCAGCGCCCCGTTCTACAGAGCTCAACCATCCGAAGTGAATTTGTGATCATTCCAACAATGGGGAGCAGACCCTGTGCCGTGGCTGCCTTTTGTCGCCCGTGTTCTCTGACCATGAGAGACCCTGTGGCGTGCGTTTCTCAGAAGCCTGTGATGGCAACCCAGGAGATGTGGGCCTCCCTGGGATGAGCCGGGCCTCCCGGGAGTCACATCACTGACCAGGAGGCAGAGTGGCTAGTCTAGAGGGAGTACAAGAATGAGGAGGGTTCTGCTTCCATGGAATTTTCACTTAGAAGTTTCTTTGCATTGTGTGTCCATTTAAGAATTACATATTCGGCAGGCAAGAAAACAATGCCAGATATCCATGCTATTCGTGCCTGTGAGGTGAAAGTGAGGCTTGAAAGACAGAAAATTATGGCATTGTGACCGTCTCCAAAAAAGTTTGTATTTCTCACTCATGGTTGTTCAGAACAAATAGTAAAAACACTTTTCTGTTAGAGTTTGCGCATTCCTGTGTGAGTCTGAGTCCTTCCTCTCAGCTTGGCTGGTATAAATAATAGCTGAGAGACTATGTTTTCTAAACAGCGTGGTGGGCGGTAGAGTTGCTGTTTCCAGGGAACCGTGCAGCATCCGGTGGCTTAGTTTGGTCTTGGGCTGACGAACTCCGGTGTCTTCTTTGACATGTGTCACATACACACCATGTGCTCCTTTCTTCTCTGGACAAAGCTTGCATCTGTTCTGTTGGATTTATCCGAGGCGTCCGTGGTGTTAGATGGCATTGTAAATGGCATTTTAAAAATCAGTTTCCATTTCATTTCTAGTGTTTAGAAAATACTGTTCATTTTCATATATTCCCCTTGCATCCTGCAATTGACTGGACTCTTTAGTTGTAACGCTGTCTTATAGATTCATTTCCAGGAGTGTTAGGTAATCTACCCATAAAGATGTCTCTTCCTCACCAGTTACATGCTTCAATTCATTTTTCTTGCCTTGTCACAGTGGCTAGAGCTGCAGCACAGCTTTGCATAAGACATCTTTCTTCTGTCCCACCAGGAGGAGCGTTTGTTTAGTCTTTCCCCGTGGAGGGGGTGTCAACGCTGTGCATGTGGTAGAGGCCCTTCACAGACTGAGGCGGCGTGCCTCTGCTCTGAGAACACGGAGACTGCCATAAAGGAATGGTGCGTTTGTCAGAAGCCTTCCCTCATCTTTTGGGATGTGGTTTTTCTTTTCAGTCCATTGACATGGTGAATTTCATTGATTTTTCAAACGTTGACCCAAATTTAAGTTCTCGAGAAAAACCCCACCTGTCCTGTTTCATTACTTAATATATTACTGATTTGCTGTGCTAATGTTTTACATGGAGTTTTGCATCTGTGTCTCTGAGGGATATTGGTCTGTAGTTTTCTTGTAATACATTCATTGGTCTGAGTTCAATGTCAGGACAATGCTGGCCTCATAGAATGAGTTAGGCATTTCTTCGCTTTTTTGGAATAGTCTATAGAATTGCTTTTTTCTAAGGAAGCCATTTAGGTCAGGGATTTTGGGTGTGAAAAGGTTTGTAACTACAAAAAAGTTCTGATAGATATAAGTCATACACTTCTTACTCACTGGCTTTTCATAGATTGAGTTGCTTAAAGTTGTTCACAATTTTCCCTTATTATTCCTTCAATGTCTGCAGGGATATTGTACCTTAATCCCCTTTCATTCTTGATATTGGTAATAACTTCTGTTTTGCTTTTTTTATTACTCTGGCGAAGGGTTAGACAATTTTATTGATAGTTTAAAGAAACAGATTTTAGCCGAAACCAGTTTGGCTCTGGATAGAGCATCGGCCTCCAGGTTCAATTCCGGTCAAGGGCATGTACCTTAGTTGTGGACACATCCCCAGTAGGGGGTGTGCAGGAGGCAGCTGCTGGATGTTTCTCTCTCATCGATGTTTTTGGCTCTCTATCCCTCTCCCTTCCTCTCTGTAAAAAATCAATAAAATATATTTTTTTTAAAAAGAAAAAGAAACATTTTAGTTTCATTTTATTTTTAATTATTTTTCTGTTTTCTGTTGCATTGGTTTCTGCGGGTTTTTTCTTCATTCTTCATTTGCTTCCCTCTGATTTCATTTGTTCTTTTCAAGGTTTTTCAGGTAGAATCTTAGATCATTGGTTTGTGACCTTTCCTCAATTATATCACAAGTATTTATACTATACATTTCCCTCAAGGCACTGCTTTAGCTGTGTCCCATCATTTTTGAATATATTGTGTTTTCACTCGTTCAGTTCAATATATTTTCTCATTCCTCTTATGATTTCTTCTTTGACAGATGGGTTATTAGAAGTATGCTGATTTCCAAATATTCAGGAGTTTTCCATTTACCTTTTTATTATTGATTTTGTAATTTAATCTTTTGAGGTCATAGAACATAATTTTTATGATTTCATTCTCTGTGTCTACATTGAGCTCTGTCTGCCATGGAGAACGTTCCATATGCCCTTGTAGCTGTGGAGTGCTCTATGGCATGTCCATTAGGTTCAGGGGTTGGTACTGAGGCATCCATGCCCTTACTGGGGTGGAGGGTGATGAACTGAGAGTGGGCCTGTGTGTGTGTCTGTGTCTCCTTTCAGACCCATCAGGTCTTTTATCTCTTCTTTTAAAACTATTTCATTCACTTTTTAAACTGATTTTGAAATTAATGTGTTTTATAAAGAAAATTTAGAAAGCAAAGTATTAAAATTAAAGCCAGTGGAGACGTATTTAATGAGTACAGGTGGGTAGGTCCTTCAAACTTGTTCATGAGTCATGGTCATTCTTTGGTTTTATGTTATTACACATAAAATGTATTCCAGAAAGATAATATGTAGTCAATTACAATTCTGTTGTAGTTCCGTAAATAGATTAAATTTATAAACACAAATGAGTCATAGATTTTTATTAGTCTAATTGCTTTTGTATAAAGTTTTACTAACACTCAAAAGGTAGTTAACAGGAGAGCAAATGATTTTGAAATTATAAAGGAGAATGTTGTCCTTTGGGAATATGTCATAGACTAAACATCCAGTGTAAAGATTATTTAAACTGCTTTTGTGACCTCTCCCCTGGTTTTTTCTGGACTGATTGTACTCAATTATTGAAAGCAGACGCTCGCGTACGGGGACATGAACCACGAGTGGATCGGCAACGAGTGGCTGCCCAGCCTGGGCCTCCCGCAGTACCGCAGCTACTTCATGGAGTGCCTGGTGGACGCGCGCATGCTCGACCACCTTACCAAGAAGGACCTGCGGGGGCAGCTCAAGATGGTCGACAGCTTCCACAGGCACGTCGCTGCGCGTGCTTACTGCTTGGCTGGCTTTCAACTGTTACCACTTCTCTCTCTCTCTCTCTCTCTCTCTCTCTTAATTTTTATTATTATTTTTTTAATAAACAGAAACAGTTTCCAGTGCGGAATTATGTGCCTGCGAAGGTTAAATTACGACCGAAAAGAACTGGAAAGGAAAAGAGAAGAAAGCCAGAATGAAGTAAAAGGCTAGTACATCATATCTAATTCATACAGAATGTCCCTGCTTCCCCATTTAAAGAAATCAGGAAAGGCTCTGAGTGGGGACGCTGAGCCTGGAGTCCTCACAGAGAGGGAGGGAGAAAGAGGGCTTTCCAAGTTCCCACTGCGGCCGGAGCACCTGGGCCTGGTGTCTTGTGCATCTTTAGTCTGTAGTTCAGTGCATTGAGGTGCACGTTCTCCCTCTGACTCAGCATTTCCTGTTGGGAGGACACAGGCTCCTTCCCACTGTGTCTGAACAGCTAGCAGGCTGGGCGAGAGCCGGTCTCCACTCACCTGATTGAGGTGTGAATGCCACCC
Source organism: Nyctalus aviator (assembly GCA_036971965.1). NCBI lineage: Eukaryota > Metazoa > Chordata > Mammalia > Chiroptera > Vespertilionidae > Nyctalus > Nyctalus aviator. The sequence goes on along the minus strand of CM072929.1, from coordinate 6,233,394 downwards.
TGGCCGCTGACCAAGAACTTGAGTCACAGAACAGAGCAGGTGGTCCTGCTCCAGGGCGGGGGGGGGAACAGTGCGGGGCTGACATTCCAGCGGTGCCTGGGGGCTGCAGTGGAGCTTCCTATGGAGAGGCAGGCAGAGGCGTTTCTGATGGAAACCGGGCGGGCCCGGCAGGAGGTAGCGTTTGATTCCAGTCAGGGCACATGCCTGAGTTGCGGGCTCAAATCCCAGTGCGGGGCATGGAGGAGGCAGCTGATCAATGATTCTTTCTCATCATTGATGTTTCAGTCTCTCCCTCTCCCTCTCTGAAATCAATAAAAACAATAATTTAAAAAATAAAAACAGATGGGGAAGCGTGAGAAGATGCAGATGTTGGATTGGGAGACCAAAATGCTTATCTTCGTGGGTTTATTTAATCCTTCCCACCGCCCTCTAAATGCTGCTGTGCCCAGCTCTTACTAAGAAATGGAAGATGAACGTGTGTTTGGGGTGATGGCCCATTGGAAGGACAGCCTAGTTGTGTTTGAGTTGATGTGACTCATGAGAACAACTGTAAGCCCACACTCACTCTGTGTGTGTGTCCTTTAGAAATTAAATGTGTAAATCTGTTTCGTTTGTTTTCTCTAGTCATTTTACATCTTTTTACAATTGACAAAAGCTGTTTTTGAAAGCAGTTGATGATCACCTATGTATTTGAGAGAGGTATTTTTAGAGCAAATTTAATAATTTATTGCTTTGCATAATGTAAGATCTTCTGCCCCTCTCCCCTACCCCTCTCCCCTTTCCTAATTCGTAGTATTCTGGAGAATTCCTTTACGTTTCTCTTTTAAAAGTGAGACAAGAAAAATGGCTTCAAGATCATAAGCAGGAAGTTTGTGTTGAGTGAGCAGGCATGCATGTTGGTGCCAACTCCTGTGATGGGAGGAACGTGTTTCAAGTATTCTGCAGTCTGTGTGTGAGTCGTGTTGGCACCTGGTGAGCACTCGGATTCCTGTCTGTCCTTCTGGCTTCCCATCCCTGGTCAGTGAGTGGCTGTGTACACTGTTTCCTGGCCCGTGGAGTGTGGGCTGAGGCAGGCACTGCAGGGTCAGGACCCCTCAGGAGCCCTGGTCCTGGTCTGGGGGACACAGGATGGAGACAGCCTCTGAAGTCACTTGCTTCGTGTTGTTCCCTGCAGATGTGCTCGTTTGGAGCAACGACCGCGTGATTCGCTGGATCCTGTCTATCGGCCTGAAGGAATACGCAAACAACCTCCTGGAGAGCGGGGTGCACGGGGCACTCATGGCCTTGGACGAAACCTTCGATTTCAACGTGCTGGCCCTCCTCCTGCAGATCCCCACGCAGAACACCCAGGTAACGCCGCCGGCCCACTCAGCCCGGGTCCCCTCGCTCTCCTGGCCAGGACCTTCAGCGAGTTACATAAATGGAGCAGCGTGTTACCTAAATGAACCCTCCAGCAGCGTGTGATCTCTCCCTGCCTAACCCGGATGTGACGGTTCAGACCAGCAAGGCCTGGCTCTTCATTATTTTTGTTTTCTTTCCGTTTCCTGTTGCATGACGATAAAATAACGGGAAGTTTTTATTCAGGTCCATATGCTCATGGAAGTCGCATCTGTATCCAACCTCACGTGGAAGAGAAATCCTTCCATTCCTTCCACGTGCTGGGCGGAGGGCAGTCGTTCCTGGGCGCTACCGCCTGCCTGATCCTTTCTGACCTGCGGGCTCATTGGAGAGCCAGGACAGTCTATTCCTCTCAGGGGAGGCGTGTGCTTTGCCAGTGCTCCACCCCCACCCACGGGCCGCACCCCCTACACAGCACCCCCCACACAGCACCCCCCACGCAGCACCCCCCACACAGCACCCCCACGCAGCACCCCCCACACAGCACCCCCACGCAGCACCCCCCACACAACACCCCCCACACAGCACCCCCCACACAGCACCCCCCACGCAGCACCCCCCACACAGCACCCCCACGCAGCACCCCCCACACAACACCCGCCACGCAGCACCCCCCACACAGCACCCCCCACACAGCACCCCCCACTGCAGTTTCTAGAAGCCCGTGGGGAACCCCGCAGTAAAACCCTGATCTGGTCACTGTCATTGCTCCAGGCACTCAGAGCTTTTTCCAAAGGTTTTTTATTTTGTTTGTTTTTATTTATCTTGATTGTTGAGAATATAACAGATGTCTCCCTTTATCCCCCTTCCCTCCCTTCAAAGGTTTTTAAAGTCTTGGTTGTAAGAACAGCTATGCTGTGCTGGCCCCTCCCTCCCAGGGAGACTGAGGCGTGTTTTATCCTTTCAGGCTCGCACTGTCCTAGAGAGAGAGTTCAACAACCTCTTAGCGGTGGGCACGGACCGGCGGTTCGGCGAAGTAAGTCCCGGCCTGGTGGCCGCGCCAGGCTGTCCAGTTTACGCGGGGTCTCTTCTCGGTGTGGCCGTGTGTTTCAGTTAAGCTCTGTTCTCAGAACTTCAGGACCCAATGAGCTATTAAGAAACTAACATTTTCAGTAAGATAGGTGGTGGTTTTTTGTTATTTAACTTTTGATAATCCCCAGAAATGTTCATAAAACGTTGGGTGTAGCCTAGGAATGGAGACTATAAGTTGTGTTTTGGGAACATTTGGGAGACTTGCAGAAATAAATTAAACATAAAAATGTTAATTTCTTCTTATACAAAACCATGGCTCATTGAGTTCCACACTGTTATCTCTCTCTTCTTCGGGTCTGAAGGAAACCTGACGTTGAAGCTCTTGCTGTTTCTACCCCAGCAAAAGGCAGAATCCTGCAGCTTGGCGGCTATTTTTAAGACAAAGATATATTCTCTTACATAGTTAGAAAGTGACTTTTGCGAGACAAGTGACACATGGTGGTAGAGGGAGGGGAGGACGGGACAGGGCTGGTTTCTGCCCAGGAAGGGCCCCGTGTGAGTGCCACCACCCGCCTCTCAGTCAGAGGCTCCCGGCTCGGTCCCCGCGGCACGTGGTCATTAAGACCGGGTGTGGGTGCCGTGAGTGCGAGAGCGGCAGCGAGTCCAGCCACCATTTCAGAGGGCTGAAGACCACTGTGTTCTCTTGTCCTTTATTTTACAGTCATTTTGTTTTCTGCCCTTTCCTGTCCCAGGACGATGATAAGACCTTTAGAAGAGCACCTTCTTGGAGAAAAAAATTCAGACCAAAGGACGTTCGTGGCTTAGCTGCTGGATCGGCAGAGACTCTCCCTGCAAACTTCCGCGTCACCTCCTCGCCCTCCGTGCCCCCGAAGAAGATGCAGCTGGACGGTACGCGGGCGCTCGTTGGCCGCAGGGCGGGCAGTGACGGAGCACGGCTTGTTTAATGTTACTGCTGCATGCCCCGGCTTAAATGTTTTAAAATTAATCCTAACAGCTGTTTATGAAAGTTTAACAATAGAAAACTTTTACTTACGTTCATGTCTGGTTGAATATTCATATTCTTCCAGTGAATGGTGCTAAGCACTGCATGTCCTCCGTGTAGTGGATGTCGTGCGTGTAAAGACACGGTGACAGGCAGCACTAGAACTCACCATAGCAGCAGTGGGGTGCTCTCTGCCCGCAGCACTTACTCCCAGGACCTCTCTCCACACTGGACAACGGCCGTCCACCTCACAGCAGTCCACACCCTGGGCGGGCTCCCTTTCTGTGCTTCCCTGTCCCTGCTGGGACCCGCCCACGCCACTACCTGTCACAGCGGCATGGAGACCATGCGGGCCTGGGGAGTCATCCCTGGACGGCAGCCCGTCCTGCTGACAGCGCTGCCCCTGCTGTCGTGGTCTCAACTCAGGCCTGTGACTGCCCTGCAGCCGCTGAGCTCTGCCCGCTCCACGGCAGGCACTGTGCCTGCTTCCCCACCTGATGCGATGGCCAGAGGAGGGATCCCCATAAAACTGCCGGCCACAAGTCATAGTATTCATGCTCCTGTGACAGATGGCTCCATCCTCATTTCTTTTTCTTTTTTTAATATATTTTATTGATATTTTACAGAGAGGAAGGGAGAGGGATAGTTAGAAACATCAATGAGAGAGAAACATCGGTCAGCTGCCTCTTGGACACCCCCCACCCCCAGGGATGTGCCCATAACCAAGGTACATGCCCTTGATCAGAGTCGAACCTTGGACCTTTCAGTCCACAGGCCAATGCTCCATCCACTGAGCCAAACCGGTTTCAGCTCCATCCTCATTTCTGAAGTGGAGGGGCGCCCTCAGAAAGTTAAAAATGGCGCTGATGTGGTTTTTGCTATTTTTCATGTTACTAGCCCTTCCCATGAGTGGGTTTAGAAGTTGTGTTTCACTTGCCTATGTGAAAATCAGAGAAAAGTACATTTATATAAATAAGGCCTTTGCTGAGGAGGATGGCTTGTAGGGCAACATTTTCGTTATTTATTAGAGAGAGGAAAGCAATAGGGAGAGAGAAACATAGATGTTAGAAATATCAATCTGGCGCCTTCCATACGGGCCAGGGATCAAGTCCATCACCACCAACCACGCCCCGGGCCCGGCCGCAGGGCCGTGTCTGTTAGAAAGCTACTCTCTCTCAGTAATAGCTGCTCAGGGGAGCCGGCAGCTTTTTAAGAAGTCACATTTTTCTTTAAAGGAGCATGCAGATAATTTTCATAAATTTTAATTTGGCCTTTGACTTATTAAACAGTCGAGTGCTTCCTTACTTTCCGCAGAGCTTCTTTCCCATTTTCTGTATTACAATTCGCCTTTTCCTTTTACATGTTAACAGCAATATTGAGATTAGAATTTAGATGAATCTAAACTATTTCTAGAAAAAGGTATAGGGAGTATGTTATGTGGAAGCCAACTTTCTACCCTGTGTGATAACTAAAGCAGAGCCCTGATTAAAGGGCTGCTTTATGGCTGTTGAGATAAGGAAGTGTGAGATAAATTGCAGCAGGTCTCCTGGCACTTGGGATTGGAAGGGTCTATAAGCTTGTCCCTTCTCTGCAGCAGTACCAGCTGCCCTAGCATCCTTCCTGGAACCTTAGCAGAATGTTACTAACATGATGTGTTCCTGGCGGAAAACCAAAAATGTGTAATTGGGAACCTCGAATATCCGCTTACATACTTTTGAAAATGTCTTAGATTTGCAAGGAGGAATCGGGGCTCACCTATTGGGCTGTGCAGTATGTTTCTTAACCAGGAAGTCCGTGTGCACTGTTTCCCACAGAAACTGCCACGGCTTCAGTTCCTCAGCTAAGTCCTTGGCCATGGCACCCCGAAACCACACCCTGGGCCCTTAGGCTGCCCGAGAGGCCTCCCGGGGAGAGCAGGCAGGGCTGAGAGGTGTGCATTGGACGCTGCCCTCCCCCTCAGCGGACTGACAACAGCTCAGTCGCTGCTGGGCTTTCCCCCACCTCCTGACGGATGCAGCGTTTAGGGTGGAAAGGAAAACCCAGCTGCTCTATTTTAAGGAGTCACATCACATTAAGCACATGGTGGAGCTGCCTGTGTCACTGATGCTTCAGTGCTGCATGGGGTTAACTTGCAGTGATTGTAGGCTGCTCAGGAGACACAGAGAGACTTAGGGCACCACAGTTGGTGACACTTAGGTTCCTGGCCCATCACGTTCCCCCCGGAAGGCTCCCTGGGAACCCTCACAGTCGCCGTAGCAGGTGTGCAGGTGTGCGCGCCAGTGCCCTCCTGTGATGCCCACACTAACTGCACGCTGTGTTTGCATGCTTCTTCCCGGGGCGTCGCGCAGGCAGTGTGTCAGGAGCGCCGAGGCTGGATTCCGCCACAGTCAGGACTTACTCCTGCTGACGCCCCCTGTGGTGAGTAGAGCGGCATCCTGCAGCCGGTGCTGAGGCGGCTCGGCCTGAGAGCCCGTTTCGGTTTCTTCAGGCCCTGGAACGCAGAGCGCGGCCGCCGTGCCACGGCGGTGGCTTTGGAGCTGTGTGCTCGCAGCTGGCCACGGGAGCCAGAATGTCCCCTCCTTTAAGGGAGCAGAGTGTCCTCCCGCCGTCTCTAACCTAAGAATGCTGACTTATTTTAAGTGTCGGCTAATGGCCTTTTCGGAGTGGGGTTGAGAACAGAGCAGAAAACAGGAACGCGGCTCTTAGCTGGCGGTGGCTCAGAGTGCCAGGCACCGGTCCCGGCACACTGATGTGTGCCGGTGTGGCCCCAGGTCTTGGTGCTAGCTGGCTGTCATACACGTTCCTGGTGACAAGCCCTAAAGAACTGTTTGATGACTCTGTACCGTGCTGTGACACTTGTTATAGCCTTTCAATTTAGAGACTGGTTTTAAAAACAGAAGTGCATGGTCATCACCAAGATCAGTTCCTGAGGGACATATCCTTGCAGTGGGGGCGGGGGGGGGGGGAGCCAGCCCTGTCACCACTCTGAGGGCTGAATGGAGGGGGGCTCTGTTCTCATCTCTCAGCCAGATTATTTGATTGGTTTCATCACCTTTTTTTTTTTTTTATATATGCTCTTATTGATTTTATTTTTAAATGTATTTTTATTGATTTCAGAGAGGAAGGGAGAAGGAGAGATTGAAACATCAATGATGAGAGAGAATCATTGATTGGCTGCCTCCTGCACGCCCCCCAATGGGGATTGAGCCTCAACCTGGGCATGTGCTCTGACCAGGAATCAACCATGGCCTCCTGGTTCATAGGTCAGTGCTCAACCACTGAGCCACACCGGCCAGGCTGCTTTTGTCCATTTTAGAGCGAGCTATGTGAGAAACATCAATCGGCTGCCTCCTGCACGCATGCCCCCTCCTGGAGATCGAGCTTGAAATTGGGTCATGTGCCCTGACTGGGAATCGAATTGGTGACCTTTTGGTGCACAGGACGCCGTTCAGTTGAGCTACACTGATCAGGGTTTGTCGTCATTTTTTAAAGTCTGCAACTTTTAGACATATGCCAAAATGATGTCAGTCAAAAAATTGTCTCATTGATAGACGCAGTCCTTGGTGTTCATCCAAATTCTTGGGCAGCTGGAATGCAGGCCGTGGGAGAGCAGGAGCCAGGGTGGGCATGGATGGTCTCACGGCTGGCCTCTGTTTCGTTTGCAGTTTACCCACACTACTTCTACCGGTGACGGCAGCTGTGAGCCCTGCCGCGGCCTTCTAGAACTCAATGGAACCTTCGGTCTGTCAGTACTTGTTATATGGACCTGAGATATTTTATTACAGAGTTTTTAATCAGTGAAAATTTCACAAATACCGTAAAGAAGATATTTTAGAATCTAATGTTTCTTATATTTATGTAAACTTATGCCTTCATTTATACAGTTATACTTACTTTTTCATGTGTATTTGGGCTATAAATGTCCTATCAGACCAAGTCATGTCCCTGTCTAATTTTAGTCTCTTCAACGAATGTACTGTAATGCTTGTATGTATAAATCCTGTGAACAGAGGTAGGGCTTTTGTAAATTATGCATTTACTGTAATTATCACGTTTAATTTTTTGATAATAAGCCACAGCAGAGAAAAGGCTCTCGCTGGGTCTGTGAAGTCGGCCCGACACCATGCGGTGGCCTCTCCGAGCTGCACAACAATCCCTGTGAAACGGGCAGACGTTTCCAGCAGTTTCTGTTGGGAGTTTAGTGACTGACCTTGCTATACCTTTCCTAGCAAGAAACGCTTTCCTCTGCAGTGTGGATATACCCGAGTTAGGCATTGGACTGTGAAAGGACGAATCAGAACACTACGAACTCTGGGCCCGGCTCAGTGCTCTGCAGCCTCGTCTCTGCGGACTGGAGAACGTCTTCAGTGACAGCCAGAGCCGGGAGCTGGGGACAGCTCTCTGCTGGACAAGAAAACGCAGGTGGGGAGCCTCGGGCTCGGCCCGGGAAGGCCCGGCACCCCCCCCTCCACGAGGACCAATCATGGCGGCCACATGCACATCGCAGAGGCTCGGGTGCAGAGATGACGCACGGGCTCCTGAGAATAATGCTGCGCAACTAATAAAGGCCTTATTTTTCTTACTTAGAACATGTTTTACATTTGTTTGTAAACTTGTTTAAAGAAAGGACCCCGTCGTGCATTTCTGGGGTTGATGATGTAGCCATTTTGGACGATCCGAGTAGCCAGGGGCCCTTTTTTAACGTCAGTGGCACAGCCAGCAGGGGCTGCGTGCGGATCACGGTGCATTATTTATTCTGCAGCCGCTGCGGAGACAGAAGATGGCGTGTCCCCACATTCGCTTTCCGCTCCGAGCGACTTGGACAGTTGGCTGTCGCCCTTCTGTTTTTCTAGTGACCCTTTGTGAACTTCCCGATTGTGTAACACAGTATGTACAGTCCACTTTGGAACTCTTTTTATCACAGTGTTATTTATTGCTTTCTTTCAATAAAGCATTTCCCACTGCCAGTGGGCGTGGGTGGCCTGCCCTGTGCGCCTCAGCTCTGGGCCTTGTCCTGTGGAAACCATGACGGAAGCCGGTGGGGAGGCGCGGGGGCCATCCGCAGGAGGGCCTGGCGGCCCCTGCCCTTACCTGGAGGCCGAGATGACCTCACCCATCCGCAGGGGAACCAGTGCTGGGAGGACCAGGGCTCAAGGGACTGAAGCAGAGTGGACGTGGGCTCATGTCAACAGTCCACGGGCCCAGCCCCGAACAAAGCCCTGCCGACCAGCTGAAGCCTGGGCCACAGAGCTTGTGGGACAGCTCTCTGTTTTTCCCTCATTGATGCCTTACAGGAGGAGAGAGACAGGCTCCATCCTCTTGGGGCTGAGCTGAGCCAGGCCCACAAGGGCCGAGCGGAGCCCCAAAAAGCCACACTGACCCTAAAGAGCCCAGCCTCTCTACCAAGAGCCCTGAAGTGCCCGGCACAGCCCCTGAGCAAGCTCGGCTCTTCCAGCAAGCCCCGGGGAGCCAGCCTATGGCGGAGCAATTTGCACAGGTGCATCTCCCTCGACAGTCAATGGCCCTCTCAACCTCCAGCTCAGCTCTAAGGCCAGCTGTGCTCACTTAAGGGGCCTTTCCTGGAAGGCAGTCTTGCGGAGGCCGGGGCCTCCCCATGGCCCTGTCAATCTGATGTTCATGGTCTTGGACTGTCTCAAAGGGATCTGATCCTTTTGAACAGCGGTCGCCAACCGGTGGTCTGCAGACCACTGGTGGTCGTGAGGTCTGACAGGTTGGCGACCGCTGCTTTTGAATGTTGCACGGCCCTAGAAATAATCCCTTCTGATGAAAGGGTTTTTGCTCCTGTTACAGGAACACTATGGAAGGTCTGAAGTTGGTTCCATGGTGTAATGGTTAGCGCTCTGGGCTCTGGAAGGTTTGAAACTCTTATGCCGTGTAAAGTTGGTGTACACAGAAAAACCAGTCCAGGGCAGCTGCTGCTCTCCGGACAGGCTCATGATGGAAGTCAGAAGTAATGGGGGGAAGAGGGGATTTGGAATGAATGTTCCCTGCAGACCAGTCTGATGCTCAGACCATTCAGACTCACGGTAGGTTGTCACTGCCAACCCAAGGACAAAGCCTGTGCTGTGTCCGTGTACAGCATGACGTCATTAAAGACTGATCTAGCCCTGACCAGTTTGGCTCAGTGGATAGAGCGTCGGACCAGGTTCGATTCCAGCCAAGGGCAAGTACCTTGGTTGCAGGCTGCCTCCTGGTTGGGGCTCGTGCAGGAGGCAACCAATCAATGTGTTTCTCTCATCGAGGTTTCTGTCTTTCCCTCTCTCCCACTCTCTAAAAGGTCAATGGAAAAACACTCTCAGGTGAGGATTAACCAAAAAACAAAGACTTACCTCAAGTCTAGCCTCGCCTCGGAGCCTCAGAGAGAAGAACCACGCTAGGAAAGACTGGCTAAGTCCCACAGAGCCAACCTAGCACTGAAGATCCGAGCCTCCTACCCAAGGGCCAAGCCTCGTCCCCAAGACGGCTTAGCCCAAAGGGACAACCTTGCCCTAAGAGCCCAGCCTGTTCCCGAGGGCCTAGCCTAGTCACAAACAGCAGAGCCAATCCCGAAGGGCAGGCGCAGAGCCCAACCCTAACCTGAACCCAGCTGCTTCTGCTCTGAACTCCTGCATATTGTAGATACTTACGTCCCCATCAACAGGACCCACTCCATTCCAAGCACGTTTTAATTCCACCTCACCCTCCCTTGAGAAATGGTGCTAAAAAGAAAGGAAGGAGGGGTGGAGAGCGAGTCACAAATCCGGCCTCCCGGCTCCTGGTCTCACCATGAGAGCCCAATTCAAACACTGGACACTGGGGACCAGCCCCACTCCAGTTGGGTAAGTTACTGGGGCAGTCAGGGTTCCCCATACTCCCATCCCTTCATCCGCTCTTCAGTGTCACTGTCCAGCTCTGGAAGGTTCTCTCCAAGGCCATCTCCACTGTCAGTCGCTATCTGTACCCGTCTCTCAATTTCCCTGTGTGTGTCTGTCCTTCTCACTGTGTTTGTCTCTGTCCCTCTATCTGTCCCTGTCCCTGTTTCTGTGTGTCTACCTCTCCGTGTCTCTGCCTCCGTCTGTTTCTCTATCTCCCTCCCAGGGTTCTCTCTCCAGAGTTTGTGCCCACGTGTCTCTCCCCACTTGCTATGGTAGCTCTGTGCTCTGTGCCCGGGTCTCTCTCCCAAGCCTGCCCACAGATGCTGGCTCAGTCCTGCACCTGTCCTTGTCCTGTCCTGCCCTGGTTCTCCTGCCACCACCTTGTCAGTACCTCAGCCCAAGTTCACAGTGTGCCCCAGGCAGCAAGTTGTCCCACGGCCAGAACAGCCCCAGCACCGAGACTCCCTCAGTGACCGCGGCCACGCGGCCCGCTGAGGCTCTGGGCCAGCAGAGGGCGCCACCTGGAAGACGGCCTGTTACCAGCTGCTCAGCCACCAACAGGAAGCTGCTTCCTCTGCTGAGCATGTGTGCATCTGTGCAAACTCACACACTATTCCTGAGAGCACATCCCAAGCTGTTCCTCAGGGCTCATCAGGGTCCCCGGCTCAGCATCCGGGATGCAGCAGGAGCAAAGGGGCCAACCCTGCAACCCTGGGACGTCTTTTGTCCCTGAGCCCCACGCCCCAGCCTCTTGCTGTAGTGTCTTGAGTTTTCTTTGTTCTGTCTCGGTCTCGATGATAGTTTAGGATTTCTATACCCTTCAAATCTGAGCGTACGTGTGGGGAGGCATTTTTCTGTCGATACTTGGAATCAGCGTCCCCAGGCTGGGGGTGCAGACAGCCGGTCGTCCGGAGGATGGTTACCTCCGGCAGCGTGTGGTGGTGAGGGGACACGGACACGTGTACTCTGTCTGGATTCCCTTATGCCCCTGGAGTGGGACACTCGTCACCCCCTCTTAGGCATCACCCACCAGGCTTCCAACTCTCCTTAGAAATGAGAGAAGTCCCTCCTCGGCTAGGTTTGAGATACACAAAACCCACATGTACACGTGTGGACACACACACACACACACACACACACACTCTTACCCACACCTGCACACACGTACCCACAGATACACCCACACCACATACCTGTGTCTGTACACACACCACATATGTGCACTCACATGTACGTACACTCCAATATATGCACAAATGTGCACGCGCTCACACATGTGTTCTCAGGCATTGCACACATGCCCACAATCACACAGGTGCACACATGCGTGTACACCATCTCAACAGCTGCACCCGGTTCAGGGCAACAATGTGTTCTGTCGGTTCCCTGGACACTTTAAACTCCTAAACTTTCTGGCGAAAGAGGAAGCAGCATCTCAGACCACGGGCTGCCGAGTCCTCGCAGCACAGCCGCCAGGCTTCTTTAAGGGAAAGAGGGAGGGCGGACGCAAACCGGCAGGCACGGGCGGCGCCCAGCTGCAGGGAATCAAGGCACGGAGCTGCTCAATCAAGCCCAAAGCCAGCTTTTCAAAAAAGAAACGAATGCAATTGTGATAAATGAAGACGACACGGGGAAAAGGATGGCAGAGGCTAGGGGCTTTAAAAGTTAGAGGACCTGGGGTAGCACTGATACCTGTAAGGTTGAGCGTCTCGATGAAACTGGTCATTTTCTAAGGCATGCAGGATAAACGGGCTTATTTACCCCCGGGTATGCTGGGACACTTCCTATGAGCCAGGCCCGGATGTAGGTGCTGGCATTTCAGCTGGGGACGGACGGACGGACAGACAGACAGACAGGAACCCCTGCCCTCGGGGCACTGGCTTTTTAACAGGACCCAGGAGAGGCAGGAAAACGGGAACAAGACCAGGAAAGCATGCAAGGTGGCCGTAAGCCCGCCAGCGACACCGGGAACCCGCAGAGCAGCCTCTGTCCGTCACCGAGCACCTCACGGTGCCCTCCGCGCTGGGCTCTCTGGGCCCTGAGCCAGGCGGAGGGCTGTCCCTCACCCGGGAGCAGAGCCCGGCACGCACCACCCACTGCAGCCCCCGCACCCACACTCCGCCACACCGTCCCAGCCTCACGCTCACAGGCACACGGCCTCACGGACACACACACGTCCGGTGAATGTAAAGGGACCGCCGCAGGGCAGCATCCCACAGGAGGGGAGGCCAACAGCGGTTTCCCAGGTCACTGAGTGACACAAACCCCACACAGCAGGCGACTCCGAAAAGGCCCCGTCGGCCGCGCCCCCGCCCGGCGCTCCGCGGGTCTGGGGTTTGGAATCATGTCATCTGCGTACCTGTGGAAGCAGCGTGCGTCCTCGCGTTTGCCCGGATGAACCCCGAGCTGTGCCAGGCTGCGGCGCGGGGTGCAGCAGCCGCTCCCCACGGTGGGGAGCCAGGCTCACCTCGGTGCTCCCGCGGACGCCGCTCACACGGACGGCGAGCAGGTGGAGCTGCTCTGTGAATCAGGATGCAGGACCGCCCTCAACGGCGTGCAGCTGGAGACCGCAGCCGCGCTCCTGTGTGTTTCTTAAAGGCAGATGCATCCCATTAAAATCTGCCTCCGTCACCCACAGCCAACCCGGGAGAGCTGACACCCTACAACACTGCCGTCTGACCTATAAACAGGGCATATCTCTCCGTGATAATCTCACTCTTTTCAGTCCTCACCTGAGGATATGTTTTTATTGATTTTTGGAGAGAGAGAGAGGAGAGAGAGAGAGAGAGAGAGAGAGAAACATCAACTGGCTGCCTCCGACTGGGGATGGAACCCACAACCTTTTGGTGTCTGAGATGACGCTCTCGCCAGTTGGGCTTTAGTGGTCATCTTTACGTTTCCTCCAATGCCATCATTTTCCCCGCGGTGCCCTCACACCTCTCCTGCCGAATTATCTGACTTTTCGGACACCTTTGCTATCAGTTTCCAAACTCTATTTCTATTGGCTTGGCTGCTGACATGAAAACAGCTGATTCCTGTATATTGATTTTCTTTATCAGGGGATAAAAGGTACAGAACACAGAGCACAGCTGGATGGTGTTAGCACCTTCACATTGTGTGCAGCTGTCCCACCACCCTGTCTCCAGGACCTTGTCATCACCCCACGTGGAGCTCTATCCCTTGTACACTGATTGTCACCTAGAGGTCCAGTGCACAGAACTCATGCACGGGGAGGGTCCGTCCCCCTCTCCAGCAGCTGCCAGCTGGTGGCCAGGGCCTTCCTTCGTTCTGCTCTGCCCCCTAGTGGTCAGCGCACATTATGGCAAGTGATCAAACTCCTGGTCAGTTGAACTCCCGAGAGGACACTTTGCGTATGAGGCTTCCCTGTATATCGATAGACGAGCATCGTATTCGTCTGCCAAGGCTGCTGAAACGAAGCACCACAGCCCAGCAGCTGCAGTGACAGACACTGTCTCGTCCTGGAGGCCGGCGTCAGAGGCCCAGGGGTCGCAGGGCTCGTTCCTTCCGAGGCCTCTCTCCTTGGCGTGAAATGCTGAGGGGAGGACCGTGCACTGCAGAGTCACTAACGTCCCCAGGGCACAGCCACCCCCATCTCCGATGGGCAGAAAGCTAGGACTTGCCGAAACCGGTTTGGCTCAGTGGTAGAGCGTCAGTCTGCAGACTGAAAGGTCCCGGGTTCGATTCCAGTCAAGGGTATGTACCTGGGTTGCGGGCACATCCCCGGTATGGGGTGTGCAAGAGGCAGCTGGTCGATGTTTCTCTCTCATCAACGTTTCTAGCTCTCTATATCTCTCCCTTCCTCTCTGTAAAAAAAATCAATAAAATATATTTAAAAAAGAAAAAGAAAGAAAGAAAGGAAGGAAGGAAGGAAGGAAGGAAGGAAGGAAGGAAGGAAGGAAGGAAGGAAGGAAAAAGAAAGCTAGGATTCAGCTGGGACTTTTCAGTGGTCCCCCTCAGCCCTGGCTCCCATCCGGGACGGGCCCGGCAGGAGGGCACCTGATCGGAGTTAGGGATTTCTGGCGATCAGGTGGGTGATCCTCCGGCGTAACCGTCCACGCCCTTGCCACACCAGCACGGCGCTCGGCTCTGAGCCGGCCAGGCCGCCGTCCTCCTGGGGCAGGTGGTGCGATTCGAGTGGGTCCCTGGGAAACACCAGAAGCACAAGCCCTGAGTGTCCCCCAGGTCTGGGTGCCCTCCTGGTGGGGACAGCTCTCGTCCTCAGGGCAGCCGGCCTCCCACCCTTCCCATTAGAATCCAAATGCGGCCCTCAGTCTGATGGATGGCTTGTGACTGTCCCTGGGCCCGGGACACAAAGGCCCGGGTCCCCGAGGCCCCACCTGCTCCATCTGGCCTGACTCCGGGGAGACTGACCGCAGCACGGGATCTGCTGTCTCTGCTGCCTTTGTTCCTCCTCGGAGGCCGGGCTGTGGGCACCTACCCCCCAGGCCTGCGGGGTGGCCGGGGCCTGGTGGTGACCACGGGAGCTGACGGGGCACTGGCTGAAGGGCCCCTCAGGTGGGGAATCAGGTGCTGTCCAGGAGGGGGCTTTAGGACTGCTGCCCTGGGGCAAGTCTCTCCAAGGCCCAGGAGCCCCTCCCTCCTCCCCCATCTCCGCCCTTCCCCCTGGTCTCCCTGGCTGACTCCCCGCCCGCCCGTCCTGACGCCTGGCCCGCTCCTGCCTGTGACATCCTGAGGGCCGGTGTGCTTCCCCCAGGGGCTGAGTCTGACTGAGGTCCTGCCCCGCCTGCTGCTCGCCGCCCAGGGTCCCCAGCCACTCCTCATCAGTCCCGTTCCCGCGTTCCGCCTAGCTGATGCTCCCCACCGCCCGGGTCCCCTCTCCTTCCCCCGGTGTACCCCGTCCCCAGGCTCCGCTGGGGAAAAGCAGGAAGGACAAGCACCCCATCTGTGCACGGGGCGGTGACACGCTGGGCTCCCTGCAAACGCGAGCTCTCCCCGGAGCAGAGCGCGGGAAGGCGGGCTGTTGCAGAGCGAACGGCGCAGAGCAAACCCTCATCTCGCTCACGGGTCCCCTATCAGCCCCAACTGACCGGTCAGAACAGCAGAGGATGAGGCCTCCCCACAGGCGGGACCGCGCTGGAGGTGGTGGATCCTTCACCGAGCGTGCGTGCCTGCGCCATGCGTGTGTCCTATGCTGTGCGTGCCCTGCGTGAGGTTTAAAATATATTCATCTGGCCCTGGCCAGTTTGGCTCAGCGGACAGAGCATCGGCCTGCAGACTGAGGGTCCCAGGTTCGATTCCGATCAAGGGCACCTATCTGGGTGGCAGGCTCGATCCCTTCTGTGTGTCTCTCCCCCTCCCTTCCATTCTCTTTAAAAAAAAAAAAAAAATCAATGGAAAAATATCCCTGGGTGGGGATTAACAAAAAACAAAATAAATGAATAAAATGAATTTATCTGGATCAAATTCCTGCTGTACCCCTTGGATCTGAGCTAGCCCTCCGTAAAACTGTGAAGCCCCTTTACAAACACAATGTTGGGAGCGTTGTTGCGCACAAAGGAAGTCAGCCACGGCTCTCCTTCCACCTGAGGTTCAAGAATGGGATCCGGGCGCTGGCGCCCCGGGGCGTCCACGGGGGCGGGGCCTGGGCGGGCCTGGCGTTCTGGGCAGGGTCCACGCGAGGCGTCAGCTCATCAGATTCACAAAGTCCTCTTCGCTGAGATCCTTGTGTCATGGTTTGTGATTTTTTCCCCTCAATCACAGGCCAGTGATCTGAATGGAAGCGCAGAGTTTGTATTTGTCACTGGGAGACGGCACCGCTCCCTTGGGTCAATGAGACGGGAAGAAAAATGAATAACTGTGCAGGTTCGACTCCCACGATAAACACACTCCCCGGTGTCAGTGGGACATTAGGGAAAACACCGAGCGTGGGTCTGTGAGACACACGTCAACATGTCCGGGAGAAATGGGGGTCACCCCCCCACCCCGGCCTAGCCTTTGGGCTGATCGGGGTCCTCACTCACCTGCCTGTGGGGCCCCCACCCGCACCCCTCCGTGGCAGGCCTGCATTTCGTGTCTCGCTGCCCACCCAGCACCCTAACCCTCCCTCCAGCCAGCCTCAGGCGCCCCCCGGTGAGCCTTGCAGCCACACCTCCTCGGTCTCTCCTCCAGCTGTGACGGGCAGCCATTCCTGCCCAGCAAGCCCTGTGCCCATGAGGGGACCGGAGTCTGCCCAGTGCGGGGCTGGGTGGCTCTGCCACAGGAGCGGTGGGGGGGGTGGGGGGGAGCCGGGGTGCAGCCCAAGGAACCCCAGATGAGTGTGTTAGCCTCATCCTCTGCAGCTGGGTGGCCTGCCCCTCAGGTGGATCTGACCACCAGGCCATCCATGAAAACAGGCCCAGGAAGGGGGCACCACCAGGGCCCTCATACCATCCTGCCTGGGCCCTTACTAAATACCCTCTACTGTCCCTGTGACTCTGGGCCAGAGACCACTGCCGCCCCCCTCCCTCAGACAGGAGGGCGGGGAGGAAAGGGTCCTGCTGGCTTCCGGCTGGAGGCGGGCTTTGGCCAGGCTGAGCCCTCACCTGCCTGATCATCTCAGAAGCCGTGGCTGCACGTCCTCCGTAACGTCAGGGAGCCAGGGTCTGCCTGGCTGTCGGGGTCCCCAGGTGCTCAGAGCCTCGGCCAGATCAGACCAAGCTGAGCCGGTTTCATTGCACCTGGCTGACCGGCCCCGTCTCTCCGGGTCCCAATCTGTTCAAGGAACTTGAAAGGTCACGTCTACTGACCCCAAGTCGCGTTATGTCATTCTTACCAGCGGCTTGCTTTCTCCGTTGCAGCCAACCAGAGCGCTGGCAGCAGCATCTCAGCGGGAGCGGCTCGCGGTTGGGGGTGTCGAGGCCGGGCACCCCGGCTCTGGAGCAGCTGCCCCTGCACCGTGCGGCTCTGCCTTGAACTCCGGCCTCGGGATCCAAAGGAGATGCGAGAGGCCGGGCGTGGGCACAGCTGGGAATGGGCTCTGTGCTGCACCTGCTCCTGGTCTCCTGAGATCAGCGGCTGCGGGAGGGAGTGGGGAAGCGGGGGCAGAGGGAGAGGGTGGGGTGGGGGGAGGGGGCCACTGCGCTTTTCAGGGTGCTGTTGTCCCCAGCAAGAAGTGGGGGACAGCCTCTCTGATTGGGACTCATGCCTCCGCTGGACCCCAGGGGTGGGTTTGGGAGCTGGGGGTGTCTCTGGGGCTCTGACCCCTTCCCCTGGCCCACTCCGCTGTCCCTGCAGGCCCCGGCCCCGGGACAGGCTCTAAAGGTCACTGCCACAGCCCAGGGATCTGAGGGTGGCCTGGCATTGGTCTGTTCCCCCCCCCCTTGCTCTTGTTCCCCTCCCTTCCCTCCCCCCGCCCCGCCCTTCTCCCCACCTCCCTGCACACGCCTCTCAACCCGGGGACTCCCCCAGCTTGCTCACAGAGTTGCCGGTGTTTGAATTTCGGATGAACAGTGAACTATTCAGCACGAGTGTGCCCTGAACACTGCATGGGCCATGCTTACATTGCTGGCTGTTGGTCTGAAATGTAAACTTCCCTGGTGTCCTGGGTTTATTCCCTGAATCAGGCTGCTCGACGTGAGCCTGCTGCCGCCGCCGTGCCCGCGTGGCCTGAGCGTTCGAGCCGCAGCGGACTGGCCCGCCGTGAGAGCTGATTCTCTGAGAAGCACCCTGACAGCCCTTCCTTCAGCTCCCACCGCACTGCTGACCACAGGACCAGGGACAGGCGGTGGCGCGGGCCGCCCCCTGGGGGCCTCTGCCGGGCGGTGGCTGGTATTTCCCTGGACGCCTGCCACCCAGGCTGTCACAGAGTCTGTGCGGCGGCCCTTCAGGGCACAGGCTCCCCAGCCAGAAGCCTCCCTGTGCGCCGGGGACAGAGGCTGGTCACAGGTCACGGGTCACAGGTCACAGGTCACCGCGGGCTTCAGTCTGGGGAGAGGACACGCCGGCAGCATCCACCCTCCGCAATCCGGAGGCTCCTCTGAGGCCCCCGTCTGGGGTCGTCTTTCCCGCCTCGTGTGCCTGCGACCCCTGCACCGGATCCCCCTCCGAACCCGGATCAGCCCACTGGCAGCCCAGCCCCACCCCCCCATGACTAGCGCCCCCGGCGCTCCCACAGCTGCATGCCCGAGGCCCTGCCATGCCTCCCGCTGCAAAGATGCGGGTGCCCAAGAAAGGGGTGTTTGGGGCTCCACGTGGATCTCCAACAGCCACACCCAACCATCCCGGCTTCACCTCGAGGTGCGCAGCAAGAATTGCTCCTCCCAGCCCTTCATCGGAGATGGGACCCCCCGCCCCCACCCCAGGGGCAGCCTGGCCTGGAGCTCCAGCCCCTGCCGGGCCTTGGGGAGCGGGCAGGGGGGCCTGTGCTGCGCTCATTCCCGCACGGGCTGGGCACCAGGGATCAAGGCCCTCGGGGATGGTGGCAGGGGACCAACGTGCTTCCCGTGAGCGTGTGTGTGAGGTGTGTGTGAGCGCATGTGTGAGCGCGGGAGGGCATGGTGGCGAGAGCCAACACAAGGCACAGCAGATAACAGACCCCAACACCACAGCCTCCCGCTCTCCGAGGCAGCGGCCGCCCACCTTCGGACCCACGGGCCACCAGCGTCTGTGGGCCACCGGCCGGTGGCCGCTGCTCTAAAGGGACTCCGGAAATCAGTCAGGTCCAGGCCAAGGCACCGGGCGTGGTGCTGAAGGGCCCTCAAAGAAACAGGGAAAGAAATCCCTTATTGAACCCAAATTTCACGGGGAAACACTGGCATGGCAAAAACGCCGGTCTACCAGCTACTCACGTGTGGGGAAGCCAACGGGCAGATTGTGTGAGATGCAGGCTCCAGCCGCTGAGTTCCATTAATTGTGATTATCGACATTCACCATCATCACTAGGCGTTTTCTCCCGCTCAGGTGAGGACCGGCAGCCCTCAATTAAATTAGGTTCTGGGGGCGAGAGGATATTAGCTACACTTCCCCTAACTCCAGAAAACAAATAAGAAGGACCAAGTTGAAAACAAGGAAAGGGCCTCATTACCGGCAGGCGGGGAGGGAGCTGGGCTGGGCCGCCTTCCCCGGCTCTCCCAGGCAGGGCCTCTCAGGGCCCCACGTCAGCAGACACGGAGGCACGGGCCGCGTGAAGCCACGCTCACCGGAGCACCGGCGGCTTTACGTGTCCGTGTGCCCGTCACCATCGTACTCCACACAGAGGCCCTCTGCTTGAGGCTCTGGCCGCTTCCTTCCCCACAGGAATCCTGCAACCAGAGGGGCCGAGAGAGGAGCGAGATGCATCCACCCGTGTTTGCCTCATACGTGTAACCTCCAGCCCGGCCCCTCGCCTCCTCCCCACCACCGCCAGGGCAATCCTTGTCCAGACAGCGTGTACGTTCGTTCAGGAGCCAGAGCCAGGGCTGGGGGCGCGGGGTCCCGCTGTCTACGGAGGAATGGGATTAGGCTCCAACACTCCCCACCAGTCACAGAGAGATGGTGCCCCCCCACCAGCCCGCACAGGGGGGCTCCAGGCCTTGCTCCCTGCGCTGTGGGCCCATCCTGAGTCCTGTCTCAGCCCTGAGCAGTCCACGGAGGGGGAAGGAGCAAAAGGCACCTCCATGCCTTCATCTTTAAGAACGTGATCCCTATCTTTTTCTATCCTGTTTTACTTTTTTTTTTTTTTTAAAATACCCTGTTTCCCCGAAAATAAGACAGTGTCTTGCCGAGACCGGTTTGGCTCAATGGATAGAGCGTCGGCTTGGGGACTGAAGGGTCCCGGGTTCGATTCCGGTCAAGGGCATGTACCTTGGTTGCGGGCATATCCCCGGTAGGGGGTGTGCAAGAGGCAGCTGATCGATGACTCTCTCTCATCGATGTTTCTAACTCTCTATCTCTCTCACTTCCTCTCTGTACAAAATCAATAAAATATATTTTAAAAAAAAAAAAGACAGTGTCTTATATTAATTTTTTTCCCCCCAAAGTTGCGCTAGGTCTTATTTTCAGGGGATGTCTTATCTTTCCATGCGCTAGGTCTTATTTTCGGAGGATGTCTTGTTTTCGGGGAAACACGGTATATTTTATTGATTTTTTACAGAGAGGAAGGGAGAGGGATAGAGAGTTAGAAACATCGATGGGAGAGAAACATCGACCAGCTGCCTCCAGAACGCCTCCCACTGGGGATGTACCCACACCCCAGGCACATGCCCTTTACCAGAATCGAACCGGGGACCCTAGAGTCTGCAGGTCGACGCTCTATCCAACTGAGCCAAACCTGTCAGGGCTACTTTTTTTCTTTTTTTTTAAAATTGTGGTAAAAACATACACAAACATCGTAGGATTCAGTGTGACGCCAGTGGTGTTAACACACGGAGCAAACATTCTCCCCGTCTCTTACTCAGATGCCATGGGAACGCACCGGTGGGGAGTGAGGGGCATGGGGGTGCCTTTGCCCCCATCGTGACCCCAGATGGGTGGCCAACAAGGCTATGGGGCCCTGGATTTTGAAACACACCCCTTCCCCCGTAAGAGGACCCTTTGCTTCCCAGGCTCCTCCACCCCCTTCCACCAAAGCGTGGTCCCCTCATCAAGCTGGGGGGAGGGGGAGAACGACACAGCTTTCTGGGGCTCCCGGACAGCACACCCTATCTCTGCTCTGAAATGCTGAAAAGGCCTTCTGTGTCCCAAGGCCGGATCCGGCCCCTAGATTCTGTGCCCTTGGTCCTGGCGTCGCTCTCCCAGGACAACCCCCTGGTGAGAGGCGGGCACAGACTCCGAGTCCTCCCTGCTTCCCAGCGCCCTCAGCTCTCCTCACCCCCACGAAGGAGTGAAGGGTGGCCAGCTGGGCCGGAAAAGAGTGGGGTTCTCTCTTGGGGTTGCCCCCAGTGAGCTGAGGGGAGGGGTGGCAGGTGGCAGGGCTTGTGAGGCTGCCAGACACACCCCGGCAATCCCGCCCCCGAGGAGCTTGGCCCGGCTTCATTGCTGAGCCCAGCCCGAGCGGGACCTGCTCTCAGGGACGGACGGACGCAGGCCCGCGGGCCTCCTAGGCTGGCGACAGGCCCGGGGTGCAGGTCCGACGGGCAGCACTGCCTGGCGGGGCCCAGGCTCCAGTTATCCGAAGGCAGAACCCAGCTGGCCTAGGAGGCAGCGGGCACCCAGGTGCAATGAGCCACGGTTGGGCATCACCAGGCATGAGCCGACATGGCTGGGAGATGGAGGGCGTGGACAGCGGGGAGACCCTCGCCTGGACAGACAACGTCCCCTTACAAGCCAGCACTGACCACGCCCGCCGCCCGCAGAGCACCCCAACCAGCACCGAGCGTCAAGCCACGAGCCGCGACACCTACTGCCTTCCCGCCAGCCAGCACGCTGCTGCCATCGCCAGGATAGAACGAACGGGCTCCCGGGACTCGCGGGAAAAACCTGACAGCTCCGGAGAAAAACAGGCGGAGGACAGGAGCAAGTGACCCACGAAACGCAATGGTCACTGAGTGCGTGAGAAAGCAGGGGTTCGGGCGCACCCTCGGCGGACGGCGCACGAGTGGAGAGCCCAGTGTCTCACACACAGACACACACACACACACACACACACACATGAGCCCGCTCCCAGAGGCCATGGTGGCGGGCAATCCGGGAGCAGCCCGCATGGGGGGAGCAGGGCCAGGAGGAGCCGTCAGCTCGCAGGACTGTCCTGGGGCAGGCGGCGGTTCGGGTTGGAAGGCTCGTGGCCCTGCTGGGGGAAGTTTATCGCAGGAAAATGACCAGAGAGGCACAAACATGGGCGGGTTCGAGTGGACAGCACCAGGCGTCCTGCTCCCAGGAGAGGAGACACGAGCACAGCCTCCACAGGGTGCCGCTCCGTGTATGAGTCCACCCGACAGTCCCGGGAGCCGGGGTACTGATTAGACTTTACCCTGGGCATGTCTGTGAGGGCTTCCGGATCAGATGAAAGACTGAACTGGTGGGCCGACGGGGGGGAAGCCAAGGTGTGGGTGGGCCTTCGTCAGTTGAAGGTCCGGATAGACCCAGAGGCTGACCCTCCCGAATACGAGAACACCCCTCGTGCTGACTGCTGAGCTGGGACACCAGCTGCCCTCAGAGGGGAGTGTCATCGCTCTCCTGGGTCCAGCCCGCTGACTGCACGTCCTGGACCGTCAGCCCCACAATCGTGACCCAGTGCCTTATAATAAACGCCTCTCTCTTCTCTCTATATGCGTCCCACTGGTTCGGTTTCTCCAGAGAAGCCCGGGGGCACACCCAGTCGTGGGTGCCTGCTTCCTCCTCCTTGTGCCTTCGAAGTCTCAGACGGAGGAGCCCCTGCTAAGTGTTTGGTGTCAGGACCCCCACCCCAGCAGCCAGGTGGTGTCAGCTTGCAGCCAGGCCTCCCGCCTGGACATTCCCTGCACCGAGACCAGCTCCAGACACCTCTCGACCCCCATGAAGATGGAGGAGACGAGACAAGGCACTCTTCTGGGGGTGCGTGTTGAGTTTGGGAATTTTCCAACAAGGAGAGGTGCAGGAGGAAGCTGGCCTGAGGCTCCGGAGGGAGGGGAGGCTGGCCAGGAGGAGGCAGGACTGGGCTGAGCGTGGGCAGTCGCCTGGAGGACATGGGGAGACAGGCAGACAGGTCTCCCAGGATGCCCCAAGAAGGGCTGCACAGACAGAGAAAACCAGGAGGTGGTCAGGAAAGGAAGAGAGGCCCCAGGAGCCCAGGGGGTGGGGTAGGAGTCCTGAAAGTCAAGAGCTTTAGCCTGGGGTGTCCAGATGAGAATGGTCAAGAAGGCTAAATGCTGCTGAGGGCAGAGAGATGACAAGGCCTGCGGGCTGGGGAGACCCAGGGCACGGTGGCAGGCGCTGGTCCAGCAGAAGGAGACATGGAGGCCACGAAGTATGTCCCTAGCGGGTGTCCTTCCTTTGGACACCGTGGCCCTCCCTGGGTGACTCGAGCCGCGTCTGCCTCCAGCCAGAGCTCAACCCTGGATAATTTCTCTAGTCCAAGGTTCCAGCTACACCCCCCTCCCCAGCCTGGAGTGGAGCCTCTGTCTGGGATGGTCCCTCTAGTGCTGTGAGCTCCACACAGGGAGGTACCCTGACTAGCGCTTGCACACCTTTGAGGCCTCCTCCCTTAGCCCCAGGGACATGCAAGGGCAGAGGAGCAGACAGCTGTTCTGAGGGTGCTCTCCACTTTTTGGGCAGAAATAAAAGATGCTCCTGGGGGGGGGGGGGAAGCTCTGTCAAGATTCTGGAGTTCCTACAGCCCTCTCCCCAGGGTGGGTTGGAGCAGGGGACTGTCCAGCAGGGAGTGAGGGCTGCTGGCCATGAAGAGGCGGAGCCGCAGCAGGAAAGGTACAGTGGAACTTGGCACCCAGGACTTAGCTGTTGACGCCACGCTATGTGCAGGAAGCCAGTGGCTCCATTGCTGTGGGACCCCCAACATCAGCAGGGTTTCTGGGCTCCCTGCTCCCGGCCTCACCTATCCTCTCTCACCACCCTCCCGCAGCACCTGCTTAAGGAAGATTTTTCTACAAGAAGCAGGTCCGGCCGCCTCTGCAGATGATTCTCTGGGGGCTGTTGGTGGCCGGTGGCCGTGCACCCTGGCGCAACCGTCCAACCCGACAGAAGGGTCTGTCTGCAGGAAGGCCTGAGAGCTGCCTGCCTCCCCAGGGTGGTCACTGCTGGGTGGCTTCGGGTGAGCTCTTTGACCTCGCTGTGCTGGTCATGTTGCAAACCCCAGAAAACGGAGCGCAGGAAGACCAGGGGTGCAGGGAGACGCAAGGTCACGACTGGGCCACCCGCCCTCGATCCTGGGGGTGGGGAGACGGAAAGTCCGTCCTATCCGGTTGGTCGCGGCCAGCAGGCTTGGCGCGGGGAGACAGGGCTGCAGATGGTCCACGCTCATCCGGCCCGGCGCGCTCCCGCTCCGCGCGCTCCCCCCATCCCCGCCCCACCGCCCGCACCGTCCCGGGGTCGCTTTGAGAGCAGATTGGCAGGCCGGGCGGCGAGCTGGAGCCCGCCGCGCCCCGCCCCGCCTCGGGCTCGCCCCCACCGCGCCGGGACCTCGCCCGGACCTCGCCCGCCCGGGACTCGCCTCCTGGCGTCCAGCTCCCCCGAGCGCTCGCGGCGGCTGGGCACGCGGAGGAGGGGGCGGCGGACGCGGGCGCCGCTGATTGGCCAGACCCGCTGATTGGCAGGTGGGGGAGCCACTCGCAGCCGCAGCCTCTGCAGCGGGCTCCGCTCGTTAGGGCTCGGCTCCGCTCGGCTCGGCTCGGCTCGGCTCGGCTCGTCTGCTCGGCCGCGGACCGACTGCCGGGCGTGCGCTGGAGGCGCGGGGCGCGGGGCGCGGGGCGCAGGGCGCGGGGCGCGGGCCTCGGCGGCGGCGGCGGCGGCGGCGGAAGCCTAGTGCCCCCGCCCGCCCGGTCCTCTCGCAGAGGCGGAGGCGGTGCCGCGGGCCGCTGCGGAGCGGGGCGCGGGGTCGGCGGCGCGGGGAAGAGCGGGGGCGCGGAGCGAGCGCGGCCCACCGGGCACCGCCAACCCGGCTCGGCAGACGGACGGACAGACGCGGACCGACGCGGCCCCTCCCTGCCGCCGCCGCCGCCCGCCCGCCCGGGGCGCCCACTCGCCGGCGCCAGGCCCGGGAGCGATGACATCGACGGGGAAGGACGGCGGCGGGGCGCAGCACGCGCAGTATGTGGGGCCCTACCGGCTGGAGAAGACGCTGGGCAAGGGGCAGACAGGTGCGTGCGGGCAGGGCCGGGCCCGGGGCTGGAGAACCGGGCGATGCGGGGGGCCGGGGCCCGGGGTCAGAAGGACCTGGGGCACCAAAGGGGACCGGCAGCGCCGCGGGGCTGAGGAGGACCGGGACCGGGGAGGAGCGGGTCACCGGGGCATCCGGGAGGACCGGGGGCGCCGGGAAGGAAGGACCGGGGCTCGGGAGCGCACAGGCCCGCCACAGCCGGGGAGGCCGTGCTGACGGCGCCCGCGGGGCCGGGGAGGAGGCCGCCGGGTGCGGTGCCGCAGGCCTGGCCCGGCTCCTGCGGGCGGGCGGCCGCGAACAATGGGCGGCCGGACGCCGGTCCCGCCTCGGAGTCCCGCAGGTCGCGTGGCTGCGGGCGGCCGGGCGCGGCCCAAGGACACGCAGCTCGGAAGGGGACGCGCCGGGCCAGCGCCCCTCGGCCCGGGCTGCAGGTGCGCGGCCCCGGCGGCCCCATTGTGCGCCCAGCGCCGGGCCCATTGTGCGGCGGGAGGAGGGGGCCGGCGGGCGCCCATCTGCCGTCTGCCGCGGCCGCTAATAGGCGTGCCGCCCGAGCAGCTGCGCCCCGGCCGCGCGCCCCCGGCCGCGACCCCCGACTCCGGGGGGCGGGCAGGTGGGAGGCCGCCCGGTGGGTCTGCGGGCCGACGGAGCCACCCCGGCCCGGCCCGGCCAGACCGCCCTCCGCGGCGGGGATGGAAGAGCGCTCGGCCCTGAAAGGGCTGGACAGCGCCTTTCTCCCTCCCCGCTTCCGCTCGGATCGCCTGCGCCACTGCGCTCCCCAGAGGAGGGAAAAGGCTGATCCTGGGCCCCACCGAGGAGGATCAGGCCGCGGGTCCTCCCAGGCCGCTGCGGAGCTGACCCCGGCCGGGCCTGTGGGAGGGAGAAGGGGCTTCCTGGCTGGTCCTGGCTTTCAGGGATCAGCATGGGTCCCAGCCAGGCGGCCGGTCCCCTCATCTGGCGGATGTTCAGAGTCGCTTTGTGGGAAGCTGGGCTCAGCCATTTTCTTTCTTCTCCCAGGATGGGCCTCTCCTGGCGCACAGAGGTCCGGTTGGCAGTGATCTCCCTGCCGCCCTGGGACGGTCCTTAGACCTGGGGGGAGGCAGGGCTGGGCCCAGCGCCGGTGCAGGTGCAGGTGCAGGATGGGGGCCGGGAGGGGGGGGGAGCTGCTCTAGCCAGGTGCTGCAGGCCCTCCCAGAGCCCCCCAGGGCGGCACGGAGGTGGATGGAACTGGAAGGTGCTGTTGGGGAGGAAAGTGGGCCAGGTCCGCTCCCTCCGAAGGGCAGTGGCTCTGATGCAAGCAGAGAGCGTGAGGCATCTGGGCTGGGGCGGGGGCTGCCCCCTGTCCAAACCCGGTTTAGACAGCCCCCTGTGCCAACTGCTGAAGCACCAAGGGGTCCCTGGCAGCTAGGGCAGTGTGACACTGGGAGTAGGGATGGCACGGCCCGGGTTCGAGGAGGATGAGGAGGAGGTGGCAGACAACCTGGGCTCCACGGAGCTCACACTACGCATGTGTCCTGGGAGGACGGAACAGCTGTAGTTGGTGAAATCCGTGGTAGGGGAGGGGCCTGGGCAGCACCCGGTGGGAGGCAGAGGGATAACCTTATTATCGTACCAATGAAACGCTCGAAGGAAACATCAGCGCGTAAGCGATGACAGGGATGCATTACGCCCGGGGCGCGGGCCGGCCTCCGTGGGTAGGCCTGGTCCCCGCGCTCTTCATTGAGTCCTGCTGTCACACAGTTAATTATAGGAGGACTCCCCTGTAATTAACAATAACGAACACAAAGGGTGTGTGTGTGTGTGTGTGTGTGTGTGTCAACAACACCCCACCATGTGCTGTTTGGAAAAGACCCACAAAGCCAGCCGCCGCTCCCTGGAGGAAAACCTTGCTGGTCCCGTTGAGTGGCCACCCCCAGGGGCTCTGCAGGTCCCATGGCCCCTCCGGCCTCGATGACGGGAGGGCCGGATTCCCAGGGGGACTGTCGGTGCCTGTCAGTGGAAGGGTCCTCGAGTTTGGTGGTTGTGGGGCCTCCTGGTGTGTGAGGGCCCGGCCTGGCCACGGGGCTTCCCAGACGCGGGGAGCGCGAGGTCCCAGGCCCCGCCGTCCGCTCTGGGGGCCGGGAGCCCGTGGTGGGGGCGGTGCGTGGGTGCCTTCTGCCCGGGTGGCGGCTCTCCTGCCGCCATAGTCACCCCAGTCCTCTTGTCTTTGCAAAGTGGGCGCTGTGGCCTGAGGGAGCCGCCGGGAGGAGCGAGGGGCCTTCCGTTCCCAGCCAGGGCCCGCTGGGAGGCGGGCCCGCTGCTCTGCCCCCAAAAGCTGCCTTTGGGCCTCAGACGGGGGCGGGGGTGCTGCCTGGTGTGGAGTGCAGGTGAGGACAGAGCTGCGGCCCTCCTCCCTCCGGACGCTCCTCCTGCGGCCGTGTTGACGGTGGTGGGCAATACTGTCTGGCTAAGGCGGCGTGGGCTCAGCGAGCGGTTCTGTCACTCGAGTTGGGGCTGGGCTGTGGCCGTGGGATCACCTCCCTCTGCCCCATCTCCTTGCACGGTGTCCTCGATGGCCTGGCATGGCCTCTGCAGGCGGCCCATGGAGGCCCCGCTGGCCATCGTGGTTTCTGGTGGCGAGATGGGCTGCAGGGCCTGATGGGGCAGGCACCGCTGTGCTGGGCGGAGTCCACTGCCGGAAAGGCTTCTTCAGCCTGGGCGGGAGATGGGAGGCACCCCAGGCACCACCAGACCGAGGAGAGCTGGTCACTTAGGCCGCTAGGCCGCCCTCCCTCCAGTCCGAGGAGGTGGAGGAGGGCACGGTCCTGCCCAAACCAGAGTGTAACGAGCCTGGTGGGCTCAGCTCCCGGAGGGTGGGTGTCAGCCAGGAGGACTCCTGGGAGGAGGTGGTGGACCCCCGAGAGGAGGGGGGGCAGCAGGCTCTGGGAGCTGGTGTCCACGGGAAGTGGTGCAGCCTGCCCGTGGAGACCCTGCTAGTGGGCGGGAGGTGAGAGAGGTGGCTGCGCGGGGCTCAGGGGTCAGTGGCGCCAAAGAGAGGAGACGGGAGTGAGGGGGCCGCCCTGCCGCTCCCCTGGCTGGGCTCTCGGGGGCGGGTGGGCCCGGGGAAGGGCCTGGCTGTCAGGTCCAGGGTTCTCAGGAGATCTTTGGAGAACCATTGTGGGGTGCTGGTAGCAGGCAGGCTGGAGGGGAGTCCTGGGGTTGGGGGAGCCGGTGAAGATGGAACCAGGTGACCTGGGGAGAGACAGGGGAGAGAGTGAGAGCCCCTGGTGACCACGGCCAGGGGCTGGAGGGCACTCAGCTCGGAGCAGGGTGGGAAGGCAGAGGCAGCAGAGGGCAGGGAGGTACCACGTGGGGTGGAGGCAGGGTCTGGCTGGGGTCTTGCTGGAGCTATGGGGGTGCTGAGGCCAAGAGAAGGAGCTGGCCTTCCTGCGTGGGCTGGACTTGGGTACGGGGCGCGTGAGGACAGAGCAGGACGCGTGGATCCACGAGCACTGACCGAGGGGGACCGCCTGTGGCGTCTGCCGGCCACTGCCACGGGCGGGTCACCGTGGCCAGTGCTGTGTGAGCCGGAGCCTGCTCCTCTGTGCACCAGGCCGGGCCTCAGTCTGTCCAGCTGCTTTATAAGCCAGGAAGCCAGTGCAGGCGCAGTGCTGTGGTCAAGGACAGCAGCTCCTTGGGGACGGGAGGAGAGCACAGTCTGCTCACTGCACGGGCCGGGTTTGAAAGTCCAAGGAAGCAGGACCCTATTCCCAAACCGTGTCGACAGTGCTCCCGGGGAGAGGGCGGAGGTGGGCGAGGCCCGAGCGCTGCCTCTCAGCACCCCATCGGTGACTCGGAGCTCCGGCCCTCCTCCCACGGCGCAGGCTCTCTGCCAGGAGCCCTCTGCTGGGGGCAGGGGGCAGCTCTGGGTGGGCTGTTCCTGGCAGTCTCGGGGTGATGGGGTTCATGCCTCGAAGGATGGGCAGCTTCCTGCAGGCAGGGTCTGGTGCAGGCAGAGCCCTAGGGCCCGGTTCCCAGAGTGGCCCCTGCCCACCCTGGCCTGCGGTGGCTCTGAGCATCTGTGAGTTGTCACAGGTCGCCCCCGGCTCGCCACTGGCTGTAGGGACAGGCTCTGCAGGGGCCTGTGTACCAGGAAGGGCCTGCCAGGCAGAGGGCACAGCCCGGGCACAGGTGAGAACTGCTCTAGCTGTGGGTCCCCCACAGGAGTCACTGAGGATTGGCGTCCCCCCACCCCGCCCCCGGGGCTCCCGGCACGACTGAGGTAGAACCTAGAAGCCTTCCGAGGTCGCTGATGCCCAGCCTCTGCCCTGGCGGGTGCCCTGGGCGCACGGTTGTCTATGGCACGGTCCAGAGCGGCTGCCTCTGACGGCGCACGCACAGGCACCGCCAGGCCGGGCCCTCGCTCTCACATGAAGCCTGCCGACCCCGGCCAGGGCCCCAGGTTCTGACCAAGGGCCATCTGTTCCCAGCAGCCCCCGGGGCTCCCGGTGTGAATGCCGCTGGGCAGGCAGCCACCTGGACGGTGCTGGCGCAGAGGCACAGGGGCCTGGGCCCCTGGAGGACCCGGGTCCCATCGTCCTTGCTGGCAGCTGATGGCTTGTGGCCCAGCGTGAGTGGCTTGTGTGGACTGGGGCCTCCAGGGCCGGCTCCCGGGGCTCCCCCACCGGCAGGACCCTCCCTGACGAGCGGGGTGTGTGAGGGCCGTGCCCGCAGGACACCAGGCTCTCCTGCCGCCCACCCGGAGCCTCCCCTGCCCTGTCCTGGGCCCGAGCACAGGCACCCTTCCTGCCGGGTGCACCTCTCTCTGGCTATTTCTCCTGTTTGCCGCCCTCGGTGTTTACACTGTGCCTGACAGTGTAAGAGGAGGGGGAGATGGGGAGGAGCAGGGAGGACGGAGAGAGGAGAAGGAGGAGGAGGAGGAGGAGGAGGAGGAGGAGGCAGGTGTGGGCCAGGCCACAGCACCATCGGCATCCTCCCTGCCTGTGTGGCAACCCCACTCAGCAAGTGTGCTTGGAGTCAGGGGCCGGCTGCTGAGGGCGGCTCGGGCTGGCTGCGCTGCCCACATCTCCGGGGCAGGGGAGGGTCTACAGCTAGTGCACCTCTGATGGTTAGGGCACCTTCGAGGCTGCATGGTGCGCTGGTTCGGAGAGCGCCTGTGCCTTCAAGGCCACTGACACCGGACCGGCCTCTCGGAGGCCTTGAGGGGGTCAGGCTGCTCTGAAGTCAGCACCTCAGCCGGTGGCAGCACCGAGAGGAGGTGGACGACCCCTGTGTGCATCCTGTGGGGCTGGACCCGGAGCTCCCAGGGCCTTCTGTCTGCCCCCATCTGAGGTGGACAGTGTCCCACATCTGGGGCTCCTTGAAGGGGGGACGCTGCGCTTCCTGGGCCTGTGGCCACCCAGGGAGGGGAGAGGAGAGGAGGAGCCTGGGCCCTGGGTGCTCCTCCAGCCACTTGTCCTGGTCCTGAGGCACAGCGTGGGGACTGCCCGCCGGCTCTGCACTCAGAGGCTGAGGGTTCGGGGTCTCGGGCCCACAGCTGTGGGGCAGGGTGTCCTGCAGCTCCTGTGAGGCTCTGATGGCCGGGGACCATGTGGGCACATCCATTGTGCCTGGGGGCCACCAGGGCGACAGCAGCTGGCGTCTATCAGGGCCCATCTGGGTCTTGGGGGAGGGGTGGGACCTCTGGCTCTTCTAGGGGTGCGTAGGGGGATGGGGAGCGGGGTCCCTGGTGCTGCTCAGGTCTCTGCGGAAAGCCCTCTTGCACGCGGGAGGTCTGCTGACCCTCCCCGGGCCAGGCCTGGTCAGCCCCCCTGTTACCTGCGTGTGGCCGGGTCCCAGCACCGGGTGGCGGGTCCAGGGTGGCCTCCGTGAGCTGGGCCCGCAGTCCTGGTCCTCGCCAGGGATGGCCGAGCTGCCTGAGGCCTTGTCCCAGGGATGCCGGCTGGCCAGCTGCCCCGGACTCAGGACAAGATGGAGGCTGGGCCGGGCCGGGGCTGGGGACAAAGCCGGGATTGTGCGGGCTGGGCCCTACGAGGCGGCCCGGGCTTGTTCTGCAGCCTCTGAAGGGCCAGTGTTCTGAGCCGGCAGCTGGGAGCCCCCCACCCCCGTTGGAGTGGCTCGAGAGAAGGACCCCTTTCTTCCCCGGGTTTTCCCCCCGAGGGTTCGTTTCATCCCTGGAGGCCCGGCCGGTCCTCGGCGTCCCCCTGCTCATCGGGGCGACAGCGCCTCCGGGTGGGTTTCCGGGGTCGTGCACGCAGACCCCAGCACGTGTCCTGGGGACATGCATCCTGGCTGGTGCTGGCCTGCGAGGACAGGGGTGCTCCCCAGGGGGCTGCCGAGTCCCCGTCTGCACAGGGACCCAGGGCCGGCTGCCCCCGACTGGGTCTCGTGCCAGCCCGGACCGCGGGCCTGGCCGAGGGTGAACGGAGGATTCTGGGCCTGTGGTTCAGGGCTGTGAGCTGGGGCGAGGGACGGCTCCCTCGGCCCGCGTGGTGAGGGGGCACCCAGGGCCCCTGTACCGCCGTCGCTCACTCTGGGTTCAGGCTGGTGGGAGAGCCCCGAGGGCAGGGCTGGCCGCAGGGCAGAGTGGGAGGCAGCCTGAATGGCCTGCGTGGCCCGAGTGACGTGGCCGGAGCCCGGGGACACGTCAGCCTGCCGCGTCCTCGCAGGGCCGTGGGCGTCCGTGGGGGCAGCAGGGCAGCCCGGCAAGGAATGTGGCATCTGTGAGGGGCGGTTTGGCCCATGGCCCTGGGTAACCCCAGAAGCACTGGGCAGCCCACTGGCTTGGGCCAAGGCCTGGGGTGGGAGGGTCCCTGCGTGCCGGGGGTGGCCGTCTGGAAGCCTGGCGTCTCTCCTCCCGACCGGCTTCGGCTTGGAGCGCGGGCCACAGGCCAGACTGGGTGACGCCGGGCGCTGCCTGGGCTGGCCTGGTTGGAGGCCCTGGGCCCGGGCTGGCTGTTTCCCGGGCAGGAGGCCTCTCTCCAGGCACTGGCCAGGGGTGGCTGCAGGGTGGGGTGGGGTGGGGCCGGGCGGGGTGGGGTAGGTCCTTCTGCCTGAGACTGGCCCATCGGCCGTCAGCCGAGTGTGTCCCGCTCCCTTGAGGGTGACTGCCCCAGGCTGGTGCCAGGTGGGCAGGTCCCGCTGAAGCCCCTTCCTGGGGTGGGAGCTCAGGCTCTGCTGGCCCCACCCCGCTTGTCTGGCAAAAGCCTGGGAGGGAGTTCAGGGAGCCCAGGGAGTGAGAGTGGCCTGTGTGAGGGGCAGGCCTCTGCTCTTCAGGGTGCGAGAGGAGAGGCCCGGAGGTGAGGGGGCGCCTCCGCCTCTTCCTCTGCAGCCCCCTGCAGGGGCCAGCCCCTGGAGTCCAGAGGGAGCTGGATAGGCCTTCCCATCCCCGACCCAGCCTGGCCGCCCCCCAGGCCCCGTTCCCCCAGGAGCTGGCCGGAAGGCACAGAGCAGTGTGACTGTGGGGTCCCTGGGCAGCCTGTGTGCAGAGCCCCGGAGGCAGGGGTTCCGTGAGGAGCCCAGACTCCACCGCCGACGGCCACGTGTGTCCGCGCTTCCGTTTCCCCGCCAGCTCAGGCGTGATGGTGGGTGAGGCTGCGCCGGGATCGTGTCGCCCTCGGGCCTCAGGCGCGCCCCGGGGCCTGGAATGGCCCCCACCTGGGCAGGGTGGCTGGGGGAGAACCCAGGCGAGTGGTGTGTGCTCATCCCCTCAGCGGTGGGATTTACGTGGAGCTCATTTCTAGGCGGGGATTGTGGCAAAGCCGGGCCAGGCCAGCTGTGCCTGCTGTGGGGCCCAGTCCCAAGGCCTCAGACAGATGGCGGCCCCACCCCGAAGGCTCTGGGTGGGTGAGGGGCTCCCCTCCCTCTTCCTTTGCCACAGGGTGCCACCTGCCCTGGGGCGTGGCCCTGCTCTGCCTGTGTCCCTACCAGGCTGACCTCTCTCACTGCCTCCGGCCCGCAGCTTCCTTGTCCTGGCCCCCCCACCCCCACCCCCCCACGGCTGGGGACTCTGGTTCCTGGGGCCGCAGTCAGGCTGTCCTGGGCACAGCGCCTCCTGTCGTTGCGTGCAGGTATTTCCAGACACAGAGAGAGGAGGGCCCTGGTCCCGTGTGCCCACCCAGCCCCAGGCCGTGTGGCCGGTTCCACTTCACACACCCCTCCCCCCGATCTCAGGCATGTTTAACTCAATATTTTGGAGCCGGCATCCAAGAGAAACTTACAAAGCACAGCACCATCATCGTTGCCCCGAGATTTGAACACGATTTCCAAACGCGCAGAAGTCCCGCCAGAGGGTGGGTTTCCACTCTACCTGGTGGTTTTGGGGGCCTGCCGCCCCTGGAGGACTGGGCCCTGGCTCCCCACCAGGGCGTCTGAAGCACAGGTCAGGTGGCCTGAGCATCTGCTGGGTCCCTGGGGATGCTGATGCTGGCAGGACCCCATGTGGAGAGAACTGGCCTGTCCCGCTCCTTACTCCTGACCTCTGACCCCTAACCCCTAGGGTGCTGCTACATCTGATCTTCCTTACCCGCCCTCCCCTGGTCCAGGCCACCGGAGGTGTCTGATGTTGGGTTCCATGCCCAGCATGTGCTGCTCTCCTGCGGGCGGGGCTCTGGCCAGGTGGGACGATGCTCCCCTCCCTCACGGTGTGTGTGCCTTCGCGGTGAGCCCTCCGGCTAGGACTGTGCTAACCTGCAAGCCCACCACCATGTACGTGGGGCTGCCAGGGGCCAGCAATCCGGAGCAGTGCCCTGGAGCATGACACCCAGGGCGCCGCCCGGAGCGGGAGCTGGGGCCGCCCAGGCAGCCCGGGACCCCTGCTCTCTGCACAGAGTGCCCCTCTCTGACCCGCACTGGCGGCCTGCAGCCTCCTGCCTCCCAGTCTCCAGGGAGAGCAGTGCAGGCCCCAGGACGGTGGCCTCTCCCTCCTGGGAGGCCTGTGGGGATGAGGCTGGGCGCTCCTCTCTGAAGCCTTCGGGGCAGGAAAGAACCTGTCACCTCTCCCGGGAGCTGTCCAGCACGGCTGTGCTGAAGGCTGGGGCTCCCGCCCGTGAGGGAGGCTGCGTGAACAGTGGCGCTCAGACCCCCCAGCAGCTGGGCAGACCTGTGGCAAGTCCCCGCACCTGTCCCCCCACCGTGCTGAGGAGAGGAGGGAGGTGGGAGAGAAGCTGCTGGCCAGTTCTCCGGGGGCTGCCACTGACCTGCTGGGGTGAAGGGAGGGCCAGGGCCTGAGATGTGGGTGCCATGAGCCACAGAGTAACCCAGGAGGCCTTGACCGCTGGGCCCGTGCTCTGCGTCCTGGGGGCTCCCTGGGGAGGGGCAGGCACACATGGGGTCAGGCCCCCTGGCTCCCTCCTGAGACCCTGGTGACGGGATCTTGCTGCCTCAAGTGAAAGAAATGCAGGTGTTTATGCAGAAGATGGGACTGTCCCTGGACGGCCTTGGGGAGGCCGAAGGGACCACCAGCTGAGTGCCAGGCTTTGGGGCACTGGACACAGGGAGCCAACCTCACCCACCCCTCCCACCTCAGATCACCACCTTGGGCTAAGTGCTGGGCTAAGTGGAGGAGATCTCCCACTGAAGGCTGAGGCCGTGGGGTGGGGGGCGGTTTGCTGTTGGGGAGGGTGTGAGGACACCATTGAGGGTTTGGTGCAGGCTTCTCTCTGATAGGAGGCTTGATGACTCGAAGCCCCAGATCCCAAAGGGCGGTGTGGATAGGGCACTCCGGCAGATGCCGGGGGCGGCGGGGCAGTCTGCACACGGACCAGGGCTGTGGGCACGGGGGCAGAAGTGCCTTCAGCTTGCTGGGGCTGCCGGGGTGCCCTGGGGGATGCCCCCCAGACTTGGGGACAGGCCTATGTCTGCGCCACCCCTCCTGATGCCTCCTCCTATGGGGTGCTTCCTTTGGGGTCAGCCGGCCCTGGGACCTCCGCCCTCAGGGCCCTGTGTTGTACCACCCCCTTTGCAGTGCACATGCTCGTCTGGGAGCCCCTGCCCTGTGACTGGGAGCGGGGGGGTGGGCTGAGAGCCAGGCTCGGGGGCTCAGATGGCCAGCGAGGAGTCAGCCTGACGCTCAGCGCTGTGGGCCCCGGAGATGCTCCGGGCCGGCAGGGGCTGAGGGGCCCGGGCCCTGACCTCACAGTCCTGCTCCCGCCCCACCACCCAGGGCCCACAGTGTCCCGAGTCACCAAAGTCAGGTGGCCTGCTGGGCCCAGGTGGCTCACGTTGGTTCTGTGCTGACTCAGGCCTGATCAGCAGCCCTGTCTCTCCCGGCGCGGGGGGAGGGCCCTCTGGGGAGAGGCTGAGCTCTGTGGCGCTCGGTGGGGGACAGCCCTTATCTGGGCTGAGACCCAGGAGCAGCCAGGCCAGGCCAGGCCGGGTCTGGGGCTCCGGCTGCTGCCATGCCCACTGCAGCAGCCCCTCGGGGAGGAGAGCACGGGGCTGTCTGACCAGGGGCGGGACTGCAGGGGGCAGGTCTCCGCTGAGGGCCGTCTTCGGCGGCTGTGTGACTGGCCCTGAGCAGGCTGTAGGAGTCCAGGAGGCAGCCATATCCCCCCGCTCCGCCTTGGGGTCTCTGGCTCATTGCTGGGCCTCGGGGGTTCACCTCTGGGGCTGTACTTACCCCCACGTGGGCACCTCATCTCTTGGATGCCACGTGGCTTCTACCCTAGAGGGGCCTGCAGCCCCGGACACGGGTGGGGCCGCCAGCTCTGGGCCGCGGAGAGGGGTGGGCCGAGTGCGGGGGGAGCAGGGCACCGGTGCCTCTTCACTCCCTGTCCGGGCCCGGCAGGTGGCAGCCAGCCTTGTCACCGGCGAGCAGAGCGGAGCGGGGCCCAGGGCTACAGGCTCCGCTGGTGGCGTGTGTGGCATCAGGATGAGTGGCCTCCGGTGGCATTTGGGCTCGGGGCTTCCTACAGCAGCGGAGCTCGTTTCTAGGATGGGCGGGGATGGTGGCAAAGCCGGGCCAGGCCAGCTGTGCGGCCCAGTCCCAAGGCCTCAGACGGATGGCTGTCTCACCCTCCCTCTTCCTTTGCCACAGGGTGCCACCCTGCCCTGGGGCGTGCATGGCCCTGCTCTGCCCGTGTCCCTACCAGGCTGACCTCTCTCACTGCCTCTGGCCCGCGGGCAGGGACGAGAGGTGGGTGCTGAGAGCCTGCTGCTCGTTCTCCCAGCAGCGGAGATGTGGGGCTCGGGGTCCAGGCCAGAAGGTCGAGAGGCCGGGTGGAGACCCTGGGGCACAGAGCAGGGGCCTCTGGGGCAGGTAGCGCAGCCGGAGGTTGTGTGTGGGTGTGCAGCTGGCACCCGGGGGAAGGGCTGCTCCTCGCTGTCGGTCCCACTCCCTGCCCCCGCCTGCCAGCCCCCAGGAGGGAAAAGGGGGGCAGAGGCGGAAGGCCCGCCCTGGCGCCGTGGCCGTGGGCAAGTCCAGGCGGCGGGCCTCCTGGGAGCAGTGGGAGCACCGGTGTGGGCGGGCGGTGCCTCCCTCCTCCCTCTCTGTCCTCTGAGCAAGCTGC
This sequence comes from Nyctalus aviator, assembly GCA_036971965.1. Classification (NCBI taxonomy): domain Eukaryota; kingdom Metazoa; phylum Chordata; class Mammalia; order Chiroptera; family Vespertilionidae; genus Nyctalus; species Nyctalus aviator. The sequence continues at coordinate 6,196,896 of CM072929.1, read as the reverse complement.
CCACTGCCCGCTAAGCAGATTCTATTCTTACCCCGGCTGCGATTACGTCGCAGGTGCCCTTCCGGGGAAGGCAGGCTCTCCTGGCCCAGCGCCTGTCTGCCTGGCTGTCTGGGTCCAGCTGAGGGACGCAAACTGGGTCCGCGTTCGCCCCCGGAGCGCTCCTGGGTTTCGGTGCCTCCACCGAGCGCGGTCCTGGGCTCTGGGACCAGCCTGGGCCAGACAGGGAATGCCCAGCACATACCCATTCAGCCCAGCGCCTTGGTGTCCGGCTCATGCCAGCCCCGGCTGGGTTCCCTGAGCCCCGCACCCACCCCAGCCCCGCTCCCCAGGCCAGGTGCCCCCGCATGCAGCTCTGGCCGCTGAGGTCGGGATGCCTGTGCTGTGGCTCAGAGGAGGGAATCGCGGCCCAGGGCCCGCCCCTTCCTCCGGGCAGAGCGGCCCAGGGCAGCCCGAGGGCTGTTCTCCTGGGGGAGAGCTAGGGAGAGGCTGTGGCTCGTGTCCCCAACTCCCCCACCGGCTCGCAGGGGTGGGCCAGGAGGTGGGACCTGAGACGGTCCTAGTATTGGGGAGGCCAGGCTAGCAGAGGGTTTATTAAGTACGGTCCGGGGTTTTATTTACGCCAAACCCAAATCTGATGGTGCAGGGTGGCCCTCAGCCCCGCCCCTGCAGAGATGCCCAGTTTTTGTGTGAAATCCTCATGGAAGCCCCAAGGGGGAGACAGGGTGTTGGCACAGACCGGAAAGGCTGCCTGCTCTGCAGCCGGTCGCCCCTCCGTCCCTTCCCTGGCCACCCTGCTGGCCCTCCCAGGGGTCCGGGTGAGGAGGCTGCTAGGGGAGGCGGCGGTGGGCTGTGCCTCCCTCTGCCTGACCACAGGTGGACGTCCACAGGTGGACGAGGGGGCCTGTGTTCCTTGTAGGGTGGGGTGCGAGCTGTGTGCTAGGAGGAGTTTAAGGCGGGCAGGGGAGGGTGGCCTCTGGGGTCTGGTGACCCGCAGCTCCTGCTCCCCGGGGCAGAGGCTGCTGGGAGTCCCGGAGGCTTCTGGGAAGTGTCCCACACCTGCCTCAGATTGGGAGCAGCTTGGCCTGGCTCCATGCCTGAGGTCCCCCCGCGTCCAGCAAGCCTGTGGCGGTGGCTGGGGTAGCAGCCATCTACCGACGAGGTGTCTGTTGGTGTGTGTCTGTCTGTGTCATGACAGGCAGAGACGCCGTCGGCGGGGTAGGTTCGCCAGGTAGGTTCCGGCCTCATCATGGCACCATCCCCATTGCCACCCCACCATGCCGCCATCCCTGGGCTCGGTGGGCTCACAGCTCTGCCGGGCAGGCTGGGCCTGGGCCACAGGCTGTCCACCTCTGAGGTGATTCTTGCGTCACCAGCCGGGCCCTGGGCCCCTGGCACTGAGTCACTGCCGCCGCCCACCACGGATCTGCCCTCCGCGCCTCACCCCACCTGCACTCCCACACGCCCCGGGGCCTGGCCAGCCGCTAGCCCGGGCACTGCCGCCAGGCCTGCCTCCCCGCCACGCTGCGGCCTTCCCCCGCAGCTGGGAGTCCCTGGGGCAAGACCTCGGCCTTTCCTCCACAGCAGCCCCTGAGCCCGGCCTTCTGCTGCCTGCTCCCCGCCGGCCTTCCCGCCCCTCCTCTCCCCGGCCCCTCGGGCCCGCCGCCCACCTCCCTGTCCCAGCCTGCAGGGCTTGGCTGGCCGCGCGGCATCCACCCCCAGACCTGCGGCTCCTGAAACTAGGGCACCGGCTTAAAAAGAACACCATCGCCAGATGGGACTGCTGAACAGCTACCGGGTCCAATCAGGAGAGTCCCTTCGTCTGACTTTACAGCCTCGGATTGCAGAGCCAGTTAATAAAGATCCAGTGTGGCCGTGCGCCCCGTGGGGCTCGAGCGGTGTGGGCCGGATGGCTGGGCGGGGGCACCCAGGAGCCAGGCAGCCGTTTGCCGTGGCTCTGCCCAGGGCCCCCCTGAAACTGGGGGGCTCACAGCGCTTGTGTCCCGGATAAGGCGGTTGGGTCCCCTTGGGCGCCCGCCCATCCCTGCGTGTGGCTGGAAGGGTTGTGACCTGGCTGGGTGGAAGGGGGCGCCCTGATGCTCCCTCCTCCTCCTGCCTCCCTCTCTCCCAGCTCACCCCACCCCGGCCCTCGGGTCGCCTGACCAGCACATGGGGCTCGTGCCCTGAGGATGTGGTGCTGAGCATAGAGGAGGCGGGCGCCCTTCCCCTCCTGGTCACCGGCTAGGCGGGCGGGCGGGCTTCCCATGGCTGAGGGAGGCGCGGCTGGGTCCTGCTGGGATGGGGGAGGCCCTGCGTGGAGGCAGGGACACCATGGGGACCACAGCAGAGGGGAGCAGGGTGAGTGCAGTGGGTGGGCCTGTTTGGGGGCTCCTGGTTCTGGGGGCGTAGGTACTGGGTTGGGAGGAAACCAAGTGGGGTGGTGCGGGAGGAGGAAGGGTACCCTGTTGCATCATACACCCCTTGGGTCTACTGCTGCCTCTGTGGTAGCCATGGCAACCAAGGAGCTGCTAAGGCTGGGCATCCTACTCTGCTTAGGAGAGGGAATCCCCTCCCGCTCCCCCTCCTCACAGTGCTCACCCTCAACACCCGAGGGTGGGGGATCTGCGTGGCCTCTTGCCAGGGCCCCCTTCCCTCCATCCCCCCTCCCTTTCTGACCATGCAGCCCGGCGTGGCCGCGGGAGGAGGCCCCAAGCCTGCTCCTTCTGCAGCTGCAGCCCCACCTCGTGGGACTGAGTCCAGTACCTTCCTGTGTCCGTACCTCCTGGTGCGCTGGGCCCTTGGGAGGAACTCAATGGACGTGGCTTCCTAGGGCCCTCCCGCCACAGCCCCAGCTCCAGCCCGTCTCCCGGTCCCCGGGGGAGGTGGCCCTCGGGCGCTGGGCATGAGGAGAGCAGGCTGGTGCCTACTGTGCACCCACATCTCCGCCTTCCACTCCGGTGGCCATCCTTACACCGCAGGTGAGACCTCGCCGGCCAGCCCTCGGAGGCGGCCCTGTGCGATGGCCACCGAATTCTGGTTTGTGCCGGGCACGTGGGTTTCTTAGGGGAAGGAGCCTGGCTCCTCTGAGGAGAGTCGAGGTGGGTAAGTCGAGCTCCTCCCGTACCATTCCCCCATTTACCCGCCCGTCACTGGGGCCGCTCAGAGGCCTGCGGCAGCTGCCACACGCCGGGTGGCGATGGTCTGTGTGGCAGCCCAGAGGAGGCAGGTGGACAGCGACAGCGAGCAGGGGCTGTGGAGGGTGAGGGGGGCGCTAGCACCCCCGGGGCCGGAGGAGGGACCGCGGTCCTGAGGTCCGTGAGAGGGTGAAACCGTCAGGCACAGGGAGAAACCGTCAGGCACAGGGAGAAACCGTCAGGCACACCTCCCCGTGTGGAAAAGCAGTTGGGGTGGGGGCTGCTGGGAAGCAGGGTTCAGGGAGCAAACCAGAGCTGAAACACAAAAGGAGAAAGAGACACCGCAAGTTCAGGCCTGTTGCCGGCTGTGTGCGGTCACCTCCGGGCCGCCGGCTGCACCCCCTGGGCCTGGGGCCTCAGAGCCAAAGGGGCACGGTGATGTGCTCGGATGCTGTGCATTTTGGTCCCCTGGGACCTCGGGGCAGTAGCTGCCCCCGACTGCAGAGCACATGGTGGCTCCTCCTCTCCCAGCCACAGCAGGTGCAGGCAGGGCCACCAGCTGGGCACCACCCTGTCAGTAGCCAGGATGGTACCTTCCCCTGGATCTGGCCTCAGGGAGGCAGGGTGGGTGGCTGGCCCCGGGGGTGCTCCTTGGTGGTGCACAGCGGGGCGGGGGGGGGATGTCCGGGACCAGGTAGGCCCTCAGCCATTCCCCAGGACAGCACAGGTCCTGCCGGGACAGGGCTGGCGCTGGCGCTGACGCGGGCGGAGGCGGGGCCTTGGAGGCGGGAGTGAGGGGAGGCTCGGCCTCGCCTTCTGTGCAGGACGCAGGTGCTGGCAGGGCTGCAGCCAGGCCCTGCGCTCGGGCCAGGGGGCTCCGGGACCAGTGGGGGCTGCACCAGCCTGCTCTGAGCCCACAGCCCAGCTGATGGAGCAGGAAAGAAGGGGGTGGGGAGAGCTCTGAGTGCTGCCTGCCTTTTCTGCTCCGTTGCCATGGCAACATATGGCGGTTTGGCAGGAGAGAGGAGGGGGAGGGCTTTGTATGAGGCAGCTCTGGGTTTAGAGACCAGCTGGGGAATCCTTCAGGGATAGGGGTGTGGGGGAGCTGGCCGCCAGGCTAAGAAGGCTCCTCTCTTGGGGCCCCCCGAGCAGCCCCTATTCCCCGCGGGGCAGGTTTTAGATGCAAACCCATCTGAGCTGCCACAATGGCCCACTGGCCCACTCTCGCCCACCCCTCCCTCTCCTCCTTGCTCCCGGGCCAGAGGGCTGGGAAAGAGGCCACTGCGCCCACCTGGACAGCCCTCGAGCCTGGGTCAGTGGGCAGAGTGGGGGCTGCAGCTGGGCAGTGGGTTGGGGAGAAGGCACGGCTGGGGCACAGCAGCCTCACTCACCCCTGTGCGGCCACACTGCAGGGGCACCCGCCACTGGCACTGGCACTGGCACTGCCCTGGAAGGCCATGGCCCAGCCGCTGGGGGCGTGGGGCTCAGCCTTCCCGGGATGGTCACCTGATCACACAGAGCCTGCCCCCTGCACCCCAGCTCCGCTCCCACTGCACCATCCTCCTCCAGGCCAGGCTGGCTCTTCCCGCAGAGGCAGCTTCCCCCACGCTCTGCCCGTTGTTCCTGTGTGAGCGTTTGCGCATGAGCACACCTGTGTGAGGAGTTTGTGTGTGCGCACTACTGGGGGTCTGCACGTGTGGAGGATGTGAGTGTGCGGAAGTGTGAGTCTGCGTGTGTGACTGGGTGTGTGTGCGCGCAGTGAGCGTGAGTCTGTGTGTGTGCGCACGAGTGTGAGTGTGAGAGACACCCTCCTTCCCACTGGAAAGCCCTGGGCACGTTCACCTGCACCCGGTGAGGCCCGGCTGCGAGGTTCCCCGGCGGGAGTGCTTGCACCTGAGCTGCGTCCTGGGCCTGGCACCCGGGGTGTGAAGGCTGCTGGCCACCTGCCCGGCCCCTGCAGGGCCAGGCTCACCAGTCTGACGTCCTGAGTGGGACGGGGTGGAGCAGGGATAGTGCCGCTCCCTTAGCCCAAGGCTGTGCCCGGGGCTAGTGCTGCCGTCTCTCCGCCGCCCCGGCCGCAGGCACCGCTGGTCTTGCTGGACGTGGTCACTGCTAGCCCCTGTGCCTCACTGCCCGGAGCCTGCGCCACCCGGCCTGCTAGGGGGAGGGGGGCGCTGTGGCTGGTTTCTCTGTGGCACCGCTCCCCTCCCTGCCTCGCACCCCAGCTGCGCTGACATCTGACCCCCAACCCAGATGTGGGTCCTGGGCCCCAGCTCCACGATAGAGACCCCCTGGGCCAGGAAAGGCGTGGGGCACCCGGGCCTGTAGGCAGGGGCTCGGCCTTTCCCCGGGCTTGTATCCCACCACCTGCCGGCGCCTTTCTGGGCAGAGCTGGTGGGGGCCAGGAGGGCTCCTGACCTGAGCTCGGGGGCAGGGGGACCTGCTGCGCCCTCACCCCGCTAGCCCCTCAGGCCACTTCTGGAAACTCTGTGGTTGAGGGGCAGGGAGGCTCACCAGTGGCTGTACCTCCTGAGAAGGTACAGGGACATCCCGCCCAGGACACACTGGCTGCTGGTCCCAGCCATGGCGATAGGCAGGGAGAGGACACGGCCATCTGGAGTGAACGAAGCCTTAGGGAGACACCAGGCTGAAGGCTGCAGGGGAGAGGACATTGCCAGGGACACCAAGGCCAAGGGCAGACCCAGCCAGTGGTCAGTGCTGCCGGGCAAAGGACTGGAGCCACCTTGTTGGCCAGAGGCTCATCTTTGGGGCTTGGGGTATGAGTGGGGCTGCCCTGGCAACCTGGGGGGACATGTGCCCCACCCCTACTGGAGGGCTCCCTTGGAGATTGGGCCCCTCCCTGGGGGCTGGGTGCCCACCTCACACACCGGACCCCAGAGAACAGCCATTCCTACAACAGAACCGGGAGGTTGTCCTCGGGCTGTCTCTGGCCCCGGCATGCTGGGCTTTGTCTCCGTCTTGGCGAGAAGACAGGGGATGGAGAGAGGGGATGCCGGCCTAGGCTGCCCGCCCCACACACACACACCCTCAGTAAGGGTCCCGCTGTGTCTGCAGCCCCATCATCAGGCCTAGCCCTGACATGCTCTTTAGGGTCCTGCCTCCCTTCTTCCAGAGGTTTCCAGAATGTTTGGAGATCTCGCCTGGCCCCTCCAGGCCCCTTCTTGTTAAGTGGACTCAGCAGGAGGTAAGCACAGGGACCTGAGTCTGTCTGGGGGTGGGCTCTGGCCCCAGCTCAGCTCCTCCCAGGGCCCCACACACCTGTCCCAGCCCCTCCCTCCCGGAACTCCACGCTCTGCCTCCTCCATCACCTGGGCAGCGAGTCCTATGGGACCCGTCCTCTCCACTTCCCTCTGAACATGCACCTCATGGCAGCCTGCTAGGGACACCTCCAGGCACCCTGCCCCTCCCCTGTTCCCAGCTGTGTCTGTGCTGGAGCCCACGCCAGCTGGGGTGGGGGTGGGGGGCGGGCAGGTCGGCCCCTGTGACGGAGCCTGCAGACCTGGGCGCTTGGTGTTCAGCTGGTGCCCAGCACCTCGCCCCTTCTCAGCTTTGACCTTGGGAGCCTGCCTGAGTGTCACTGGGAGGAGGAGGGTCTGTGACCCACCAGGGATCACAGCCCCCACACCCTCACCCTCTACACACATGGGCTCCTGGAACGTGAGTTCTTAACCCTGGGGCTCCAATGGTGGTTCCTTTCAGCATCTTCCAACTGGGTGCAGAACGAGGAGCTTTGGGGGATGCAGGGGGATGTCTACTGACTTTCAGGGGGGCTGGTTCCACGCCCCTGAACACTGCCTTTGGGCCCCACAGCTGGGTCTCTCCCTGGTGCAGGCCCAGGCTGCCTCTGGGGACCAGTGTATAGGATTGCGGATGTATGTATGTAGTGGCTCTCCTCCAATCTTTACCCCGGCAGGAGAGGGCATTAGGACGCTCCTGGGGCTGGAGGGGCCACATGAGCCCCCACCCCAAGACGGGACAGGGAGCCAGGCCTCAAAGTCTGGGCCCTGCCCACAGCCATCCTCCCACCCCCGTCCTGGGCTGCAGAGATGGCCCCTCCGCCGGGGACAGGCCGTGGTCCTGGAATAGCCCAGTTACGTAAGGAGTGCCAGAATACCCCTCCCACCCACTCCATCCCTTCCTCTCTTGGCTCTAGGGCCGCCTGGGGGGGAGCGGGGTCCTTCTGTCCGGGAGAGGGGCCTCTGCTGTCCTGTTTGGGGGCTGTGGAGGGAGGGCAGGGAGCTCAGCAGAGGCAGCCCAGCGGCGGCACCGAGTGTGAAATAGTTCAGGGCTTAATTAATTTAATTTGAGAGGTTCCTTTTCGGAGCGTGAACGGTCGTCTCTTGGGAGACGCATTGCTGCCTTCCCCTCCGCCTGCCTGGCGCTGGTGGGCGAGGGAACAGCGGAGTCTCTATCGAGAGGGCGCCCAGCCCCTCTCTCTCTGTCCCCTGCTCCCGAGCCTTCCTGGGGGCTCTCCTTCCGACCCCGACCCCGGAGGAGGGTGTGTGAAAAGGGGGGGGGGGCGAATGGGGGGGGCAGTGTCACTGCAGCTGCGGTGGGCAGGGCTCCCCGAGAGCGGAAATGTGGGCGCGCTGGCGAGGATTCCTGGAGCAAAGCTGGGGGCAGGGCGCAGGAGCCAGGCGTGTCTTCCCCCCCCCCCCCCAGGAGGCGGCGAGGGTTTGGGGAGGGGAGGCTGAGAACCGGGGCACCTCAGCCCACTGAGCTGGGAGGGAGTTCGGCGGGGCGGGGGCGCGGGAAGGACTCCGCTGGGACCTAATGAGGGGGAGCGAACGGCGCTTTGATGTCTGCGCGCACCCCCCTGCCGCCGCAGGCAGTCTGATCAGTGTGTCCCCTGCGGCCTGTGTCTGCGGAGCCGGGCGCTGTGCTGCGGAGGGTTTGCTGTGGGCCTGGCCGCCCCCTGGTCTGGGGGAGGGGGGAAGGTGCTCACTGAACCCCAGAATCCAATCCGCTGGCCCCGCTTTTCTGGCTCCGGGCGCCGGATCCGCCCTCTGCCCGCGAGGAGGGGGCTCTGAAGCCGGAGGAGCGCGCGTGGGGCCCGGCCCCGGGCCCAGGAGGGGAGAGAGGTAGCCCCCAGGCTTGGGCTGGGTGAGGGAGTCACTGGTCTAGGCTTCCGGCCGCTCCTTCCAGTCGGAGGGAGGGTGTCTGGGGTGTACAGGTCATCCCTTGCTGCGTACCCCCGAACTAGAAAGGCTCGGGTCTAGGCCTCAAGCCCTGGAAACAGCCGGGGGGGGGGGGGGTGGCCGCAGGAGGCGCCCCAGGAGCGCTGGCCCCCCGGCTTCCGAAGGCCCCTGCGCCCTGTGGGCGGGGCCGCGCGGGCCCTGTCCGTGGTGCTGAAAGCTGCCCCGGTGCCCGCGCTCCCGCACACCGGCCCGCCCTCAGCTGCTCTGGGAAATGAACACCATCGGCCCCTGGGCTCTGGGTTTCGCCCCACTTCCTTGCCCGGAGCGTTGTTACCTCCCTAAGCCTGTGCGCAGGGGCGGAGGGCGGAGTTCTGCCCGCACCCGCTGGGGCAGCGACCGGGCAGGGCTTGTGCAGGCTTCCACCTGAGCCCTCGTGCGGTGGCGGGCACGTGGACCTGGGTGCCGCAGAGGCTTGGCCAGCCTGCCCCCCTCGCTGAGAAAGAGCAGGGCAGTTGTGAGGATCAGCATTGCCCGGAGGGTACTTGGGAGCCTTCGTTCTGACCAGACATTGCTGGAGCGGGTGGCCCCATCCAGGCCCGGCACTGCGGGAGCCCACATGCCCCCGGGTCAGCCATGGCTCCAGGCTGAGGGGTCTGCAGCCCACAGGCTCCGAGCACCCCTTCCGGGGTCAAGCAATGGTGAGAACCAGCTGGACCTGCACTGCGGCTCCTTCAGAGGTGGCCGAACCCACAGTGCTGCCCCCAGGGTCTCCTGGCTGATGCCGGGTGGAGAGCCCACTTCCTGTCAGGAGCCTGGGGCACACTTGCTGGCTGTGGGGGCAGCTCCCATCTCAGTGAGCCACCTGACCATAAGTTCTTCGACCAAGTTCCCGGGGGATGAACAAACGTCCGGGGAGTTTTCCGATGAAAGGAAACCCGAGGTAAATACTCGTGTGAGTTGAAAATGCCTTCACTGGGCTCCACGAACGGCCACACAGCTGGTCGCTGACACACAGAGCCTTGTTCCTCCTGTTCCAGGGGCTGGAGTCAGCGGGCTGGTTCTCCCGAGGCTGTGAGGGAGAAGCTGTCCGGCCCCGTGCCCAGCTCCCAGGGTTCGCCCTGAGTCTGTGTCCCATCTCCCTGTCTTTCTCCTGGAAGAACTCCCCGCGGTTAGGGCCTCCGAGTGCAGGGGATCTCACCAGGCAACTCTGTAAACAAGGTCACGTGCGGGCAGTCCAGGGACTAGGACGTGGACACACCTTTTTGGGGCACACACTCCATTTGTGGTTGGGACCCCAGGCGGATCCCTCAGTGCCTCCAGGGGCTTCCGAAAGGCTCGGCCATCATCGGGAGCTTGGTCACCTGCCCCTGCCTTCCAGCAGCTGGCTGTCCCCTCCATTCCCCACTCCAGTTCCGGCACAGGGGGAGCTGGTCCTGGGAGCCAGGCAGGCACTGGCTTTCCCGCAGCAGCTGACTCCCCCACTCCTCTCTCTCTCACCTGAGGGGAGCAGGCCAGCAGGCGGGGGGTGGGGACTGAGCAGAGGCAGTGGTCTTGCCACTGCTGCCAGGGGGGCCGCTGGGCCCACTTTAGTGAGGGCAGAGCAGGCTGGTATGTGGGTCCTCGCCTGGGCGTGGGGCTGTGGTCCCTGTGGGGACAGTGTCCTCGGCAGCAGCTCCTGGGACACTCAGGTCCCAGCACGGTCAAGGGCAGCTCGCAGGCTGTGAGCTCCAATCCAGGTCGCTAGGCAGAGGCTGTTGGGGGTGGAGGACTGCGCCCTGTCCTCCCCGCAGTCCCGTGGCCCTCATCACAGCGCTGCGGCTGCCCCTGCCTGCTCTTGGAGACTTCTCCCCGGTGCCCACACGCTGCCAGCCCAGAGGAGGCCGTACTGGCTCGGGGCTGCCCACTCTGCTGACTCACTTTTCCAAGAGCCAGTGCAGTCATCCCCCCAGGCAGGAGGGCTGTCTGCCGCACTTGGCGCAGGAACTGCCCCCCAACATCCCCACAGTGAGGCTCGTGAGGCGGCGGAAAGTGGGTCACTGTTAGCTGTGCTCGTGGCCCCGGGGAGCTGGCCACACGGCCCCAGAGGCGCAGCTGTCAGCGGTGCTGCAGGACAGGGAGTCTCGGGCCCAGGACTCAGTGGCGCTCAGAGTGGTCCTGTGAGCTTAGTGGCAGGACCCGGGAGGCTGCCCTGCTGCTCCTGGGCTCAGAGCTGGGACTCTGGCACATCCTGTCCCCCATAAGTCTCGGGGTGCTGCCCACTGGTCACCCGTGCCCAAGGACCAGCTGACACGCAGCCAGGTGCCTAGTGGCCTGTGGTGCTGAAGTGCGTGGCCCAAGGGAGGCCAGGACTTGTCTGTGACAGGAGGAAACGGGGTGGGGGGAGGGGGGAGGCAGAGGCCAGAAGGACTTCAGGAACAGGAACTCCAGGGCTCTGGAGCGCGGGCCCCACTGGAGGAGGGGCAGGGCTGTGGCTGGGGAGGGAGGAGGGGAGGAGAGGAGGGGAGAGGAGGGGAGGGGAGGGGAGGGAAGGAGGGAAGGTGGAGGGATTGGGGGAGGGCTGTGGCGGGGCCAGCCAGGGGGTGATGGGACCTCTTCTAGGCTGTCCTGGGGACGTGTGGGGGAGAAAACAAGGGGGAGACGAGAGGCAGGCTTGTGGAGCTGAGCGAGAAACAGGGCGGCCCTGGTCTGCCCTGTGCTCCTGGAGGCCTGACTGCAGGGCCAGCCCTCTCTGCAGCGGGTCCCACGCCCACAGCGGGCACGCAGGGAGACGTGGTCTGGAGTCCGGGATGTGAATGGGGAAGGGCTCTGCTGGCTGTGGAGGAGCTTCGGCCCCGTGGTCACCTCCCAGGACGCTGCCAGCGGGGTTGGGCGGCTCCCAGGTGCCGTGCAGAGGCCCCGGGCTGTGTCTCGGGGTCACAGGGCTGCTGGGGGTGGGTTTCCATTGGTGAGGACCCCCCAGGCCCAGCCAGGCAGCCAGCACGCCGCAGCAGCCGGACACCTGCAGGGGGAGGCCCCAGGCCGCCCCGGGCAGGACACAGGCCAGCTTCAGGGAGGAGATGCCAGAAGCTAACAGACCTGAGGAGAGGAGGGGGGAGGGGAAGGGGGTCAGGCCGCTCTCCCCGCGGCTATTGGCTCCGGGGTACAAAGCCCTCCCCGGACAGACTCACCTCCAGCCACAGAACTCCTCCCGCGCCTGGGAGGGGGCAGCTGGGAGGGGCCGGGTCACGGGCCATCTGTCAGGACCCGGCCCAGGCAGGGAGCTGGGAACTACTGCCCTTTGGGGGCGGTAACCATAGGCACCGCACCAGTCTTCCTCACCAGGGAGCGGCCGGCACTGGGAAAACCCCTCTTCCGAGCACACCAGCCGCCGACTGCCGCGGCGCCTCCCGCAGTGTGACACGGGTACTTTCCTCTCCCCGTGTGAGCCTGTGTTTGCTATAAAGGCAATAATTAGAGATAAAACGCCAATTGGATAATGAGCCTGAGCACTTGGAGGGCTGGTGATTAGGGCGGCTGTGGCTTCCCCAGCAGGAGCCGCTCTGCCCGCCTGAGGCTGCGGCGACTGGGGAGGCTCCTGCGGAGACGCCCCCGCCGGTCCCCAGGGACGGGCAGGACTGCTCGGACTCATCCAGGGCACCTCACTCACTGTGCCCTCTCTCCTTGCCTCCTTTCTGGACACCAGCTGGTGACACGGCCACCGCATCTCCCCGTCTGTGAAATGGGTGCGGGGGTGTGCCGCTCGGCAGACAGCTGTTGTCTTCGGCGGCTGCACCGTCTAGCTTCCTGCTTCCGGAGGGTCCCTGGCCCTGCTCTGGTGCCCTGTCAATGTGAGGCCCCGAGCTTCCTCTCAGGAAGCAGGAAACCCCCCCACACGTCTGTGACATCTGCTTCTAGGGACCCCGAGGAACGTGTGAGGGCGCTGGTGTGCGTGTGCCTCCTGCACAGGCTGGGCGCGAACCAGCGCCCTCCGGTCCTGCTCTGTCCGCCTCGGTGGCGTCACAATGTCCACGTCCATCCAGGAGCTGCTGACCGGCCGTAACTAACGTGCACTGTCGGGGGACATGCCGTTGTTCACGTTCTGCTCCACGGACAGCCCTGCAGAGCTGGCCCAGGGCCATGCCGCCTGCCGCACGCCCCCGCCTCTGCCCCGCGGGGTCCCTCAGGAGCCCACCTCGCCTGGCACCCGCCCTGGGCACTGAGGACTCTCTCAGGGTAGTTGGTGGCCTTTGCTTCCTGTCACCGCTGTTCCCTGGCTCCTCCCGGCCTGCCAGCCTGTTTGCGGGGCTGGCCAGACAGTCCTCCCTCTGGCGCTGTCCTCCCTCCTGTCTGGGCCAAGCACTGGAGGGTCGGTGCCAGCTGTTGCTCTTGGAGGCAGTGGGGTCCCCAGATGGACGGGGGTGCTGCCTTCTCCCACCCGACCCGGAGCCACAGGGCCCCTGAGCAGATCAGAGGCCGCCAGGGAGAGGCCAGGAGCCTGCTGCCCTTCCCGGCAGGGGCCCGGCTCAGCGAGCGACCCTGCGGGCACTGGGGCCTCAGGGCCCCACCTCCGGGCCTCCGGGGGCACAGCCTCATCTCTCGGCCTCAGCAAGGCCGCGGCAGCGGGAGGAGGCCTCCCTGCAGGAGGCTTGGGGGAGGCGTGGGTGCGGGACACACCGCAAAGGGCTCCGAATTGGTAACAAACCGCCCCCTCCCCGTGTGAAAAGGGGCGGAGACAGACCCTAGCAGCCGGGCCCTGAGGGGTCTGGGTGAGATGACAGGGAGGAGGGGCCTGAAGTGAGTGACAGTGTGGTGTCCCTCAGCATCCACAGCGGGCAGTCCTGACGTGGTCTGCATCCCTTAACAGCCTCCGTCCCGGTCAGGCTGTGGTGCTGTGGCTAACAGGCCCCCCAAATCAGGGAGGGGAGTGCGGGGTGTCTGGGGCCCGAGGCCACAGAGCAGTCCAGCAGGGGGCAGCTGGCAGAGGACTGGGTGCTGCTGGGAGGGGCTGGAGAGGCAGGCACCCCACTCTGCCCACATGACAAGGGACCAGGGTCCTTGAAGTGCGGCCAGGAGGGCAGTTATCGTTCCCCCCAGAGGGGGCTCCGGGGCAGACGGTGCGAGGCAGGCTGAGGTGTGCTGCCTGCGTGGCCGTGGGCCTGGCCTGCTGCCTCGGTGCCTCTGTCCAGGCTGAGGAGGTGGCAGGCGCTGAGTGTGCTGGAGGCGGGGCCTCCTGGGCCTGAGGGCACCCAAGCTCCCCTGCTGGGGGCATCTAGGCAGCTGAAGGCCTGGGGGCAGGGCTCAGCGTCACCCACATGGGAGTGGGGTGTGGGTGGGGCAGAGCTGTCCTGGGCTGTGACCAGGGAGTGTGGGAGGGCAGACAGTGGCCACAGTCCAGCTGTGGGGCAGGGTCGGGCAGAGGCCAGACTTGGAGTGAGGGGCTGTGGGCTGTGAGTGGCATCCCTCCTGGCCAAGCCCTCCGCCCGGACCACTCCGGGGTTAGGCACAGCTGTGGGTCTGACAGGCTTCTCTCCCTGCAGGCCTTGTGAAGCTGGGGATTCACTGTGTCACGTGCCAGAAGGTGGCCATCAAAATCGTCAATCGGGAGAAGCTCAGTGAGTCCGTGTTGATGAAGGTGAGCCGAGTGGGGCAGGCAGGGCGGTGGGGTGGGAGCCGGCCCCGCCATCAGTGCCACAGGCCGGCCGAGGGCTCAGCTGCAGGGGAGTGAGCCAGTGTGACGCCGGCACTCTGTTTAGGCGGTGAGGGACATCAGTGGGGACCCCTCTGGCTGCTGAGGGTAGAGAGGGATTGGGTGGGTTTGCCGGGGGACCCCCGAGGACCCGAGGTGGGTGATTTTCAGGGGAGGTGGCAGCTGCTTGGATCGATGGGGCAGTGCGGGGCGGGGGGGGGGGGGACGGACAGGTGGACGCTGACCCTGCCTTGGGTAGCACTTGGCTGAGGTCCTGGACTCCGGCTGGGACTCTGAGATGTCCAAAAGGAGAGACAGCAGCTGGGGAAGGAATGGGGCTACAACGGGGGCCCATCCCCCTGAAGGCTGGCAGGGACCACATGCAGCTGGGCAAGGGGCCCGAGGCGGCCCTGACCCCGTGGGGCTGCGTGTGACGCTGGGTAGGCCGGGCCACCCCACAGCGGGGAGATCCTGCGCTAGACTGGCCCTGCCCCAAAGCCCCTGCTGCACCCAAGAGCCCCAGCCGCGCCCCAAGGGGCTGGGCCACACCTCCCCTCTGCTCCCAGCGGCCGAGGCTCCTGGGGATGGGGAGGCAGGGCCCACGCCCCACAGCCCCCCCCCCCCAGGCAGGCACGTTTTGGGCATTGGATGGGCACAGGGCCTCCAGGGGCGGAGCCCGCGTGATGCTCTCCTCCTCCGCAGGTGGAGCGGGAGATCGCCATCCTGAAGCTCATCGAACACCCCCACGTCCTCAAGCTGCACGACGTTTATGAAAACAAAAAATATTTGTAGGTATTGCTGGGTCTGGAGAGTTGGGGTGGCCAGAGAGAAGGCCGAGGGCCGAGGGGGGGTAGGCGGGGAGTGGGGCCCGGCAGGGCGGCCTCAGGAACATCACTGCTCCTGACCAAACACCGGGACTCACAGCCACCACCTGAGCCACCGTGGGGTCAGGGCTTCCTGGAGGCGTGGCTGGGGGGGGGGGCAAGGGGCAGGGCCATCTGGGTCTCTACACAGCAGGAACGGCCCAGCTCCAGTGCTCAGCAGGACGGATGGCGGAGCTGCCCCATGGGGGCGCCTTGAGGAGCAGGGACGCTCCCCACATGCCTTAGGGGGGCTGGTGGTGGTGGTGGGGCCCGACACTGGTGAGCCGCAGGAACCGTGACAAGGGCACCCACCGGGGACACCCCCACTGGCTTGAGGGCGCTTGTCTGGCAGTGTCTTGGTGATGTCCCATGAGTTTGGGGGGCAGGCAGGAGCGGGGGCAGACCTGGTCCACCTCTACGCACAACGTGCAGGACCCCGGTCACCTCCCTGTTTCTGGGGAGGTACTTCTGAGGACGGACACACGAGGGCGAGGGGCAGAGCACTCGGCTCTGAGGGGGCCACCCGGGGGGCGGTGGGGGGCAGGAAGCAGGGAAGGGCCTAGGAGGACAGCCCGAGGAGGGGATACAGCTCGGGCAGAGGCCTGGTGACGGGAGCAGGATGCCTATGATGAAGATGGACAGTGGGCAGTCCAGGTCCTGTGGGGCCAGCCCCCTCCCAGGGAGTCAGAGTCCCAGGACAGCACAGGGAGCCTAGAGGTGCAGGAGCAAGTGGGCTCACCTGCGGGGCACCGCCAGCCTGTGCTGTGCTTTCCCGCTCGCACCTGCGTGCCACCCAATGCCCCCGGCATGCCCCCAGCCCCTCCCCCTCCTCTCCACAGACAGACTCCTATGCCCTGAGGGTGCCCCCCACACTGACCGCTTGAACCCTGTGAGACCAGCTCTGGAGACAGCTGTCCCCGTGGCCCACACACTCCTCTGCCCCTGCTCTGTCGTCTCCTCCGTCCCGCTCCCTCCCGCACGCCACTGCTGCCCACTAGCAAGTCCCAGGGGATCTGCACAGCCCGGTCCAAGCTCCTCTGAGGCCCCACAGGCTTCAGTGCCCCCGAGTCCAGGACCCCCAGCCCCGAAACCAGCCCACAGGCTCCACCAGGGGCTCGGCCAGAGGCTTCTCCTTCGTCACCTTCCGAGGGCTGGGGTCTCCCCGCCACCACCCCAATGTCTTTCTGCCCTCCCCCCGCTTTCCCACCTGAGGGTCTGTGTCTGATCTGCCCCCTGCTCCGGGGGCCCAACCTGGGCTGGGCAGGGCCTGGGAGGGCCACTCCCCGGCTCCTTGAGGGTCGTCAGCAGCCATAGTGCCCCACTAACCCTGGAGACCAATGGTCCCGCAGCAGGGGGCCCCTGGAGGCGGGCTTGCCCGGCGTGGGGGAGGCGGGAAGGGGGTCCTCATCCCGAGGTGGGCCAGCAGCGTGAGCACCCACCTGAAGCCCGCCCGTCCCCGCAGATACCTGGTGCTAGAACATGTGTCTGGTGGGGAGCTCTTTGACTACCTGGTCAAAAAAGGGAGGCTGACCCCCAAAGAGGCCCGCAAGTTTTTCCGGCAGATCATCTCAGCGCTGGATTTCTGCCACAGCCACTCCATCTGGTGCGAGCCGCCCCCACGTGACCCTCCCCTAGGGGCCCCGCCCCTGCTGACGCCCCTCTGTTGCCCCAGAGCAGGGGTGCGGGGAGCCGGGAGGGAGAGGGACTCCCGCTCAGGAGCACGCGGTGCGACCCGAGACCCCGGCCCTCTGTCCCAGACCTGCAGCCAACAGCCAGGCGGGCGGCTTCCGATTGGCTGCCGGTGACATCACCAGGCCGTGCTGCCATTGGCCGGGCGCCGTGTGGGTGGAGCTTGGGGAGGGACCCAGGTCAGCCTCCGCCGCCTCCCTTCCAGCCACAGGGACCTGAAACCAGAAAATCTCCTGCTGGACGAGAAGAACAACATCCGGATCGCGGACTTCGGCATGGCGTCCCTGCAGGTGGGGGACAGCCTCCTGGAGACCAGCTGCGGGTGAGTGGGCGCCCCCGGCCACCCGCCATCCGGGCACCCGCGCCCTCTCCCGGCCACCGCCAGTGCTACAAGGCCGGCGGGCGGCTCAGTGCTGCGGTCCCAGGGAGGCCGGAGTGAGTGGTCTCCGAGGCCCCACGCCCTCGTCCAGCACCTCACAGCCGGGGCTGCAGGCAGGACCCGGGTTCTGCTCCTGGCGGTGGCCTCGAGGTGCGGCGGGCTCTGGAAGGCCGGCGGGTCTGGCCCCCGAGGCGGGCAAGCTGGTGCACCAGCCTCCTGCCCTGCGCCCGCAGCGGTGGTGCAGGGCTGGGACCCCAGTCCGTGGCGGTCCTTCCTCTGATCCTGCCTTCGTGGACCAGACCGTCTAGGCAGAGCCCCTAGACTCCCAGGCGGGGCTCCCCCCTGAGTAAGGGGTGGGGTGGCAGCAAAGCCCTTTAGGCTCCTGGTGGGGCCTCCTCCGGGCGGTGTGTGCTGGGTGGGGGGGTCGGCACCTCTCAGCGCCCACCTGCTGTGGTCCCGGGCAGCCCGGAGGTCATGGCGGGGCGGACAGCGGGCCCCGCCCGCGCCCTGACTGCTGCTTTTTGCCTTCAGGTCCCCCCACTATGCCTGCCCCGAGGTGATCCGGGTAAGTAGTCATCCCCCGCCCAAGGGACCTCACCCCGCCCTCGCGGACCCCGGACCCTCCACCTGGGCCCCTCTCTCCCCACGGAGCCAACCACAGCGCCCCCCGCAGGGAGAAAAGTACGACGGGCGCAAGGCGGACGTGTGGAGCTGCGGGGTGATCCTGTTCGCGCTGCTGGTGGTGAGCCCGCCGCGCCCGCACCCTGCTCCGCCTCCCGCCCGCCTCTCCCCGCCCGCCCGCCCCTCACCCGTCCGTCTCTGTGCCGCCTCTGCCGCCCCTCCGCCCAGTCCCCCGCCCCGCGGTGACCCCGTCCCCGGCCGGCAGGGGGCGCTGCCCTTCGACGACGACAACCTGCGGCAGCTGCTGGAGAAGGTGAAGCGGGGAGTGTTCCACATGCCGCACTTCATCCCGCCCGACTGCCAGAGCCTGCTGCGCGGCATGATCGAGGTGGACGCGGCGCGGCGCCTGACGGTGCGTGCGGGCGCAGGGCGGGTCAGAGGGTGCGGGCCTACACTCCCAGCCCAGGCTCAAGGGCCCGCAGGGGTAGAGGTTCCATCTCCACGCCACCGCCCTGGGAAGGAAGACCTGTGCCCGCGAGAACAGGGAGCCCTGGATGTGCGTGAATGCACAGCTTTGTGTGTGCATGTGTGTGTGTGTACACAGTTATGAATGTGCATGTGTGAGAGTGCATGCAGTTTGCACGTTTCATAAGTGTGAGTGCATGTGTGCAGCACAGCAGTGAGAACTCGTGCACATGAGAACCATTCATAGGTGTGTGTGCCCTTGCATGAGAGTGTCTACATAACAGGTATGTGCACATGTGTACAGATGCACAGGTAGTGATCACACGTGTAAGCATGTGCCCAGGTGTGAACGTGTGCACGGACTTGTGGGTATGTGCACAGGGGCCTCCTGCCAGCTGTGTCCAGCAGGTGTGCCTGGGAGACCAGCATTCACCAGCTCTAGCACTGCCCCTCAGCCTCCAGGCCAGCCTGGCAGGGGACTCAGCTCACATGACACTCACCATGGGGGGTGATGTTCTGAGGAAGAAGCCCGTAGGCAGCCAGGGCTTAGCTGGTCCCAGGGCACGGGCAGCAGGACTCCCCTGGACTGGTCTTTCCGGGCCAGGGGTGGCCTGGTGACCAAGAGGCCATCTCCCAACCGCCCCGACCCGGCTGGCCCCAGCTGGCGGAGAGGCTCTTGGAGAGCGGGCCTCCGAGCCCCCTGCTCTCCCCTGCACCCCAGCCCCCCTGCACGTGGGCCACCCTGGCTGCCTCTGCTCTCCTCCCTCAGGCCTCCTTCTCTGAGCCACCAGGGGTCCCCTGCTCTTCCCCATCCCTGCAGCCCCCACCATCCCCACCATCCTTTCCCTAGACTGGCATTTCCTCTCCCACTGGGGAGGCAGGTCAGGGGGCTAGTCTGGAGCCTCTGGGAACGCAGCCCCTCCCCATTTCCCTCCATCCCCACCCTCTCCCCTCTCCTCCCCCCACCTTCCCTCCACGCCCTCACCCTGCCCTCCCTTCATCCTTCCCCCTCCTCCCCCTCCCCATACCCTTCCCTCATCACCCTCCTCCACTCCCTCCCCTCTTCCTGCTGGCTATCTTCCTCCACGGTGGTCCTCCCCCGCCCCCCAGGTGCTCCCAGCTCCTGCTCCCTCTGGCCTCCTAACGTGGGCTCCCTGCTCCCTCCATACTAACTTCCTGTTTCTCTCTCTTGTAGCTAGAGCACATTCAGAAACACATATGGTATATGTAAGTAGCTTTTCCTCCCACTCATCGCCTGCTTTGCCTGTCGCTGCAGCCGGAGGGCCTGCTAGGGAAGGCGGGGGGGAGGACCCAGCCCAGCGCAGGCCTGCCCCAGCCTCAGCCCAGCGCTCAGGGATCCCGGCATGCCTGCGCTGGGCACAGCGGCGAGCAGGAGGTGTGCAGGGGCTGGGACAGGGAGAGAGCAGGACTCAGGGTCCCCAGGAAGGGCTGGGGGGAAGGAGCCTTAGGCCTGCCGAGATCAGTGACCACTGGCGGTGCCCTGTCGTCCACAGAGGGGGCAAGAACGAGCCTGAACCAGAGCAGCCCATCCCCCGAAAGGTGCAGATCCGCTCGCTGCCCAGCCTGGAGGACATTGACCCCGATGTGCTGGACAGCATGCACTCGCTGGGCTGCTTCCGAGACCGCAACAAGCTGCTGCAGGACCTGCTGTCCGAGGAGTACGTCCCACGCGGGGCCCTGCAGGCAGCAGCGGGGATGGTGGGCGTGGGAGGGAATGCTGGGGCCCCAGGGCTACTGTCCAGCAGCGGACACCGTGCTTGCTGACCCTTCTCGGCGCCCCCCTTACCCCCCCAACAGGGAGAACCAGGAGAAGATGATCTATTTCCTCCTCCTGGACCGGAAAGAAAGGTATCCCAGCCACGAGGATGAGGACCTGCCCCCCAGGAACGAAATAGGTACAAGGTCCCAGGGAAGTCTGGCCCACACCAGCCCTGCCAGATGCCGCAGGCCGCCTGGCCTGACCCCTGTCTGCACACAGACCCTCCCCGGAAGCGCGTGGACTCCCCAATGCTGAATCGGCACGGCAAGCGGCGGCCTGAACGCAAGTCCATGGAGGTGCTCAGCGTGACAGACGGCGGCTCTCCGGTGCCTGCTCGGCGGGCCATCGAGATGGCGCAGCACAGCCAGAGGTACGTGCCGTCGGAGGGGACCCAGTGCCCTACCTGCTTGTGCCCTGGCCTGGTCGGTGAAGGCACCCCTCCCGAGCTGTGCTGGCCTCACTGCGCCCAGGCCCCGGGGCTGGGCCGGCTGCACGGGCTGCACGGGCTGAGCTGGGCAGGGCTTTGCTTTGTTGGCCTGGGCTGTTAGGCCATCCTGGGCTAGACTGGACTGGGCTGAGCTGGATTGGGCTGAACTGAGGTGGAATAGACTGGATCGTGGTCCAGCTATGTTCAGAGCCAGCAGCCTAGCAGGCTTGTCCCCACTTAACCGCTGGGCCCGTGTTGGGTCCCCTATGGCTGTGCAAGGGGCATGAAATGGAATTCAGGGGGATGGTGGGCAGATAGACTGTCCCAGCAGATCCCCGGGGGGAGCAGGCGTCAGGCCCACAGCCACAGCTGTGCGGCCCTTGGCCAGCCCTCACCTGGCGCTGTTAGGCTGAAGTTGAATGTTCTTGCCCAGGAGGGGGCTTCAGCTGTCTGCCCTTACCCCTGGGGAGCAGCGTGGGTGTCCAAACAGCCCCAGCTCTCTCTGGTCAGCTGGGTGCTCGAGCCGGCCAAACCTCCAAGGAATTTACCGTCAGACAGGGGGACCACAGGGCAGCCGGGCCACCATCACGATTCAACTGGGCTGATGGCCCACAGCCCCCTAGTGGTCCTGAGTCCTCCCCAGGAAACCAGGCTGGCTCAGCCTCTGGCCTAGGGTCCCGGCCCTCTGGAGCCTCTATCCAGGTCTCCAGACAGCTGTGGCCCACCGCCCACAGACTCTGGCACCGGGGTGGGGCAAGGGGAGGTCCCTTGCTGGCCACACTTCCGCCCAGTGCCACTCCTGCCCTGCTTGTTGTGGGCACGCCTCTGCCCAGCCCAGCTCCCCACGCTCGGCCCTTGGCTTCTGGCTGGAACCCCGCGGGACTGGCTGAGTGCTGACCTGGCCCTCCCTGCCCCAGCCTCCCCACACCCACCCACCCCACCTGCCTGGGCCTCGGCTAGGGGTTAGGCCCGGGAGGCCACCCCGCCGTGGCTTCTACTCTGCTTCCCAGGCCTGGCTGCCATGGGGTGCTGGGTGCTAGGGTGGGGTTGGTGTGACCCAGCCTGAGGGTCACCTGAAAGCCCCTTCCTCCCAGCACTTCCCAGTCCAGCGCCTGGGCTGCCTCCTCTGGCCATAGGGTGCTGAGTGCCCTGCAGGCCGCCAGGGGGTGCTGTGCCCTGGAGCTATCCGCTTGTGTCCCCTGGCGACTGTGTGCCCTGCGCACAGCTAGGAGCTGTGTGGCCTGGCCTCCAGGCCGTCTGGCGGCGCTGTGGCAGTAACTCTGTTTTCTCGCTTTGTTCCCGCTGTAGTAAAGCAATGTTCAGTAAAAGCCTGGATATCGCTGAAGCCCACCCCCAATTCAGCAAAGAAGACAGGTATACACCCTGCCCACCCGCCCCGCCCCCAGCCCCCCAGGCGACTCGGGCCTGGTGGCAGGGCTGGGCCTGAGGCTCTGGCCTGCTCCCCTTTTGGCAAGGGAACCTTCCAGAAGCCGGGGGAAAGGCTGGGTCAGGCCAGGCTGAGGCCCAGGAGGAGTGGGCTACTGGGCAAGGCCAACGGCCAGCCCAAGAGGGGCTGGGAGACCCACTGTGCTCTCCCTGCCCTGGGCCCGAGGGGTTGCAGGTGTGAGGCCCCATCTGGCCACCTTGATGTGGCTGGTGGTGGTCCTGGTTACCCTCCCCTTGGCCAGTGCTGTCCCCTGGGCCACCGTGCTGCCCACTAGGGCCTGAGTGGAAGTGGCAGCCAGAGGCGGCTCGGCCATTCTGCAGCCTCCCAGGTTGGTGGCGGGAGGTGTGCTGGTCACACCTGGCCTTTGTGAGCCCCCTCCCTGCACCCGCAGGGCCCACGCCTGAGGCAGCATGACTGGCCTGGCCCTGCAGGCTTTGCCCGGTATAGGCAGCCATGGCTCAATCTCCAGAGGCTGCCTGGCTGGGCAGGAGGGCGTGTGGATGGCTCCCACCCCTTCCTCCCCTTGCTGCGCTCAGCTTCCTGGTGCCAAGCGACAAGCTTGCACTAGCTCAGTGGGAGGCCCCAGGCACTGGGCCTCAGTGTGGCTGCTGGGGGGCACCAACGGGACTCGGCATCGGAAAGCTTTGGCTGGGGGACTGGAGCTCCCAGCTCCGTGCCTGGGTCAGGTTGGGGAGGACGGTCATGGCCATGGGCCCCAGCTCACAGGTGCTGGTGGAGTGGCCAGGAGCCAAGGGCTGGCCAGCATGGGCTCCATTCCTCCCCCAGGCCCAGGGGCCAGGCCAGGGTGTGGCAGGCGAGACCCCTCTCCAGGCCATGCTGGCCAGGCGGCAGGGCAGTCCACCGTTCCCTGTCCGCTCCTAGGGCTGCATCAGCCCCGTCCCCTTCCTTTCCCTGAGGGCCGCAGGTGTGGTAAGTCCCTGCAGGCCGTGTCTGCCCCAAGAGGGCACAGCTGTGTGCCTGTATCAGCTGGGCACCCGGGGATACCGTCTCTCCAGCCATGCCCAGGCCAGGCCTGCGGGCCCGTGTGGTGGAAAAGATCAGTGTCCTCCCAGCCTCGTCTTGCCCAGGCCCTGGGCGTGCAAGTGAGGAGAGGGCCAAGGGCTGGCCTGCTGTGGGCAGCTCTGGACCGGGCAAGTGGGTCGTGGGCGCCAAGGGGCTGGCTAATGCCCAGCTGGAGGCCCTGGGCAGCACAGCCCTGTGGGTCCGGTGATTCCTGGCAGCTGCAGTGTGGAGAGGGGCCTGGCACAGGCTGGTTCAGTTTCCAGGAATCTGCAACCTTCCTGCTCCCTTTGCCCACCTGAGCCCCCGCGGACACTGGCAGAGGGCTCCAAGGCTGCACCATGGGGCTCCGACGGGGTCCCAAAGAGGCCGCAGGATCTCTCCTGAGGAGGACAGGCGGGTGGGGACAGCAGGGCCGTCCTGGGCCCCCAGGCCGCCTGCGGGAAGAGAAGCTGTGCGCCGTGGCCGTCTCAGCTGAGCCCCGCCTGCACCTGTGTCCGCAGGTCCCGATCCATCAGCGGCGCCTCCTCAGGCCTCTCCACCAGCCCGCTCAGCAGCCCCCGGGTGAGTGACCCCCTCGCTCAGGCTCCCACCCGAAGGCGCGGGAGGCCGGCCCTCGCATTCCCGCCGCTGGGGGCCTCGCGTGGTGCTGCTGTTCTGCAGCTCTGGCTGCTCTTGCTAACTGCACGTTTTTTTTTGTTTTGTTTCGTGTGTTTTCTTGTGTGTTACTTGTTTTCTTTGGTGGCAAATGCTCCGCCCCCACATGCCTGCACCCGGGGGTCTTCCTGGGGCTGTGTGCATGCGGGTGGGGGCACGGGTGCATGTTGACTCCTGCATGGCGGACCCGCACTCCACTCCCCGCCTCGGTGCCTGCCCTGTAGCCTGTTAGGAAGTTTGTCCTGCCCCCCGCTCCTCCCGAACGCCCCTTCGTGGCCTGCACCCTGGCCACCTCCATGGAACCTGAAGTCTGTCAGAGCGCCGCTCGGCCCGGACACAGCCTCCCTCCGCAGGCCGCACCGCGGCCCAACCCCAAGACCCAGACCTTGCCAAGCAAGGCCAAGCTGACCGACAAGCCTCTGCAGGGCACCAAGTCCAACCCGTTCCCGGCCAGCACCCAGGCCCGGCACCCTGTCCCCAGCGGCCTTGGCCCCCAGCTGGCCCCGCCCCTGGGGCTGGCCCCTCTGCCTGCCCCCGCCCGGCTTCCGCTCACTGGGACTGAACCGAACACTAAATCTGTCCCCACCATACAGGTGACCCCTCACCCCTCTCCAAGGGGCAGTCCCCTCCCTACCCCCAAGGGGACGCCGGTGCACACGCCCAAGGAAAGCCCCGCCGGCACACCCAACCCCACGCCGCCGTCCAGCCCCAGCGTCGGAGGGGTGCCCTGGAGGACAAGGCTCAACTCCATCAAGAACAGCTTCCTAGGCTCACCTCGCTTCCACCGCCGGAAACTGCAGGGTGAGCTCAGTGACGGCAGGCACAGGCGGTGGGCAGGGCCTGGGGAGCACTGCCCATCCTGGCCAGCAAGGCAAGTGGAGCCAGGTAGGGGTCACCTGGATCCTGCCCGGGTCTGCTAGACTGACACAGGCCTAGGCATCACAGATTTCCACTACTTACCAGCCTGCTCAACCTGTGCCCGGGCCCACACAGTACAGACGTGGCACCCGGTGGGCACAGCCTTGGGTGTGGGACCCTTGCTTCTCGTTAGCCCGGTGGCCTCCTCAGTACGGGCTGCCTGAGGCCCAGGGAGGAGAGGCGGCCACTGGGTGTGAGTGGACATGATGGTCAGGAAGCCCACAGGGTAGCGGAGGTAAGCCTGCGCCTGTGTGCTGGGTGCCAAGGGTCGGTTGGCGCTGCCTGGCTATCTGGGCTCACCAGCCCCACTGCACAGCCGAGGGGTGAGGCGTGGGGCCCTGTGCGCACACCCAAGGAGAGCCCGGCCAGCACACCCAACACCCGGAGGGACAGCAGGACTGGCTGAAGGCCAGAACAGGCCTAGCCTGGTTTCAGCTCCCAATGGCCCAAGGCTCCCAAGACCCCCACCAGGAAGGCGCCCCCATAAACAGTATGAGGGGGCCTGTGGGAGGACATAGTGGTCACCACACCTTCTCTCTGTCCTCCCTGTGTACACAGTACCGACGCCAGAGGAGATGTCCAACCTGACCCCGGAGTCCTCCCCAGAGTAAGTGGCCCTGCGTGAGCAGGTGGGTGCTGGGTGCCAAGAGCACGAGGGAGCCCCGGGCACCCTCCCACACAACAGGCCACAGAATCAATCCACAGGGCTTCTGGCTGAGCATCCCAGCCCACAGGTCCTTCTCCCTGTGGCCCTGCCGCCGCCGGTCCTCTCCTCCACCTCCTGCCTCAGCCACCTCCTCTCCAGCGTGCGCATCTCGGAGCCTCCTGCACTTTGACCACCAGGCGGGGAGCAGGGCCTAGGATGGTAGGGGAGCTGGTAGGGGACAGTTCAGTTCTGCTTGAGCCACAGCCTGGGAGAAGGGCCTATGCCGGCTGGAGGCAGTGCGGCCTAGCCACTCCTCGGAGGGACCGCTGCACACCTGCTGAGCTCTGACCTCCACACGAGGGAACCACAGGGGCCCGGCTTGCTCACACTTCAGACACAGCATCTGCCCTGGATGTGCTGAGCGTGGGGAGGCCTTCAGGACTGGTCTGGGGTGCCTGCTACTGGGGTGTCCACCGGGGTGGGGTGCTGGGCAGAGCAGAGCCCAGAAGGTGGCCAGACGTGTCGGGTTGTAAGGATGGAGGATCTCAAGGTGAAGTCACGGTGCGGGCCAAGGAGGGAAAGCCAGCAACAGCCTGGGTGCGGGCCAAGGAGGGAAAGCCAGCAACAGCCTGCAGGAACACGCGTAGGAGGTGGCCTTGGCCAAGGCCAGGTGCAGAACCACCCTCGGATCACTGTCACACGAGAGAAGGTGCAGGAGCTGTGGGAGCAGTGGGGAAACAGCCACACCCCCCTGCAGAAGGTCTGCGTACGGAGATGCCCCACACTCGGTCTCTAGCCAAGGTCCTAGAGAGACTTGGCTGAGTGCCTGCCCTCCCTGAGGCCTCGGCTCCCTAGTCCGCAGGTGGCGGTGTGTACGGGAAATGCGGTGTAGACACAGGACAAGGCACAGGGGCTGCACTGCAACGAAGGCAGCAGGGCCAGCTGTTTGAGGGAGAGACGTTGTTGTGCATGTGGGCGCAGGTGCGAGCCCTGAGCTGCTGGGTTAGGGGGCTCTGCAGTCCCACTGGTCACATCCCTTCAGTTGCCAGTCTCTGCTGCCCTGAACAGCCTTCCCAAACGTACTTGCAGTGTAACTGCTGGATTTTCAGGGAATTTACAAAATCACACACTGTCACGTGCTGTAGCGGATGGCCTGTGCCCCTCCATTCCATTGAGGCCTGTCCCTGCGCAAAAGCCTAGTAAGAATGAGCAGGTGCAGATGTCCCTGGAAGTGGGGTGCAGTGAAACCCCCAGCGCCTCCTGCACAAGACATGCTCCTGGCCCAGGACATTCACCTGCAGCTTCCAGGAGCCCTGCACCGGTCAGGGTCCCCCAGGAAACCAGGAGGGTGCGGGTGGGTATGCACATGAATGCTGGCGGGCCTGAGACGGGTCAGCAGGCGGGAGATCGAGCTTGGGTGATGTCACAGGCTGGCCTGCAGGACCTCGCTGGAACCAACTACCACGTTAGTGAGGTGTCTTTTAAGAAGCAACACCCAAAGTTGGACCACACAGGCCAAGTTGACACCTCGACCTACCATTACAGGCCTGTGCCCACACACGTTCCACTAGCCTTCCCAGGTCAGCCAGGCTTCTTGTAGACCCGGGACTGTTTTTGCCAGAGGCCAAACACTTGGTGTCAAAGTACAAAAAGCCAGTTTTCACTGTAACTCTTCTGCCTTCATCGAGAAGGCGGCATGAGCTGTGGGCTCCAGGCCCGGCGTAGACCTGGGTGCCACATTCTGCAGCTCGGGCAGGCAGCCCGCACTCGCTCAGCACGACAGACAGCCAAGGAGCTGAGGTGGCTGAATGAGGGCGCGGGGTCCTCAATGTTCTCTCTTCACGTCTTCTCTGGGATTCCCGAGCCGGGCTGACGAGGGGGGACAGGGGCTCTGTTGGCAGGTGGGATGGTCACTGTCACTGCAGCCGAAGAGTGGCTCTGGAAATGGGCAGGAGAGGGAAGATGTCACACAACCAGGAAAACTGTTGGCCATGCCCAGGCCAGTGTAGAGTGCCTTGGAGTGCCCTACTGATGCCATGGGGAAGCCACGGCCTGGCTGCTGCTTCTCATCCCTGGACGGGTAGCGTGGTCATGTGTCTACGCTGTAGCTGCAAGGGAGGCAGCGAGAAGTCGGCCAGGGTACGCCAGTCACCTATGGCTGCATGACAAACAGCCCAACGCATACACCGTGAGCGGTGCGTGCTTGTCCTCTCGGTGGTCAGGACCCACCACGCGCAGCTGGGTGCTCGGCTTTGGGGATGACAGGCTGTGGCCCCTCGTGGCTGCACAGGTGCAGGAGCTGCTGTGGGCAGGATTCAGGTCCCCACGGGCCTCTCACCAGTTGGTCCGCTTCAGCAAAATGGTGAGAGGGGAGTCGGACTTTGTGGCCCGGTTTCGGAGATGACTTCCACTTTCCTGCATTCTTCTGTCAGAAGCTGGTCACCAGGCCCACCCACGCCCTAGGGAGGGCCGCACAGAGGCCACTCCATGGACTGGGCTGGAGTAGCGGGAGGGCCACCAGTCCCTGAGGGCAGAGACACAGAGGGTGGCCTGGGGAAGCTGAGCTTGCTCCTCTGCGCCATGTCTCTGCCATTTATAGCCAAGCAAGGGTGCCTGGCCCGCCCCAACCCCATCCCAGCTCCCGCGTGCTCCTGCTCCCCTCAGCCCTCCCTGTGAGGGGCCCATTTTCCTCAAGGAGGCTGTGGGATGCCACACAGCAAATCACCCCAGGGTCATGGTGCCATACCAGACGGACTGGGTCAGCATGGGTTCCCCTGGTTGGGTTCCAGTGGGTGCTACTGAGCCCAGACGAGGAGGAGGATGGGGCGCTGGGCCCAGGGCTGTGGGAGCAGCCGTAGGGTGTGGAGTCAGGCATGGGTGGAGAGGTCAGGGTGGAGTGGAGGCGGACGAGGCAGGTGGAGGTTAGGATGGTGATATCAGGGAGATAAGGGGCTCAGGGTCCAGGGTGGGAGGAATCAGCTCAGGAGACATGCCAGAGGTCAGGAATGCAGGGTCAGCAGGACGGACCTGACCCTGAGGTGTGAGCAGCCCCTCGCTCTGCCCCAGGCTGGCCAAGAAGTCCTGGTTCGGGAACTTCATCAGCCTCGAGAAGGAGGAGCAGATCTTCCTGGTCATCAAGGACAAGCCCCTGAGCTCCATCAAAGCCGACATCGTCCATGCCTTCCTGTCGGTGAGCCTTGTCCCGCCCCAGAGGGCCCATTCACTGGCCAGACAGTCTCCGCCTGCCCCAGCGGGGCGAGGAAAGGGACGTGGAGGAGCAGGTGTGGGCCAGGCGGGGTGTGTGGCTGGCGGGTTGAGGGACTGACAAGCAAGCCACGCTGTGAGCAGGTGCCAGGCGGGCTGTGGCGGAGGGTGGCACTGGGGCGGGGATACACCCCGAGGGCTGAAGCACAGGCAGCCTCAGCAGAGGGACCTCTGCCAGACCCAGGGGATGTGCCCAGGCCTGGGGGACAGGCCCCAGGGGGCTGTCTGTTTTCCGCAGTGCCCTCTGCCTGCCCCACAGGCTGCCGGCCTCCTGCAGCCCCTGCCTCCCGCTGAGGCCTACAGGGCTGAGGCAGCCGCCCTGGGTCTTCTGTGGGGTCCCTTGTCTGCTGGATCACCAGGCGCAGGGAGCAGAAAGCCCTGAGGGTTTTCCAGATTCACGCAGGAGGCCCCACCCGCCTATGTGGGGCCTGCCTTGTGCTGGGTCCCCCAGGATCACAGCTTAGGGGGATCCCAGGATCACCAGAGGGGAGGAGGGTTAGCCGCTGCAGCTCCAGCTCCAGCCCCATGACCAGGTGGGCAGGGACTGCAGGGGTCTCTGAGCCCAGCCTAGCGCCCCTGTCTCCGGCTGCCGCCAAGTCCCCTTAGGGCTGTGAGGACAGTGGGTGCTCCTCACAGAGGTTCAGGGGCCAGGAGAGCCCGGAACCAGGCAGGGGTCAGCCTCACGCTGGACACAGGCACACTGGCCCCTTTGACTCCCCTGTACCCTGCTTTCTTCCTTTGGGCCCACGTCTGGACCTCTGTCCCCCAAGACCCCCAAACCCCTTCTGCTGGTCCTGGAGCACCGAGTCCCCCCTCTCCGTGGGGCATGGACTCAGCCACTGCCACCGCCTCTGATGCTTCCCAGGACGGCTGGTCCTTCTGACCTCGGTGCTGGGGGGACCCTGCTGGGTTTGTTGTGACCAGTTTCCTCTGTTGCCCGTGACCCAAACACACAGAGCGGGTCGACCGGGTGCAGAGCCTCAGGCACCGTGGCCAGCGATGGCCTGGCCTTGGCCTCAGGTGCTGTTCTCAGTGCCCACAGAGGCTTCAGCCTTGGCCGCCGTCCTCACTGCTGCTGAGGGCCCTCCCACGCGCATGTTTACCCATCGCACCGCAGAAAGCTCTGCTCTCGTGGCCGCACCCGAGGGCCCTGCTGGCGGTGGCCTCCCCGGGGAGAGGGTGGCCGCACCCATTTCACAGATGAGGCTGGAGGGGCCGGCCTGCGGGTCCCCTTTCAGGAGCTCAGGGTGGAGGCCGGGTCGCCGCTCACACCGAACTGCCACCCCACAGATTCCCAGCCTCAGCCACAGCGTCATCTCCCAGACCAGCTTCCGGGCCGAGTACAAGGCCACCGGGGGCCCGGCGGTGTTCCAGAAGCCCGTCAAGTTCCAGGTGGACATCACCTACAGCGAGGGCGGCGCGGCCCAGAAGGAGAACGGCATCTACTCCGTCACGTTCACGCTCCTGTCAGGTGAGCTGCTGGCCCGGGGCGCGGGCTGCGGCCGCCCCGCCCAGGCTCACCCCGCTGTCTCCCCCAGGCCCCAGCCGCCGCTTCAAGAGGGTCGTGGAGACCATTCAGACGCAGCTGCTGAGCACACACGACCCGCCCTCCGCCCAGCACTTGTCAGGTGAGGCGGCGCTCAGCTCGGCCGCCCGTGGGCCATCGAGTGGGCGTGGCCCTGCGCCGCCCCCCCCCGGGAGCAGGGCCTCCCAGCACAGTGGGCCAGCCCAGTCTGCACACCAGGGAGGCAGGGCCCAGCACACCACACTGAAAGGCGCCTCTTGTCCACTGTAGAACCCTCCCCGCCAGCGCCAGGACTAAGCTGGGGTGCTGGGCTTAAAGGCCAGAAGGTGGCCACCAGCTACGAGAGTAGCCTCTGACGCTGGCAGGTAAGGTGTCCCGCCCTACCGCTGGGGCAAGGAGGGGGCTGCAGTCACGTCCCCTGGCAAGAGCCAGGCTGGCCCCGAGAAGGGCACCCTGTGCCCACTCAATGGCCAGTGGCCAGCTCCCGGCCCCTGACAAGCTGTGCAGGCCCAGAACCCAGGCTGAGTCTCGGGGCACAGGGCAGGCTAGCCCCGGGCCCCCCCGGGAGAGCAGACCCCGGGAGAGCGGTGGCCAAGGTCCTGCCTGGATTCCCTGCAGCAGCGCCCTGTGAGGGCTGGGGCCCTGGAGCCCGGACACGGGGTGGGGTTGCTTGCTGTCTGTCCCCCGTGAGAAGACCTGACTGTCTGGCCTTGAGCAGGAGAGGGGGCCTCAGGCCCCAGTCAAAGCCAGGGCGCCCCAGCCGGGCCTAGAGAAGCCTCAGGGAAGGGCTCCCTGGCCCGAGGGCCATGCCCGGCGGGGGTGGGCTGCACCGGAACGGGGTGTGAGCTGCGTGAGTCGCCGTCTGTTGGTGAGGGTGTGCAGTGTGTGTCTGGATGGTGGTGAGAAGCGGGGTTGTTGTGAGGCCTGTTCTGACTTTTGGGACCCGAGGAGCAGAGTGTCCAGCCCTCAGCTGCCTCTCTGACCCCCTGCGGCCAGCAGGGGCCTCAGGGCCCTCCCCCACCTGCTGTGCTTCTGCGTGGAGTCCTCAAGGACAGGCCGGCCCAGCGTCCGCCCACCCTGCCATCCTCATCCCATCGTCTGTTTTCCACTGCCCCCCTCTCCCTCACATGTCCCTCAGCGCCCGGCCCGAGCCCAGGTGTGGGCCCACTGTCCTGGCTGGCGGGGTGGGGGGCAGGCACGCCAGGTGCCTCCGGCTCCTGGGCCGTTAAGGTCTCCATCTGGAGCAGCGCAGTGCTGGCAGGGAAACTGAGGCTGGGGAAGAACAGAGCTTGTCCGGGAAGGGGAGCCAAGACCAGGGCCTGGCATGCTCCTGCCCAGCGGGCATTGTGCCTGCAGCCATCCCAGAGCAGGGGCCTTGCTGGCCTGGACCAATGAGCTCTGGGCCCCCACCCATCTCCCTCACCCTCCTTCAGCAAATTCTCTTCCTGGGGAGCCCAACCTGGTACCTCAGCCACCTGACCCCATCCCCTGGCCTCCCTCCCACACTGGACGCTCTTGTCCAGCAAGCTCAGTCCCAGGGCCACCATGGGACCTTCAACCAC
Source organism: Nyctalus aviator (assembly GCA_036971965.1). Lineage (NCBI taxonomy): Eukaryota > Metazoa > Chordata > Mammalia > Chiroptera > Vespertilionidae > Nyctalus > Nyctalus aviator. The sequence continues at coordinate 6,165,678 of CM072929.1, read as the reverse complement.
CACGCCGAGTCCTCTGGTGGCCACTCCGACAGGGCCCCCGGCCTGGCCTACAGAGGGGAGGTCCCGAGGGCACATCCCACCTGCAGCGAGGGCTTTGCCAGCACCAACACTCCCAGGCCCTGCAGCAGCTGGGGGGATCAGGGTAGGGTACTGCAGACCTGCGGGAGGACACGTGGGTGGCCAGTGCAGACCATGGCCAAAGTCATGGGCTTCTCAGCTCCACAGCGTGTCCTGGACCCAGGGCAGGACAGCGGGAGAGGCTCTGGTTGCAGCAGGACCCTAGACTGCCCAGGTGGCCCTCGCTCCGAGCCCACCCACTCCATACCTACCCCCTTTGGGCTCCACTCCTTGCCCCGAGCCTGTGCTTTCCCTGAGGGGCTGGTGGGAACCATGTTCACATCCCCCTCTCTCCGTTCTGTGCTCCAGACACCACTAACTGTGTGGAGATGATGACGGGGAGGCTTTCCAAGTGTGGTAAGAACCCCCCTCGCCTGGGCCTCCCGCCTATCACGCCACCCGCAACCCGCTCCCGGCTAGGTGCTGCGCCCGCCACCCGGGGCTGTCCTGGGGTCTGTGTGTAGCTTGGGGCCCAGACACACACGGGACTCAGGGAGGCCCCCACTCGCCCAGCCTCCTGCCACCCTGTCACTGCCCCAAGAGCAGCCGCAGGCCTGGCCTAGGATCAGGGTGGGCCAGGGAGGGACCAGTGAGGGTCGCGTGGGCAGGCTCCGACCAGGGGTCGCGGTGGACTGCGGTCTGGAGCAGGCCCGCCCAGGCCTTCTGTCCACTGGAAGGTGTAGGGCCCCCGCCTGCCGGGACCTGTGGGCTGTCCAGGCCACACGACAGTCCCCCCCACTGGACCTGTCGGAGAGGAGGGGCCTGTAGGGCTCAGGGTTGGGAACTGGAGCAAAGGCGCCCATCAGTGCACCCGGCCCAGGAGCACAGGCCCCAGGTCAGGGTGGTCATCTCATCCCTCCCCCTTCCTCTTGACCTCAGGACATTCCCACTCTGGCTGCCTGCCCCCCACCCTCCCACATCCAAGCTCTCCACGCCTGTCCATCCATCCTTCCATCTGTCTGTCCGCTGTGTCCACGTTGTGTGGCCTGGGCTGGCCAGGGGAGGAGAATGGCGGGCACGCTGGCTCCAGCTCCCACCCAGAGCAGACCCTGTGGCCTCCTGCCAAGAGCCAGACGCCCATCCCAGGGTCCTGCCCCTTGGGGAAGTGGCAGCCCTGTCTGTGTGGCTCTGAGTTCAGAGTGGGCTGGCCAGCTGGCAAGGGCCCAGGGCTGACGAGGGGAGGCTCAGACTGGTGTCTGAGCTCCGTGTCTGGCTGAGGCCAAGGGAGCCGCTGCACCTGCAAGGCCAGGCTGGTGAGGGAGGAGGGTCTGCACCTGCCTTGGGGTCCCGCCCCACAGTCAAGAGGCACAGCTCAGCCCCCAAAGCCTCAGCCCCTCCCGGGAGCCCCTGGCGCAGAGGGTATCCCGCCGGCCGGCCGCCTGCCCACCCTGCTTGCTGTCACCTGTCCCCACCCCCTATGCCCATCTCAGACCTCATCTCGTTGGGTTTTCTTTCTCTCGCCAAGGCCCTTTCGTTCATTTGTTTGTTTGTTCTCTTTCTCTCTCCTTCCCTCCCTTCTTCTTTCTCGCCCCTTTTTTTTTCTTTTTTTCTTTTCTTTTGTTTTCTGTTCTGTGTACCCAGGCAGCCCATTGAGTAACTTCTTTGACGTAATTAAACAACTTTTTTCAGACGAGAAGAACGGGCAGGCGGCCCAGGCCCCCAGCACGCCCGCCAAGCGGAGTGCCCACAGTCCACTCGGTGACTCGGCGGCCGCTGGCCCTGGCCCTGGAGGGGATGCCGAGTACCCAACGGGCAAGGACACGGCCACGACGGGGCCACCCGCCGCCCGCCACGAGCAGCCTTAGACACATAGCCCTCCCGCCCCAGCACGGCCCCGACAGTGGCCCCCGAGGCTACCGAGCCACCTGCCCGCCCAGAGCGGACCGGGGCCACACCCACCTACCCCTCTAGACTGCTGTGGAGCGGGGGCGGAAAGGATAGGGGCACCGGGGGCCAGGGCCTGTGGCCGGTCCACCGTGCCTGCTCTCTTTCTCTCGCTGTTTCTCTCTCTGCCTGTCTCTGACAACGTCACTGTTTCCGCTCTGATACCAGGAATTATCCCGAAAAGTTAACATGTCAACATGTCACCTCCACGAGGCCGTCCTCTGGGCTCCGCGCCGGACACCGGCCCGCCGAAGGCAGCTGCGTGGACCTGCCTCTCCTCTCCTGCGCTGCGGCGTGCCCGGCGGCGAGGCCTGCCCCCCGCACTGCCTCCGTCCACCTGCCCGCGGCGCCCTGCCCGGTGTCTGCTCCGCATGGCCACGGGGAGGAGCACTGGCCCAAGGGGAAGCTGCCGCCAGCCCGCCCAGGGACTTGCAGTGACTGGAGCCCTCGGCAGGTCCTGTCGCCCCGGCTGCCTCCGGCACGGGGGCCGTGCTGGCAAAGCATCCGAGAGGCGGGCAGAGGGCACCTGCAGCCTCTCGGCCTCTCCCCTCTGCAGCACCCTCTCCCCGGTCCTGCACCTCGGCACCCCGCGGCTGCTCGCTGGCCCCCCGTCCTCCGGCTCGTCGCTGCAGGTGCTCTTGGGCCGCATTCCTGTCCTGGCCCGGGGGGACTGGGCCCAGAGGCAGCAGGCCGGCCGAGATCAGTATTATTTATTTGCCGTTTAACTTATTGAGTTTCTTTACTTCTCTGTTCAGGGAAGGGGCAGCAGCAGCATCTTCCTGCCGTCTGTCTGTCTGTCTGTCTGTCTCGGGCAGGGTGGGTCTGGGCCCAGGTGCCCTGAGGACGCAGCCGATGGGGCCCTGGGGGGCAGGCCGGTGGGTGCAGTGCCGGCAAGCTACTGTAAACTTTAAAGAATTCCTGCAAGATATTTTTATAAACTTTTTTTCTTGGTTGTTTTTGGAAAAGGGTGTGGGGGAGGGGAGCCGCTGGGCAGGGCTAGGTTTTGTGTTCGGTTCTTGCTCTTGGTTCTTTCTATATACACACATATATATATTTAAAGAACGGCGCAGGCCACTCTGTCTGCTCTGTCCGTCCTGGTAGAAGCAACTCCAGTCCCATGGGCGCCACCACCCAGGGACCCTCCACCAGGTCCGGGATGGGGACCCTCTTGGTTCTGTGTCCAGAGCAGGGTAAAGGAAGGCCCTGGGCTGGCCCCCACCCACTCACAGGATGGCAGGGGCACCGCAGAGTTTTTTACTAAAATGACAAAAAGTGAAAAAAAAAATCCACAGAAAACACACACCACATAACCAAGAACAGAGTCAGCGGCGTCCTCTGCAGAGTGCTGTGGGGTGCAGCCGCTCCGCTCGCCCATCCCCGCTAACGCTTGTTTCTTCCTGTGGGTGTGGCCAGCTCGGGGGGGGGCACAGACCCTGGCCGCGGCGTCAGGGCGCCGGCAGCCGGAGGCCGGGAGGGCAGTCTGATTGCATGCCTTCGCTGTGATGGGTCCACTTTGCTTCTGGTGTCTCCCCGCAGCTCGCCCGCCTGCCCGCCCTCGGTCGAGGATAGATTTTAACGCTTCTGTACCCTGGCCCCACCACAGGCGGGGCTCCCACATAAGAACTATTAAACGCCCGATAACAGCAGAGCCACAGGTACAAGCGGGGGCTTCTCAAGAGGCAGAGGACACCGAAAGCAATATCTCTTCGTCAGCCTTCCTCTTTTGTACTCGGGACACACGCAGACGTCACGGAAACAAACAAGCCCACCCATGTACCCCTGTCAATAACTGTGAGCAACTTTAGTTCCGGAACAATAAATTCCTTCCGTAAAGACACCGACACCAGTCTCAGTCCGGGTGGGCGGTGGGGGCACGGGCGGCCTGGGATCACCGCTGTGTGCCCCACGCGTGCTGCTCGGGGCTCTGCCTCAGCTGAAGAGGACAGACCCTGGGGGGGGGGGCTGCCCCAGTGTGAGCTGGGTAACCTGCTGGGCTGGGTGGGAGGAGAGCCCAGGGGCAGAGGGAAGCCTTCCCCAAAGCGGACAGAGACACCACCTCCTGCTTGGCCACGGCCACTGCTGCCACCCCAGACCTCAGGGTGTCACCCAGCACTTGGGCTTCTTCCTGGAGGATCTTTTCAATCCTTTTTCGGGAAGAAGCCGATGGGGTTCTGTAGTCCAGCCCTGGAAGCGAAGGGGGGCGATCCCAGCCACCCCCTCCGCGCTCACAGCCAGGGGTGCAGACACTCGGATCCCATGTCAGCCAGCCACCCCTCTGCTGCTGCACCAGGAAGACAGGCCCAGCCCCGGCTCTTGGGGACCCCCTGCACAGCCATGGGGATGGGGGAAGTATCCTGGAAATGGGTCCAAGCAGAGAGCAGTCACCCTGGGAGGTCCCCGGCGAGCACGCTGCCCCATCCGTGGGTGTCGGGCATGGCACAGCCATGGGGCTGGCTGGGGAACGTCTCAGCACAGCCACGCCCCTGGGCCGGGCGTGGCACAGATCTATGGTGGCTCTCTGGTGGGGGCATCCTGTGCCTTGTACCAGGTCAGCACTGCCCTGGTCACCACTCCTGGGTGGCAATCAAACCCGTTCCCAGACATTGCCACAGCTGCCCCGGGGGCAGAATCAGCCTTGAGTCCTGCCCTCATCTCCTGCGCCTCCTGCTGCTGGGCACAGCCCAAGGGGACGTGCTTCTCTGGTTCAGTGGGGAGCTACTGACAGCTGGGCTTGCCTCTTAGAGGGCGGGTGCCCGGAGGGGCTTAGGAGACACAGAGGGCTCCAGGCTCCATGGGAAAGGCTGGACTGCATAGCCTCTTGTTAACTTCAGCTTAGAAAACAGGCTGAAGGAATTTGGTGATTACACTCCCACAGGGCACAGGGTTACCCGACTCTTTGGGTGCTGGCTGCTGCTTGGAGCAGCTTCCTGATGGCAGTGGATCCCAAGGGGCAAAGCAGAGCTCAGGAGTCTTCATGCAAGCATTTGCCCAGGGCTGCCACATGCATGAGTCCAGCAGAACACATGATGGAACCTTCTGGAACAAAGCACTGAAGTCACGCAGAAATAATTCTGACGCCCTTCAGACTGAGTCACCAGGCTGGGGTTGCTTTGAGCACCAGGAGGTGCAGCCACCAGCAGCCCGTGCAGCCCTCCGGACAGTGGAGCCGTGGGGCAGGGCAGGCCCTTGTGGGAGGGGCCAGGCTGTGAAGGCTAGGCACCCAAGAGTCCAAGTGCACTTGGATTTTCTGAGAGCCCCAGGGACCAACACCAAGAGCAGAGAGGAGGAGTTGAAAGACGGGGGCGGGGGGAGAAGGGGGTTGTGTGTGTCTCTACAAAGCCCAACTGACAGACAGGGAGTTCTTGCCCTTGCAGGGAGGTGTGGCAATAGGGCCTCCTGGTGGATATTATGAGAACAGCACCCTAATACTGAATTCTGGGTGTCTGAAAAGAAAACCCAATTAAAGAAATTAAAAATGGTTGGCGGATTAAGTACAAGCTACGCAGACATGCTCCCAGGGACCAAACTAGAATAACAACTAAAATACCAAAAAAGAAAAGCATAAATAATCAACTGAGGACTGCCTGAAGAGAACCTGATAACCAGGACAGAAAGTAGAGACCACATAGATACTAGTAGGAAGGGCAGAGACACGAAAGACTAGCTGGGCACCACAGACAGCAGCTGAAGTTCTGGAGAGCTGTCCAGCTGTGGGAGGTTGCCACTGTGAACTCTGGGGTCTAATCCCCAATTGGGCCCCCCAGCAGAGAGCAGAACTGAGAAAGGTGCCCACAAAACATCTGGCTGTGAAAAGCAGCAGGGTTGCTGTCTTCCAGGGAGAGACGCCTAGAAATGCAAGCACTCTCTTAAAGGGCCAACACACAAAACTTTACGCACAGGCACTCACCTTGGGCTCCAGCAGAGGGAGGGCAGAATGGACTGGAGTTGTGTGAGCAGAAGCCAGGGTTGGGGTTCTAGGGTTAGAGCTCAGAAGGCAGACAGCCTGGTTTTCTGTGTTGAGTCATTCCTCACAGTGCAGAGGTAATCTTTCTCAGGCAGAATTTTGTTGTCCAGACGGATTTTGCTTGGGGAGGGGGGGAAGACAGTTGGCCCACCCTACCAGAAAACCCCTTGCCCCACCATGTGGCATTTCTGAGACCCATTAAGAGACTGAGAATAACAATTAGCCTCCAGGCAGAAGCAACTGCCCCAACCTATTGGAAAACTTCTCACCACACCTGTGAACAATTGCCAGAGTGCTACTCCAGACTGAATCCAATCAGTCTATAGGCAGAGGTGAGACTCTGGAGGACTTGAGTCTTTGCCTGATCTAATTAGTCAGAAACAGCATTTGACTGTCCTGCACTAGAGCTTTGGAGGCATAGCAGACCTACCTAATACATAGTCACAAACCCAAACAGGCAACCAAAATGGGGAGACAAAAAAAAAAGAACAAGAGAATTCTCCAGAAAATAGATAAACGAAATGAAGATAAGAAAGTTATTTGACATTAGTAGCTCTGCGCACAAATCCACGCACCAATTGCTCTCTGCGGGGCCTGGCCACTTCTGCTGCAAAGAGGTCTCCATGGCCCAGAGGCCCATCTGCAGCCTGGCCTGGCCAGAGGCTCATCTGCAGCAGGGCCTGAAATGCTTTACTTGTCACTGTGGTGATGAAGCAAGCATTCTGTAAAGCCGCTCTCAGCGGCTGCATGCCCCGGAACTGGGGGACTCTGTTGGGGTGGAGAGGACTGGGTGCTGCCATTTTGTGGCTATGGGCGCCACCATCTTTGTGATGGAGTGACAGTTAATTTGCATATCACCCTTTTATTAGATAGGATAGAATTCAAAATAATGATGGTAAAGATACTCAGCAGCATAAAAAAAAAGCGATAAAGTAACTATGAAAAAAGAACAGACTGAAATAAAGAATGACATAGCACAAATAAAGAACACACTGGAAGGAATACATAGCAGATTAGGGAAAGCTGAATATTGGATCAGTGAATTAGAAGACAGGATAGAAAAAAATCAGAGAACCAAAAAGAAAAAAAAAAACAATGAAAAAACAGGACAGTTTAAGGTAGCTGTGGGACTACATAAAATGTAACAATCTTTGCATAATAGGTGTGCCAGAAGGAGAAGAATGTGAGCAAGGGATAGAGAATGATTTTGAAGAAATAATGGCAGAAAATTTCCCTAACCTGGTGAAGGAAAAAGTCACACAAGTTCAGGAGGCACAGAGAATCCCAAGCAAGAAGAACCCAAACAGACCAAAGTGCAGGCACATAATTAAAATGCCAAAAATTAAAGACAAAGAGAGAATCTTAATGGCAACAAGAGAAAGCAATTTGTTACCTACAAAGGAGCTATCATAGGCTATCAGCTGATTTCTACAGGCCAGAAGGGATTGGAATGAAGTACTCAAGGTAATGAAAAGCAAGGATCTGAAACCAAGATTACTATATCCAGCAAGGCTATCATTCAAAATAGATGGTGAAATAAAGAGCTTTGCGACAAAAAAAAAAAAAAAAAAAAAAAAAAAAATGGCTGAAGGAGTTTATTCCCAGCATTGTAAAAAATACTAAAGGGACTGCTATAAGGAGAAGAAGAAATAGATCAAGAAACCTAGGCATACATAATTAAAATAGTGCCCTAGCCAGTTTGGCTCAGTAGATAGAATGTCGGCCTGAGGACTGAAGGCTCTTGGGTTCGATTCTGGTCAAGGGCATATGCCTGGTAGGGGGCATGCAGGAGGCAGCCAATCAATGACTCTCTCTCATCATTGATGTTTCTATCTCTCTCTCTCCCTCTCCTTTCCTCTCTGAAATCAATAAAAAAAATATTTTTTAAAAATAAAACTAATTCTAAAAAATATAAAATGACAAATAAATATCTATCAATGATAACTTTAAATGTAAATGGATTAAATGCTCCAATCAAAAGACATGGCCCAACAGTATGCTATCCACAACAGTCTCACCTCAGAACAAAAGACTCACACAGGATGAGTGAAGGGATGGAAAAAAAAATTTTCATGCAAATGGAGATGAAAAAACAACAACCCTGATGTAGCAATCCTCATTATCTGACAAAGCAGACTTTAAAATGAGGGCCATCACAAGAAACAATAAAGGACACTACATAATGCTAAAGGAAACCATCCAACAACAGGATATAATCCTGATAAACATATATGCACCTAAATATATAAAAAAATATTTTTTAAAAAAATCTTTTTGAGGACTTTTAGGGAAGAGATTAACAACAATAGTTCTAGTAGCAGACTTCAACACCTCACTGACTTCACTGGAAAGATCTTCCAGAGGATTTGTTACAATGGCGCCCTCTTGTGGAAATTCTGAGAACAGCACTTCTTTTATGCCTGACTATTAAGTGGGAGGTCTTCATCCAGAACTTTAATAGAAGCAAAGTTTTTTCCATTTAACCCATGATGTTATCAATCATGTACAGGGATAAGGGAGCCTGTAAGATTTTGCCAGAGTCACAAATGACACCGTGACCTGAGGCCAGCATCTTTATTTGGTTCTTCAATGATTCACTTCAGTGATATTAACCAATTTTATAATCCATGAAAGGCAAAATTAAAGGACACCATCCATAAAACAGAATAATTCCTATCAGCAACAAAGTAGTGTGTGTATTACCTTATAAACTATATGGCTAGATAGTGTGGTGATATAATTAAGTAAAGATAGTAATAAGCAAAGGCCTAGGACAAACGCTAATATGCATTTAATCACACAGCATGAAGCCATTTGTAACTACAGTTGAATGAATATATACATAAAACACATGAGTCAGGTTCTTATTGTTACAACAGCATCAATTTCATACTATAATTTCACATAACGATTGGTGAGCTTTGACAGCTAAAACTTTCAGAGTATAAACAAAATCAACAATAGATTGACAAATACAAATTTTAAAAAAAAATTTTAGTGACTAAAATATTTTCCTCAAAAATTCTGTTAGCCGAAACCGGTTTGGCTCAGTGGATAGAGCATCAGCCTGCGGACTGAAGGGTCCCAGGTTCGATTCCGGACAAGGGCATGTACCTTGGTTGTTGGCACATCCCCGGTAGGGGGTGTGCAGGAGGCAACTGATCGATGTCTCTCTCTCATCGATGTTTCTAACTCTCTATATTACCGTGTTTCCCCGAAAATAAGACATCCTCCAAAAATAAAACCTAGCGCATGGAAAGATAAGACATCCCCTGAAAATAAGACCTAGCGCAACATTGGGAGAAAAAATTAATATAAGACACTGTCTTATTTTCCAGGAAACAGGGTATAACAAAAGAATTTTAATTATCTACATAATCATTTCCCAAAGTTATTCTAAAGGGCACAAGGTGCCCTCACTGGTTTAAAGCATCCCCCTTCGGCCAGGCCCGAAACAGCTCGCTCCTCGCCTGCCCCCGCCCCAAGGCTGCCTCTCAGACATGGCTGGAAACTTTTGCGGGAACTTGAGGGTCTGCTGAATCAAGTGATGAAGGCTTAGATCTGGATGTGTTGAGTTAGTATAGCGCTGGGGTGTTGATCTATGAGTGCCTTGGGTGGGGCCTGGATGAGGTTGGTTGACCTATTTGGAAATGTCTTTTGTCTGAAGTGTATCATTGGGCATGTGGAGATATTATTGATATGAGAAAATGCTAAGTAACTGATTTACTATCTGAAAAGGGATTTACTATCGAGGAAAGGGAGGGAGGAAGAGACTGAACATAAACTGTGCACATATGGATGAAGACAATGGGGGATGGGGAGGGGGTGAAGGCTGGGGTGGGAACCTGGTGGAGGGGGGAAGAAATGAGGAACCTTTGTAATAATATGAACAATAAAGATTGATTTAAAAAATAAATAAATAAAATAAAAATAAAGCGTCCCCCTTCGGACTGAAAGATGCCTGGTTTGATTCCGGTTAAGGGCACATGCCTGGGTTGTGGGCTCAATCTCAAGTGGGGGGTGTGCAGAAGGCAGCCGATCAATGACTCTCTCTCATTATTGATGTTTCTTTCTCTCTCTCCCTCTCCCTTCCTCTCTGTAATCAATAAAAATATATTTTAAAAATAAATAAATAAAGGGCACATGGTCCACAAGGTACATCTCTAAAAACAGGTTCCCTGGTCAAATAAATCTGGAAAATGCCGCATACCAACTCCCCATCTTAGAGTTAACAGTACCATCAGCATAGTTAGAAGCTGTTTAACTTTAACCCAAATTTCCCAAGTTCATCTTGACCACAGAACACTTTTTTAAAAATTCATAATGCAAACTAATACTCTCAGGAACATGTGTTCCAAAGAATGTATCCTGAAAATTCTAATCTGTAATTGTTAGGATGTTCTCACTTTGCTAATGGCCTGATTTATCAAAAATAATTTCCCAATAAGAAACACTATCTTGCCCTAGCCGGTTTGGCTCAGCGAACAGTGTGTCGGCCTGTGGTATGAAGCAGTATAAAAATGAAAGCATTTTCTCCAGTTACATCAGCACAATGTATAAACCATCAACATGGTGAAGATAACATTTAAAGTTCAATAATACTACTCTAACCCGACCCTGAAACCAGCAAGGATTACCATAAACACTAAAACTGATGTTAAAAATGGGTAGAGAAGAAAACTGTAGGGCTGCGGAAACAATTCCAGTCACATAGATTAGATTACTGTTTCAGTAAGGGATTTTCCTTAAAAAAAATAAATAAATAAATAAAAAAGCACAACACAAACACAGCCACATAGGCTTTTATCACAACGAAGGCAAATAGCAAATCATCAGAAGTGAAAGGCCTTCCTACTGGAATCTTCACACTTGCTTTCTAAATGGCCTATACCTATCACAGGCAAGCCTCATTTAATTGGCTTCGGTTTTACTGTATATCACAGATGTTGCCGTTTTTTATAAATTGAAGGCAAGACCCTCCAACGCTCGCTTTATTGCGGAAGTCCGGCCCCAAACCTCCACATCTCCCAGGTACCTCGGCGGGGGGATGTCCCGTTAGGCCTGCCAAAAATCACCTGGCCTGGCCCTGCCACGGCATTAGGGGTGACTTAATGAAATGTTTGACCCAATGTAGCAAGCTTATTTTTAAGCTGATAATTTTGTTCGGCCGGCAAATGATGTTATAAATATTCAAGCGGGCCTGGGCAGGAAAAGGTTGCCCTGCAAAGCTCCCACGAATGTAGAGTCCTCCAACTGCTGCCAAAAGCAAAACAATGACAGGAATAACTGCAGCCTGCGGCTCGGCGTTATCAGCATCGGCGGGGAAAGTCTTTTCCGGTTTGCTGGAAAGACTTGCAAGGCGCTCCGGAAAGAATAGAATGACTGCAGAATAAAGAACACTGGGGACATTTTCCTTGGGGGTTTACACACTTCCGCAAACTGCCCCTTGCTCTAGAACCCTGGTCGGCAAACTGCGGCTCTTCCACAAAATGCCACGGCCGGGCGAGTCTATGTTGAAAAAGTGGCGTTAGAAGTTTAAAAAATGTGGCTCTCCAAAGAAATGTCCATCGTTGTGCTGTTGACATTTGGGTCTGCGGACGAATGAGTTTGCCGACCACGGCCCTGGAAGGAGCTCTGCTTCTGCCTGGAACATTCTGCGAACTAACACCCAACAGAAAACGTCCAGATAAGCCGTCACAGTGCAACACGGTGCGATTTTGGAGCACCAGGCCGGTTTGAAATTTCTCACCACCATGACCAACATTATCGCCTTGTATTCATAACGAAAACGCGGAGTTTCAAAATAAAACCTTTGCAAAAAAAAAAAAAAAAAAAAGGACGGACAGCACCTGCGCTTTCCCCAAACCCTGTTTCTCTGTAAACAACAGACAAGACTCACCTCACCATCAGCAGCCTCGACAGCCCGAGAGGAGAGGCCTGAGGGCGACCGCTTCTCCGAGGCAGGCGGGTGGAAGGTTCTAGAAGCCCCGGTGCAGCAGGCAGGAGGCTCCGGGTGAAACCCGCAAAGGAAGCCGCTTCTCAACACCAGCCCCGGGGCTGCCAGCTGCTCAGGTAGCTCAGCCAGGGCCTCTATGGCTCCCCCGGAGGACTTCCGGTTCACCCTAGGGCGTTTCCGGTTTCCGGGCCTTAAAAGCCCTAGCTGAGCGTGGGTGAGCAATCTTGGGCAGCTGGGGCAAAATGTAATTGACTTTTTTTTTTTTTTTAAAGATACAGGCTTCTGGAAAGCTGTCTCTGGATGTTGGGTGGTTTTCTTTTAAGGAAAACATTTATTGGCCTACATATCTGTGTGTGTGTGTGTGTGTTTTAATCTTTGGGTCCCTGGCCGGGTCGTTCAGTTGGTTACAGCGTCCTCCCGTAGACTAAGGTAGCAGGTTCCATCTTGATCAGGGCACTCACAAGACTCAACCAATGAATATATCAATAAGTAGAACAACAAATCAATGTTTCTCTCTTTCTCTCCGTCTCCCCTTCTCCCTCTCTCTCTAAAGTCAATCAATAATAATAATAATAATAATTTTAAAACTTTTGGAAAGATTTTAAAAAATTTGAATGCGATACCTGTTTGTTGGGAGCAACGCAAACTGTATAGATGAGGACATGACAGAGAAACTTCTCTACCTATTTACACTTTTTCATGTTTGAATCGTGTAAAGGTGTTACCCATACAAAAAGGTAAGTAGTGATTTTTAAGCGAAATAAATAATAAAGAGGAAACTGTAGCTATAATCATCCTGATGGCCACGCCTATTCCAGCACCTTATGTAGAATGCAATATATTTCAGGTCTCCTATATGGTTTTGGCTGTGTTATCAAATCTCAAAGAATTGGTCCCTGTACTCAAAAGTTTAGCCAGCCATGGCCTGTTTTTCTCAGTGGTTAGAGCACCAACCCACGGACAGAGAGTCTCGGGTTCGATTCTGGTCAAGGACATGTATCTCAATTGCAGGCTCCCTCCAGGCCCCGGTTGGTCGGGAGTGTGCAGGAGGCAACCAATTGATGTGTCTCTCTCACATTGTAGTTTCTCACTCTGTCTCACTCCTTCCCTTCCACTCTCTCTGTAAATCAATGGAAAAAAATCCTCAGGAGAGGAGTAACAACAATGAAAAAAAAAGCTTAACCATATTTCCAAGTAAAAGTCTCTCTTTGAACTCTTTTTACTGGTCTTTGCCCAAATGTTACATAGTGAGACCTTCCCTGACTGCCATATATACAATAGTAACACCCGCATATGCACTCTACGGATTCTGCTTTATTCTCCATAACACATTCACCACCGAACATGATGTCAGATCACAACCAGAGCCCTGCACAGCACTGCTGCTCTGAGTTTGAATTCAAATATTCTTCTAAATTCTCCCATTGAACTACGCCAAGCACAGGGCAGGTTCCTTTGTCAGAACCCTGCCTACTGCTCTAATTGTTGGGTCCGAGGCCCTCTGCCTAGGGACTGGACCTTTTGGACTCTGGGTCTTAGATGGAGAAGCTACGAGAGGCTGTGGATGTATAAGAATGAGGCTTGCCGAAACCGGTTTGGCTCAGTGGTAGAGCGTCGGTCTGTGGACTGAAAGGTCCCAGGTTCGATTCCGGACAAGGGCATGTACCTTGGTTGCGGGCACATCCCCGGTAGGGGGTGTGCAAGAGGCAGCTGGCCGATGTTTCTCTCCCACTGACATTTCTAGTCTCTATCTCTCTCCCTTCCTCTCTGTAAAAAAATCAATAAAATATATATTTTTTTTAAAAAAGAATGAGGCTTTATTGCAGAAGCCAATGGTCATATAGCTATCAGACAAAACAATGCTTTACAAACAGTCCATACAGGCAGCCCAACACCAGCTGGTAAATACATATCCTTCTCACACAGCACCAGCAGTCTCTGTTCCCACAGTTATTATCTGAGCAGCCACACGCTGCCCCTAGACAGTGGTCGGTAAATACATATCCTTCTCACACAGCACCAGCAGTCTCTGTTCCCACAGTTATTATCTGAGCAGCCACACGCTGCCCCTAGACAGTGGTCGGTAAATACATATCCTTCTCACACAGCACCAGCAGTCTCTGTTCCCACAGTTATTATCTGAGCAGCCACACGCTGCCCCTAGACAGTGGTCGGTAAATACATATCCTTCTCACACAGCACCAGCAGTCTCTGTTCCCACAGTTATTATCTGAGCAGCCACACGCTGCCCCTAGACAGTGGTCGGTAAATACATATCCTTCTCACACAGCACCAGCAGTCTCTGTTCCCACAGTTATTATCTGAGCAGCCACACGCTGCCCCTAGACAGTGGTCGGTAAATACATATCCTTCTCACACAGCACCAGCAGTCTCTGTTCCCACAGTTATTATCTGAGCAGCCACACGCTGCCCCTAGACAGTGGTCGGCAAACCTTGGCTCTCAAGCCACATACAGCTAGCTCTTTGGCCCCTTGAGTGTGGCTCTTCCACGAAATACCACAGCCTGGGCAAGTCTATTTTGAAGAAGTGGCATTAGAAGAAGTTTAAGTTTAAAAAATTTGGCTCTCAAAAGAGATTTCAATCGTTGTCCTGTTGATATTTGGCTCTGTTGACTAATGAGTTTGCCGACCACTGCACTAGACTTACCACCTCACAGAGTAACGGCCCCTGAGCCCTCTGGCTCAGCAGCTTCACCTGTCTCTTGACTCTGGTAGCTACATCCTCTGTGCCTATCGCCTCTCTCCACACTCCTCTGCCCAGCACACTGGCTGGTCAGCAGAATGAGTTTGCCGACCACTGGGATAGGAGCTTAATCACAAGAAACAACAACAGCCTGTGATTATTGGATTCGAGAGTCTAGGTCAGTGGTTGGCAAACTCAATAGTCAACAGAGTGGCAAACCGCAGCTCGCGAGCCACATATGACTCGAGAGCCACAGTTTGCCGACCACTGACTTAGCACGTTAGCCTTTAATATATATAGGTAAGTTATTCCTAGAAGTGTTATTTGGAATAATTTCTAGGATTTTTTTGCTAGTCTCCTTTTATAATATATTCACAGTAGATATTTGTTGTTCAATGGAAAACACCTTGGTTTCAATTGAAAATATTTTACAATAAGAGTTTAGTTCACCACAATAACATCATTATGTTAACAAGAACAGTAAAATTAAATGGATCATTTGAATCCATAATTTCATTTTTGAAAGAGCATACCAAGAGGAATGATCAAATGGAGACAGAAGGAAGAATAACAATTTGTACAAAGGTATTTATAGCAGTGCTATTTATAGTAATGAAAAAATTTTAATTAATCATCCGAAAGTAGTTGGATATGTGGAAAACAATATAGTATATCAATAAATTCATACCCTTTATAACCTTTTAAAAATAAGTATACTGTTTCAATGAATAAAAATGCACTCTCAAATAAAAAAGACAGGACCCTAAAATGGATACACCAATTGAAACTAAATATATCTTTGAATTCTGAAAAGGCTCATAGAAAACTTTATCATGATGTAACTTCATTTAAATTCATGGAATTCCTTTTTTTATGAAAGGATTTAATAAAATGTGATAAATCCTAATTAAGTTATAACTATGTAGACTTGCTTTAAACCAAAGTTGAAATTTCTCTTACACACAATGACAGAACCCATGGAAATGACTATCCTTGTAGTTCCTCAAAGGATGGCAAGTCAATATAAACTTGAAGTATTATTCTGCTCCAATTATATAAGCACTATTTTGTTATTGTTGCTGAATTATAATCTTTGGTGCTTTTATAACTGATACAACTTCTAGTGCCTTCATAAAATTGATTACAACCTTTTTGGAAAACAATAGGGTAACACACAAAAAAAAAACCTATAAAAATGTTATTTTCACCAAAACCGGTTTGGCTCAGTGGATAGAGCGTCAGCCTGCAGCCTGAAGGGTCCCAGGTTCAATTCCGGTCAAGGGCATGTACCTTGGTTGTGGGCACGTCCCCAGTAGGGGATGTGCAAGAGGCAGCTGATCGATGATTCTCTCTCATCGATGTTTCTAACTCTCTATCCCTCTCTCTTCCTCTCTGTAAAAAAAAATCAATAAAATATATATATTTTTAAAAATGTTATTTTCCCTCTCTAACTCTAGAAAATTTGTACAAAGGAAATAACATGAGGAAAAAGAATGATATTGGAAATCATCTAAATATAAAAAATCAAAGAAGAGCCCTAGCTGGTTTGGCTCAATGGATAAAGCATTGGCCTCGGACTGAAGGGTCCCAGGTTCAGTTCAGGTCAAGGGCATATGCCTGGGTTGTGGGCTTGATCCCCAGTAGATCTCTATCAGCATGCAGGAGGCAGCCGATCAATGATTGATCTCTCATCATTGATGTTTCAATTTCTCTCTCCCTCTCCCTTCCTCTCTGAAATTAATAAAGAAATTTTAAAAATAAAGAAAAATGATTGAGTAAATTACAGTACACTAAACTGACATTTTGAAGATTACACAAAAAGTAATTGAAAAATTATTGGGAGGGAACAAACCTCTTTTTATTGTAATAATAACATTGTTATTGTATATAATTTGTATTTATCATATGATTACCATAATATCTTAATTACCTGACTAAAATATGATTACATAATGGATTCATACTAGAAACGATGTTACCCACTCCTCTCTGTCACTGATCTAATTCATGGTATTAGTCAATGATGTGGAGAAGAGGTGAAAGATTAATTAAAAGGAGAAAATACTAAAGGAGAGCTTTATTTTACCTATCCGACCCCAACAACTATTTTTTAACTTAGATGTTCAGGTGAGGTGCTGGACCATCCCTGGGCCTGAGACTTCATCATCCCGAGGTCCTGCCCTTGCCCAGACCTCACACCTGGGCCCATAGGCCCCGCTAGTGACCACACCATGCCTGAGCACCCAGACCTACCTCCAGGTCCCACACCTTCATGGCGGGACCAAGTAGGCACACCTGGGGCCCAGGCCACAAACCTGCAACACAGAGTTGTATCAGGGGAAGAGATCTCTATGCTTAACCCCAACAAGTATTTCTTAACTTAGATGTTCAGGTGAGGTACTAGGCCGTCCCCGGGACTCAGAGTTCCCTCCGGGCTCGAACTGGCCTCACAGAACCCAGACCTCCATCCGGGGCTCACACCACCATCCGGGACCCAGACTATCGTGGCCAAGAAGATTATCCCGGGGCCCAGGCCTCACACACAGAATCCAGACTTGTATCCTGGGTGTACTTCTCAGTTTGTAACAAAGACCACCATTTCCACAACCCAGAGGTCCAGGTGAGGTACCAGACCGCCCCCAGGGGCCCAGACGTCCCTCCCTGGCCCCAAAGGCCCTCCGAGGACCCAGACCTCCATCGGGGGCACAGACCTAGCTCCTGGTCCACGACCATTATGGCGAGGACCAGAAGGCCACTCCTGGGACCCATACTAGCAGCCAGAGCCTATTCCTTAAATGGAGGCCAAATAACCAGGCTAGTCCTGACCACCATTTCATCATCCGGAGGTCCTGCCCTTGCCCCAGACCTCACACCTGGGCCCATAGCGTCCCCTAGTGACCGCACCATGCCTGAGCACCCAGACCTGCATCTGGGTTCCAGAACTTCATGGAGGGGCCGAGGCCAACCCTGGGCCCAGATCACACACCTGGAACACCTAGAACCAGGGGACTAGATCTCTATGCTTAACTCCAACAACTATCCCTTAACCAAGATGTTCTGGTGAGGTACCAGACTGTCCTCTGGTTTCAGACTTTTCTCAGGGCCCAAACTGTCCTCATAAGACCCAGACCTCCAACTGGGGCTCACACCTACCGTGTTTCCCCGAAAATAAGTCCTACTTACAGGTTTCCTTCTGAGTGAAATATAAGGCATCCCCCAAAAGTAAGGCCCCCCAGGCTCTGTCTCAGAATGAAAATTAATTTACTGTAAACTTTGTGAAACCTAAACTGCAAGAAGTTGTGACTTGGGTGAAGAATTCATGGGAGAAAATCACTGACAGTTGCATTGCAAATGCACTGCAAGCAGGCTACCTTGACAAGAAGTACTCATTTAAAGACAGTGCTATTGCTAAACGTGAGAGATTTGGTCCACTGATTCTGAAAGAAATGGAGTCACAAGAAATTCACCAGGAAATTCAGGAATTGGATTGTTGAATTTCAGATGTTCCAGAAGATGATGACATGATTGTCATTGAATAAATGAGTCAATTCTTGATACTGTAGGATTCACAGTTTGTCTGGTTTGTGTTGACAACTACCGTACTACCGTACCGTATACAGGTAATAAATTTCCCTTATTTTCATTTAACAATAAATGTGTACCGTATTCTTCTTCATGAAAAAAGAAGACATCCCCTGAAAATAAGACCTAGCGCATCTTTGGGAGCAAAAATTAATATAACACACTGTCTTATTTTCGGGGAAACAGGGTACATCCGGGTCCCAGACCATCATGGTGGGGCCCAGGCCTCAGACACAGAATCCTATCTTCTATCAGAGGACAAGATCTCCATCCATAATCCAGACCACCATTCAATAGCCCAGATGTCCAGGTGAAGTACCAGACCGTCCCCCGGGGCCCAGACCTCCCTCCCAGCCCGGAACCATCCACCCAGAACCCAGACTTCTATCCGGGCCTCAGACCTACATCCGGGGCCCAGACCTTCATGGCGGGGCTGTGAGGCCAACCCGGGGCCCAGGCCGCAAACTCCGTCATTTGAGGATGTTTGGGTTTTTTTGTTTTTTAATTTCTTCATTGGTTAAGGTATTACATATGTGGCCTTGTCCCCCCAATGTCCCCCCTACCCCCTCACTCATGCCCTCACCCCCCTGGTGTCTGTGTCCACTGGTTAGGCTTATATGCATGCATACAAGTCCTTTGTTGATCTTACTGCCACCCTCCCCTACCTTCTCTCTGACGATTGAAGGTCTGATCAATGCTTCTCTGAATCTGTTTTTGTTCATTAGTTTATGTTTTTCATTATAATCCACAAATGAGATCATGTGATATTTATCTTTGGCTGATTTCGCTTAGCATAATGCTCTCCAGTTCCATCCATGCTGTTGCAAATGATAAGAATTCCTTCTTTTTTACCACAGCGCAGTATTCCTTGTGAACATGTACCAGTTTCCTAATTCATTCATCTGTGATGGGCACTTAGGCTGGTCCCAAATCTTAGCTATGGCAAATTGTGCTGCTATGAACATAGGGGTGCATATATCCTTCCTGATTCATGTTTCTAGTTTCTTAGGATAAATTCCTAGAAGTGGGATTACGGGGTCAAATGGCAGTTCCATTTTTAAAAATTTTTAATATATATATTACCGATTTTTTAAAATATATTTTATTGATTTTTTACAGAGAGGAAGAGAGAGGGATAGAGTTAGAAACATTGATGAGAGAGAATCATTGATCAGCTGCCTCTTGCACACCCCCCACCGTGGATGTGCCCGCAACCAAGGTACATGCCCTTGACCGGAATCGAACCCTGGACCTTTCAGTCCACAGTCCGACGCTCTATCCACTGAGCCAAACCGGTCTCGGCTATATATTACTGATTTTTTACAGAGAAGAAGAGAGAGGGATAGATAGTTAGAAACATCAATGAGAGAGAATCATCGATCAATTGCCTCTTGAACACCCCCTACTGGGGATTTGCCCGCAACCCAGGTACATGCCCTTGGCCGGAATCGAACCTGGAACTTTTCAGTCTACAGACCGATGCTCTACCACTGAGCCAAACTGGTTTCGGCCAGGGTGGGAAAGTTTTGATTTCAGACCATCCTGTGGTCCTGTGGTCCTGTGTGGTCACCTGGTCTCTGAGGCGGGACGGTGGGCCTTGAGGGCCTCCCGAGCTCCTCAGCTGCAGCCCGTGGCCCCTCTGCGTCCAAACGATCCACCAGGACCTTAACCATGACCCTTAGGCCAGGGCTGCGAGGAAGTGAAGAAGTGTCAGGCCATGGTGACCAGCGTGGGGCCCGGCCTCATCACCGGCCTCCGCCTCCGGCCACGGGCCGTCCACTCCCGCCGGGCTCTCCGGGGGCCCGGGGAGGATCAGGGACTCGGACGCCACGTCCAGGCTGTCTTCAGGCAGGAGGCGGGCACCCATCGTGGGGACCGGAGCGTCTGCATCGCGGGTCTCAGGCGATGACACGAAGGGCCCTGAGCTCTCAGGCACCTGGAAAGGCAAGACGAGAGTCAGGGGTCAGCCCGGGCGCCCCCACAAGAGGGTAGGGGCCCACTGCTCAGGGAGGCCCGGCCGCCTCTGGTCTCAGCTCTGCCCTCACGGCTGGCTCTGCGGGCCTCGGTGCCTCAGTTTCCCCATGTGGATTGGGCCCTCCAGTTTAAGGCACATCTGGCAGGAGGTGACGGAGGTCCTGGGAGGTTCCTCTGAGCTGAGATGGCTCCAAAAGTGATCACCCCTCCCCCCAGATCAGGGAAGCTGCAGGAAAAGGCCACTGCGCCTCACCCCTGCTTTCTGCTTGCAGACCTGCCAGGAGCCCGAGCTGAACTGCCCCTGGCTCTGCCCCTCAGACCTGGCCACACCCTGATCTCGGCCAGGGCTGCCACCTGGGAGATGGCGCTGGCACCCATCCATGGCACAGGAGGGACCCCCAATCCCACTTATCTGCCCTTTTTGAATGATAATAATTTGAATCTTAAATGCCATCTAAAGTTATGGTCTTGCCCCATCCCCAGTGATCCACCTGTTCAGCAAGACATGCTGACCCTGAGACATCCTAGCAATGAGCCTTCCCAGCACCTGTGGGACTCAGTTATCCAACCAAGAGATTGGTCATCAATGCAACCTTTGGATTGACTTCTGGCCAAAAGAGGGATGTGTGGACGAAAGGAGACACATGTTCTGGGCAGGCCTGCGTGGCCGTCTTGCAAACTCAAAGCCCTAAAATAACCACAAAAGATGGTCTGAAAATGAAATATTTAACTGCAAACAGGTTATGGTGGGCAGTCATGTCCTAGGCCGATATTTTCCCTGACAAAGATCGACTTAGATCTTCTTTACTGAGCCCATTTGCCTTCAAGCCTCTAAGATAACATATCTAGGAGATGTCTGGGTAACTTGTAACTTCCCTTTTTCTGGAGCCCCTGGGGCACAACCAAATGTGGTGGGCAAAGGACACAAGCCTCAAATTCCTTCATTATCATGTTAATTGTTCCTGCACCCACCTAAGTAAGTGTCCATCATTTCACTTTTTATCCAATCCCAGGGGTTCCCAGCTTTGCTTTCTCCCGCCTCCTTAATCCATCACCAATGAGTTCATGCAACCCACCTATGCCCCTCCTTTGATGGCCATGTATAAATACATTTTCGGAGCATTATCTCAACTTGTTGAGGTTTTGCTTCCTGGCATATGTTGACAGTTTGGCTCAAATAAACTCATAAAAATTTTTCCAGGTTTCAGTGTTTTTTTTACGTTAAGATTTCTCATTTGAGTTTCGGGTATTGGGTGTATTAAGTCACACAACCTTCGGCTAAAAGAAGGTTGTGTGACTTATCTTAGCAAGGCACTTAAAAATGGTTTCTGACCCTGGCTGGTTTGGCTCAGAGGGTAGAGTGTCGGCCTGTGGACTGAAGGATCTTGGGTTCGATTCCAGTCAAGGGCACGTACCCAGGTTGTGGGCTTGATCCCCAGTAGGGTGTGCAGGAGGCAGCCAATGTTTCTATCTCTCTCTCCCTCCCCCTTCCTCTCTGAAATCAATTAAAAAAACAAAAACAAGACCGCATCTCTGAGCCCTGGCCCGTGTGACCCCGTGGGCAGAGCGCCAGCCTGCACACCAAGAGTCTCGGGTTTGATTCCTGGTCGAGGCTCATACCTTGGCGTCCTAACCCCCGAGGGTGAAGGTGGCCTGAGGTAAAAAGAGGGCTGAACAGATGGAAGGAGGGAACCGGAGGCCCTGGCCTAGAATGATGGGATCCCCTGTGATGGACAGACATGCTGGCAGGGAGGATGCCGCATGAATGAGACGGCAGAGATGGGGTGCATCACTGTCCCCCAGGCCTGCCCAGGCCCCTCACCTGCTCCGGAGGACGGAGGCCGGCAGCTGCCTCGGCCCAGGCCAGGGCCCCCGGTGCAGCAGCAGCAGGAGTCGGAGGCATGGGCTCTGGAGCTTCCCGGCCGCCTCCCTCCACCTCCACCTCCACCTGCAGCTCCACTCCTGCCCTGGGGTTAGGGTTGGGATTGGGGTCAGCTAAGGATCCCAGGTGGGTCAGGGCCCCGGGCGTCAGGGCGTAATCCTCCTCCTGCAGCATCGGCGTTGTCTCCATGTTGGGGGCCAGGGGGGCGCTCTCAGGGTCCGTGGTTTGCAGGATCTGGACAAGATAGACATTGCCAAGTGACTAAAGGACAAAGCCGTTCCTGTGTGACAGGAGCCGCAGCATAGCCACCCAAGCCTCTCTGGGGGGTAATTGGGGGGGGGGGGGAGCAGGCCACAGTGCCTGAAGGTCAGAGGGGCTGTTGTGCCTTTTAGAGAAAAACACCCCGTGGGCTCAGGTTCCAGCTCAGGCCCAACACAAGGAAGCGCCCGGCCGGCTTGGCCAGTGGCTGAGTGTCCACTTATGAAGCAGGAGGTCGGGTTGGATTCAAGATCAGGGCACATGCCCGGGCTGCGGGCTCCATCCCAAGTGGGAGGCGCGCAGGAGGCAGCTGGTCCCTGAATCTCTCTCATCATAGATGTTTCCACTTTTTGTTGTTGTTGTTAATCCTCACCCAAGGATATTTCCCCAGTGATTTTTAGAAAGAGTAAAAGAGTTGAGACCGGTTTGGCTCAGTGGCTATAGCGTTGGCCTGCGGACTGAAAGGTCCCAGGTTCAATTCCAGTCAAGGGCATGTACCTTGGTTGTAGGCACATCCCCAGTA
Source organism: Nyctalus aviator (assembly GCA_036971965.1). Taxonomy (NCBI): domain Eukaryota; kingdom Metazoa; phylum Chordata; class Mammalia; order Chiroptera; family Vespertilionidae; genus Nyctalus; species Nyctalus aviator. Next base: position 6,142,835 of record CM072929.1, on the reverse strand, counting down.
GGGGGTGCGCAAGAGGCAGCTGGTTGATGTTTCTCTCCCATTGACGTTTCTAACTCTCTGTCCCTCTCAATTCCTCTCTGTGTAAAATAAATAAAATATATTTAAAAAAAAAAATGAAGAAGAAGAAGAAAAAAGAAAGAGTAAAAGAGAGCCCTGACCGCTGTAGCTCAGTGGATAGAGCGTCAGCCTGCGGACTGAAGGGTCCCAGGTTCGATTCCAGTCAAGGGCATGGACCTGGGTTGCGGACACATCCCCAGTGGGAGGTGTGCAGGAGGCAGCTGATGGATGTTTCTCTCTCATCAATGTTTCTTTTTTTTTTTTTCTTTTTTTTTTTTTTTTAAATATATTCTACTGATCTTTCACAGAGAGGAAGGGAGAGAGACAGAGAGCCAGAAACGGCGACGAGAGAGAAACATCGACCAGCTGCCTCCTGCACACCCCCCACCTGGGATGTGACCGCAACCAAGGTACATGCCCCTGACTGGAATAGAACCTGGGACCTTCCAGTCCCCAGGCCGACGCTCTATCCACTGAGCCAAACCGGTTTTGGCTCTCATTGATGTTTCTAACTCTCTATCCCTCTCCTTCCTCTCTGTAAAAAAATCAATAAAATATATTTTAAAAATAAAAAGTAAGAGTTGAAGAAAGAGAGAAAGACAGAAACACTGATGTGAGAGAAACACATTGATTAGGTGCCCCTGCTCGAGTCCAGGGAGGAACCTGCAACCCAGGTACCTGCCCTTGACCAGAATCGAACCCGGGACCCTTCAGTCTGCAGGCCGACGCTCTATCCCATGAGCCACACCGGCTGGGGCATCACCCATGTTTCTCTCTCCTCCTCTCCCCGCCTCTCTCTGAAACCCATAAAAACTATTTTTTTTTTTAATAAAAACTATTTTTGAAAGACATGGTTGAATGGTGACCCAAAAAGACGTGCCCACGCCCTCCCCGGGCCTGTGACAGGGCCTCATTTGGAAATGGGGGCTTTACTGCCACAGAGGCCCCGCCCGCTGAGGGTGGCCCCAAAGCTAGTGTTTGCGGAGTGTCCCTGTGAGGACTGTTCAGAGGGACACCGGGTAGGAGGCCAGAGGCACCCCAGGGGCAGCAGGCTGGGGCGGAACACCCCCAGGGCCTCCAGGCAGCCCACTACCGGCCCCAGCATGGTGGACTGCTGGCCCTGGGTAGGGACAATAGTTGCTGTTTGGGAGCCCTGGGAAACCCATACAAAGCCCTTGGCCCTGCGCCTCCATCTCCACATGGCCGACCGGGGCGTGCCAGGCTCCTCCCGGCAGACATTCGGGGCTCAAGCAAAGGGGTGCCGACTCCGCCCCTCGAAAGCTGCGCTGGGCGCCAGGCGGGCCGGCGGCCTCCCCACCCGCTGTCTCCCCTGCCCTCCAGGCCCGAGGCCACCACCGCCGGGACGTCCCAGGGAGACACTCACGTGGCCGTGGCTGCCGGGCTCCGCCAACGCCGCTGAAAACCAGACGGGAGAGAAGCAGGTGAAGGCACAGTCGTCCCGCCGATGCCGACGGTCAGTGAGGAGCCCCTGTCCTGCCCTGACCCCGTCAGAGGGCAGCGGGGCTGGAAGCTCCACCGCCAGTGACACCATCGCGTCCGGGGCCATCACGCGGCACACTCTGCTCAGGGCCTCCCCTCGGCCCCCAGGCCAGGTCCTCCCTGCGCCTCGGCCTCTGCCCAGCCCCCGAACTAGCCCCCTGGGCACCCCGGGCCTGTGATGGGCGAGCACACGGGAGCTGCCTGAGCTGGCGCAGTCAGACAGGAACGTGGCAGATACAGGCACGTAACTTCCCCCCCTTCCCTCCTGTTCACACTGGAGAATAATGAACTACAGTGAAGACCTGGGGTGAGGGGTCGCAGGAGGGGGGTGGGTGGGGGGGGAAATGGGACCAGCAGGGCAGGTGGCTGAGACGGACATTAACCGAACACGGGATTCCGAGAGGCACAGGCCGAGCGTTCACTGCAGGGAAAGTACTTACGTTTGGGGAAGCGGCACCCCCACTGGGGGAGTGGCACCCCTGTGGGCACAAGGAGAGACCTGAGCCTCCTCGGTGCCCTCCCCACCCCCACGGCCCCGGGCGGCGGCACCCTCAGGCTCTCCCTGCCTCCCCGCCATGCCCCCACCCCCATGCCCGCCGTCTGCAGCCGCTGTGTGGGCGAGGTCTTAGCCTGCAGCTGGTCAGCGGCACCAGCACACGCACAGGGGCCCGAGTTAGAAAGTGAGCCCAGCCCGGCTGGGGCCACCATGCAGCACACTCTGAGGGAGGCTCAGTGGCTGAGCATTGAACCAGGAGGTCAGGGTTCAATACCCGGTCAGGACACGTGCCTGGGTTGCAGGCTCCATCCCCAGTGGAGGGTGTGCAGGAGGCAGCCGGTCCATGATTCTCTCTCATCATCGATGTTTCTCTCTCTCTCCCGCTCCCTTCCGCTCTGACATCAATAAAAATGAATAAAAGTAGGTAAGAAAGTGAGCACTGCGGTATTCTAAGTGGAAAAGGCCGGTCAGGAACCTGCCGGGGCTCCCAGCCGGGTTGCTGCTCCCTCTTTCCGGAGCGCTCTCCTCCGCTTACCTCTTCTCCACCAATAGATGATGGCGATAATGACAACGGCGATGACGGTGTAAAAGATCACCGCAAACACCACGGCAAGGGGGCCGGCTGCGGGTCCTGGGGGCACAGAGAGCGCTGCAGGGGTAAGGTGTCCCTCTCGGAAGGCCACACCCTCGCAGAGGCCGCCCTCCCAGAAGAGGGGCGAAGGCCCGGTGGCCAGGTGGGGCTCTGGTGCAGCGTCACGGACTCCTGGGCCGGAGGGCAGCCACCCCCGAAGGTGGGGACGAGGAGAGGACCCCATGATGACTGCGGGAAGGCCTGGCCACGGCGGCCCGAGGGACAGGGCGGGGCCGGCCCAGGAGCCAGCTCAGGGGCCTGGTCTCCCCCTGGTGACGTTACAGCACCAAGCGGAGCCGGCCACACGGTCACGGGAGCGGGCAGCCCATCGGAGCTGTGGCCGGGGCGCGGGGCCGGCCCAGGAGGTGGAGGGACAGCAGTGACGCTGCCACGGGGGCTTTTTTGAAGTGTATTTATTTTTCATTTTTCCCTTTGATTTTTTATTTTTCAGAGAGTGGAGGGAAGGGAGAAGAGGGAGAAACAGAGAGAAACATCCATGAGAAAGTGTGAGGGACACACCAATGGGCTGCTGCACGACCTCCCCTCCCTCGACCTGGGCTGGGGATTGAGCCTGCAACCCGGGTACGTGCCCTTGACTAGGAATTGAACTCACCATGCTTCAGTCCACAGGCAGAGGCTCTAACCCCCGAGCCAACCCGATCAGCCCTCTGACCACTTGTGTTTAGTCCTAGATTAGCTCCTAACTGTTCTTTTTGTGGGGGGTGGGCTCTTAAGGTGCTTTAAGCCCGGCCAGCGTGGCTCAGTGGCTGAGGTTCGACCTATGAGCCAGAAGGTCACGGTTCCATTCCAGGTCAGGGCACATGCCCAAGTTGTGAGCTCGATCCCCAGTGGGGGGCATCCAGGAGGCAGCCGATCCATGATTCTCTCTCCATGAGTCCATGAAGCATCACTGGTGCTTCTCTCTCTCCCTCCCTCTCCCTTCCTCTCTGCAATCAATAAAAATATATTAGAAAAAAATAATAATAAGTAAATAAATAAATAAAGCCCCGCACACCCGCCACTTCCCGCCTGCAGCCTCTTTGCTCAGGGGCAGAGCTGAGCACTGACCCCAGGCCCAGAGCCGGCCGGGCCCCTGTGCAGAGGCGGCTGCCCGTGGAAGAGGGGGTTTGCTCACCTGGCTGGGCAGCGCACACGGTGTCGCTCGTGGCGGTGCAGGTCTGCAGGGTGGCGCCGGGACAGCTGAGAGGAAGGAGCAAAGCACCCAGCATCACTTCCCGGCCAGGCCGGCCCCGCCCGGAGGGCCCACTGGCTCTGGGACTGTTGAGAGCACAGTGGGGAGTTCGGGGCCCCTGGGGTGCGGCTCTGAGAGCCGCACCTGCTGGAGCCACAGCTCCACCGAGAGGAAGCCCATGGAAACCAGACAGACAAGTGAGTGGAGAGAAGCCGAGTCCTGATCGAACCAGACCTGCAGGCGGCTCCTCCTTTGGACTTACCGGGTCCCAGGGCCACGGCTCTACGCGGTCTGAGTCGCACTGAATGGCCTACAACGGGCCTCACAAAAGTGGCCTGTTCTGCCCACCTATGAGCCAGGAGGTCACGGTGTGGTTCCTGGTCAGGGCACATGGACTCCATCCCCGGCGGGGATAGCGTGCAGGAGGCAGCTGGCCCACGGTTCTCTCTCATCATTGATGTTTCTCTCTCTCTCTCTCCCTCTCTGACATCAATTAAAATCCATTTATTTTTATTTATTTTTATTTTTTAAAATATATTTTATTTATTTTTCACAGAGAGGAAGAGAGAGGGATAGGGAGTCAGAAACATTGATGAGAGAGAATCATTGACCAGCTACCTCCTGCACACCCCCTACTGGTGATGTGCCTGCAACCAAGGTACATGCCCTTGACCAGAATCAAATCTGGGACCCTTCAGTCCGCAAGCCAACGCACTATCCACTGAGCCAAACTGGTCCCAGCAAAACCCATTTCTTTTTAAAAGGGAGCCATTCTGCTGGCGGTTTTCCCCGCTGTCACGTCTCCCCAGAAGGCCCCCCATCTAGGCCCACCCGGAAGCTCAGGATGAACCTGCTCCGGAAACCTGTGCGTTCAGTGCGGCCTCCTGGAGAGCCGGCCTCCGTGAGCAGCGCCCTCCTGGGAGGGGCCGTGAGCAGAGGGCAGCGCAGCGCAGACGGAGGCAGACAGCAGAGGTCGCAGCAACAGGTCTAGGAGGAGAGCCAGGGGCCGCTGCCGCCCAGAGCCGGGAGGCAGGAAGGGCCCCCAGAGCCTGCGTGGACCCGGCCCGGCCGCACCGGGTGCCGGGCTTCCGGGCTGCGGGGCTGGGAGAGATTATTCCCGAGGTTTGTAACGCCCCAGGCCTGGCGCTTGTGACCGAACCGGGGCCCTGCTGCGGGACGGCCGTTCAGCTGGGACAGGGGCGGTGCACACTGCCCTTCCCATGCCCGGAGCTGCCCCTCCAAACCGTCCATGGCTCCCACCTCCCTCCCTCCTCGGGCCTCTGCTTCTCCCACAGCCCCGCCCTCCACCCCTCGGGGCCCGTCGGGGTCCCTGAGCTTTGGCCTCTGTGCCAGACTCCTCGGGGGCTTTGGAGGGGTGAGCAGGCGGTGGCCCCGTGGGTGAACGGAGCCCTGGCCCAGGGCGGCCCCGGGGGACACAGCCAGGCCAGGGGTTCGCCTTCATCTGCAGGCGCCTCCACGGGCAGGTGCTGCCAGGCTCCAGGCGGGAGCACCGAGGGGGCCCCTGCACAACCCGAGGCAGACAGGCCCGGGCGGGCGCGGACCCAGGCAGCAGGGCTGCCCGCGCCCGAGGCGGTACCTGGTGCAGGGGTGGCAGCCCTCCGGGCAGTGCTCCGAGTCGCAGTAGTACTCCCCGGGCTTGCACTGGCATTGCCGGTCCCGTGTCGGGGTGCAGTCACGCACCATCTCCTGATCTGCGGGGGAGGGGAAGGCGGGTCAGGCACCGGGGCTGGGACTGTCCCACCCATACCGGCCCCTTCCGGCCGCTGGGTCACAGGCACCGAGTCCACAATCTCCCTCCCTTCTCACATTTACAGGCGACAGGTGACAACTGGACTCTATTTCCAGCAATCGGGGAGCCTGTGGATGGGCCAGAGGGGTGCCTATGACAGGGCCTGGGGGACCCTGAAACCTAGGGAGTCTGTGGAGGGGCAGCAGGGTGCGCTTGCAATGTGGGCTGGGAGGACAAAGCTGACTCTGTCCTCAGAAATACCCCAAATTATCCCTTTCACCTTGTGTGCCCCCCGAAGGGCAGGTCAGCACCCCCAGTGCTCTGTGAGTGACACAGCAGACAGCGAATGGGGCTGCAGAGAGCCCCTGGCGCCCCACAGCCCGTCCAATGGCCTCCAAGGCCAGGCCCTGAAGGTGCACAGCTTCCTAGAGGGGGCCGCCCTCAAACCCTCTCTGCCCAGCGTCTGAACTACAGGTGAGCGGAAATGGAGTGGGACCGCAGACCCAGCCCGTCACCCACTCACCTGTGGGTCCGACACCACCCCGAGTCAGCATCCGTGACTTCACCCCCGGCCACGGGTGCAGCGTGGCACCGAGGGAGCCGGGTGCACACGCCTCTGGGGCTGGTCTCCCTGGGGGCACTGTGCGAAGTCACGTGTCACTTACCACGCCTTCCCTGGTAGTGGACACGGGGTGCACACGGACGGCTCTGACACACGGGAGAGCGGGCCCCGGTGTCCACGGAGGTGGGCGGGCGGGTGGGGAGTGGTGTGGGCCCGTGGGAACCTCACCCACTACACCCCAACGTTTCTCCCGAGGGCCGGCCCTGATCCCACGTCTCCGATCAGGCCAGGAGTCCCCGCCGCCCTGCCCCCACGTGCGGCTCTGGCAGATGTGAGACCGTCCACCTCTCCACTCCTCAGAGACCCTTTCTTTTTCTCTCTTAATTACATTTTTACTAAGGCCCGGTGCACTAAATTCATGCAGGGGGTGGGAGGTGTCCCTCAGCCCAGCCTGCACCCTCTCCAATCTGGGACATCCCTCTCACAATCCAGGATGCTAGCTCTCAAACGCTCCCCTCCCTGCCAGACTGATCACCCCCTAACCACTCCCCTGCCAGCCTGATCAACGCCTAACTGCTCCTCTGACGGCCTGATTGCCTGTAACTGCTCTCTCTGCTGGCCTGGTCTCCCCCAGCTGCCCTCCCCTGCAGGCCATCTTGTGACAGCCTTCTTGTGGCAGCCATCTTGTGCCCACATACGGTCAGCCATCTAGTGTGTTGGAGTGATGGTCTATTTGCATATTACTTTTTTATTAGATAGGATTGATTTTACTTATTTATTCATTTAACCCAAGGATATTTTTCCCCATTGATATTTTTTTAATCTTCAAACTTAGACCTTTAGAAAAAGCTTTTTGAAATTTAAAATATATATATTCTTGCCCTAACCAATTTAGTTCAGTGGATAGAGCATCAGCCTATGGGATAAAGGGCCACAGGTTCGATTCCTGTCAAGGGCATGTACCTTAGTTGTGGGCACATCCCCAGTAGAGGGTATGCAGGAGGCAGCTGATTGATGTTTAACTCTCTATCCTCCTCCCTTTCTCTCTGTAAAAAATCAATATATTTTTTAAGTAAATACATGTCTTACCTAATAAAAGAGTAATATGCAAATTAACCATCACTCTGCTACACCCACAAGCCATGCCCACCAGCCAATCAGAGTGAGTATGCAAATAAACCCAACCAAAATGGCTACAGCCACAGAGAGCAGGAGGGAGGCTTGGGTTTCCCTGGCAATTGAAGAAGCCAAGTTTTTTGCCTGCCCTTCCTTGCCTAAGCCTCCACTCAAGGCTACAAAGTTTCAATTATAGAAGGTAAACAAATCCATACAGAAATGGCGGCAGCCACAGAACGAGCAGGAGGCTTGGCTCCACTCCAGGCTACATACGGTAGTTTCAATTGTAGAAGGTAAATAAATTCCAGATACCAAAGCCTCTGCTTGGGTCAGCAGGGGGTGTGGCCGGCCTGCAAACCACCACAAGCCCCTCACTCAGGCTACCCCACGCCCCAAGGGAACTCCCACCCTGATCTCAGGCACCCTTTAGGGCAAACCCACTCATGCACCAGGCCTCTAATCTATCTAATAAAAGAGTAATATGCAGATTGATCATCATTCCAACACACAAGATGGCTGCCCCCATGTGGTCAAAGATCCTGCCCCTATGTGGACACAAGATGGCCACCACAAGATGGCCAGCAAGGGAGGGCAACTGGGAGGGCAACCAGGCCTGCAAGGGAGGGCAGTTGTGGGTGATCAGGCCTGCAGGGCAGGGCAATTGAGAGAGATCAGGCCTGTAAGGAAGGGAAGTTGGAGATGATCAACCCTGCAGGGGAGGGCAGTTAGAGGTGACCAGGCTGGCAGAGGAGGGAAGTTGGGGGCAAATAGGCTGGCAGGGGAGCAGTTAGACATCAATCAGGCTGGCATGGGAGTGGTTAGGGAGTGATCAGGCTGGCAGGCAGAAGCAGTTAGGGGCAATCAGGAAGGCAGGCAGGTGAGCAGTTGGGAGCCAGCAGTCCTGGATTGTGAGAGGGGTGTCCCAGATTGGAGAGGGTGCAGGCTGGGCTGAGGGACATGCCCCCCATGCACAAATTTTGTGCACCAGGCCTCTAGTGTGTGTGTGTGTGTGTGTGTGTGTGTGTATGTATTCTTATTGATTTTAGAGAGGAAGAGAGAGGGAGGTAGAGAGAAACATCAATGAGGACAGAGAATCATTGACCGGCTGCCTCCTGCACAGCCCCGACGGGAGATTCAAACCTGCATCTGCCCTGGCCAGGAGGAAGCATGACCTCTTCGCTCACTGGTTGATGCTCAACCACTGAGCCACGCTGTTTTTTTTAGAGAGTGGAAGGGAGGGGAGAGACAGAGAGAGAAATGGCGACGTGTGAGAGAGACACAGAGATGAGATGCCGCCCACCCACAACCCAACTGCGGCCAGGGATGGAGCCCGCCACTGAGGTGTGTGCAGCGCACCCTCCGTCCTCGGCTGCCCCTCACCCACTGAGCCAAACCGACCAGGACTGTCCGTGCTGATTTTCCGAGAGACGGGAGAGGGAGAGAGAGAGAAACATGGACCAGCTGCCTCCTGCACGCTCTCCACTGGGGAATGTACCAGCAACCCAGGCCTCAGGGCTCCTGGTACGCACGCCCATCACTCAGGCCGCGTCCTCACTCTCCACCACGGCTTCGCTCCCCTCGCTCGGCCAACTGCCCCGATGGCGCTCCACAGCTCAGCGCCCCTGCACCCTCATCTCTGCCTCCGGGCGACGCCCCCATGTCAGGTCTAGGGGGTGGGTGCCCTACCCGACACAGACCCCCACACCTGACAGCGCCCACTTACCTTCCCGGCACCGGGTGCACAGCAAGCAGGACTCTTCCCTGTTGGGGTGGCTCAGGAAGGACCCAGGGGGGCACGGACAGCACCCTCTGGCCTGGCCCATGTAGCAGTCCTCAGTGAGGTAGTGGCCTGAGGTGGGGGAGGCACAGAGGTGAGGCGGGGGGGGGGGGTCACAGAGGTGAGGCGGGGGGGGCACAGAGGTGAGGTGGGGGAGGCACAGAGGTGAGGTGGGGCCCCGGCACCAGCCCCTCCAGGTCCCTGAGGCCAGGCCCCCAATAGCACCAATGTTCTGGACTGAGCCTCGGCTACATGTGTCCCAGGAACCGGGGACCTGCCTCACCCCTCGGCCTTTACAGATATCCCGCAGCTCGGCTAAGAGGGGTGTGGGTGTGCACACTGGAGCCCGCTGAGACCCCGCATCTACCCCACACCGACACCCCGGGGCCACCTCCCAGGGCAGCCCGGGCCATGCCCACGGGAGCCCGCAGCTGGGCACCGCCTCGCACACAGGCTGTCCTGGAGCCAGAGCCACGCCTGGCACTCGGACCCTCCGGCTGGTGTGTGCCCGCTCAGATGTGCGTGCTGACGGTGAAGTGTGTGCACGGCGTGTGTGCGTGGGAGTTAGGTGAGTGGTCGGGGACTGGGGTTCAGTCCCTGAGCTGGGGAGCCCCAGGAAGCTCCTGGCTGACAGGAGGCGGGGGTGGGGTGGGGGTGGGTCGAGTGGGGGTGGAGGGTGAGGGGAGCAGGGGTGTGGTCGGCCCCTCCAAAGAGGAGACCCCTGAAGGTAGGCTCACTGACCATGCGGTCCCCTGTCTGTGTGCAGTGGGGTCCGGGCATGGGGGCCGCAGGGTGTGACCAGGCTCCACGGGGCCCGGGTTCTGGCCTTGACTGGCCAGGAGGGGGCGCGGCTGGAGGGCGGGCAGAGCAGGCCCTGGAAGCTGGGGCTCCCAGCTGCTCTGGGGGCTGGTCAGAGCCTCCTCCTGAGATGGAATGAGCCTGGGTGGGCCTGGGTGCCCATCACTGCCCTGACTTCACTGCCCCAATGGGACGGGCTCCTGACAGGGGTTCCTGGGGAGCATGGAGCCTGGGCACACCCCCCACTTCCGTCTGAGTAAGCGGAGTCCCTCTGTCAGGGGAGAGTCCCTCTGTCAGGGGAGAGCCCCAGGGGAGGGCGGTGAGCAGTGGGTGGTGCCGGGGTAAGTGCTGGGAGAGGCCCACCCACCAGGCTCCCCCACCCACCCAGGGCGGCGCTGCAGCTCCGGGCCAGAGGCTGAGGGCCCCCCCCTCCCCCTGGGCAGGGCAGCGGAAGGCGAAGACGAAGGCTCGGTGGATGTGGACGCTCACTCACCAGCCTCACAGAGGTGGCCGGAGGGGCTCCTCATTGCCCGCTGGTTGGGGTCACCCGGTTCCACGCCGGCCTGCAATCAGCCAACATGGCTCAGTGGCTGAGCATCGGCCTCTGAACCAGGAGGTCAGGGTTCGATTCCCAGTCAAGGCACAGGCCGGTGTTGTGGGCTCCATCCCCAGTGGGGCGTGCAGGAGCCAGCTCCCTGGGAGGAAACCGGCGGGGAGAAGGGGCACTTTTGGGGGTGAGGGCTGCACCCACACTCCGGCGGGGATGGTTTCACTCCGGAGAACACATTGTCAAAACACCGAACTGCACACTTTAAACCTGGGGCGCTGGGTGTATGCCAATTACACCCCCTTAAAGCTCTCACAACGCCTGCCTCCAGCTAACAAGAAATTACAGCCGAAACCTGTGTGGCTCATGTGGCTGAAAGGTCCTAGGTTCCTACCTTGGTTTCGGCCACATCCCCCGGGGGGGTGTGCAGGAGGCAGCTGATTGATGTTTCTCTCTCATCAATGTTTCTAGCTCTCTGTGTCTCTCTCTTCCTCTCTGTAAAAAAAAAAAAAAAAAAAAAAAAAAAAAAAAAAAATTAATAAAAATATATTTTAAAAAGAAAGAAAGAAAGAGAGAAAGGAAAGAAAGAAAGAAAGAGAGAAAGAAAGAAAGAAAGAAAGAACGAAAGAAAGAAAGAAGGAAAGAAAGAAAGGAAGAAAGAAAGAAAGAAAGAAAGAAAGAAAGAAAAGAAGGAAAGAAAGAAAGGAAGAAAGGAAAGAAGGAAAGAAAGAAAGTTACAAAGGCCTGTCGCCCCACCGCCAGCACCGCGGGGTGAGAGGAAGACGGGTCTGGCCGCGCCCTCCAGGCCCCCGGGGTCCCCATCAGGTCACCGCAGAGCCCGGCCCGGCGGCCGCCGGACGTGCCACAGCCCCGCGCGCCCCGCGGACAGAGGACACGCCGGCGCGCCCAGCCTGGGGCGGCGTCCCTCCCCGAGTGCCGGGCTGGGGAGCGGAGCGCGACTCCCAAGGCCAGACTCCGTCCCGCCCGGCCCCGGCCCCGGCCCCCCGCCGGCCGGGGGGGTCTTCCCTCCCCCGCGCACCCACCTGCGCCCCGAGGAGGAGCAGCGGCCGCTGCAGCCAGGCAAACGGAACAGGAGACCTGAGAGACCATTGCTCCTCAGCCGCCTTTTTAGCCCCTCCCGTCCCGCCCGTCCCGTCCGTCCAGCCCCTATTGGCTGCTGCGGGAGTGAGCCGCCAGATGGATGGCGGCCGCTGACTCACCTGGCTCGGCGGCGCAGCAGGTAACTCCCAGCAAAGCCCCATCCCCATCCGTCTGTGGGACATGAAGCGCCTGTGCTTGCCAGCCGCCTGCGCCTCCCTCCTTCCCGCCTCCCCTCCAGGCCCCGGCATCTGTGCACACGCTGCCTCCTCCCCGCCTGGGCCAGTCCCCAGCCTCAGTTTCCTCCCCCGGGGGAATGGGCCCAGGCGCTGACACCATGAGGGCGGCTCTGGGACCCGGGGGCTGGGACTGAGTGTCCCGAGTGTCCAGGAGTCCTGGGTCTGGCAGCAGGGGACACTTGGGGGTGGGGGGAGAGGGTGACAGGGCAGGGGGCAGAGAGGAAGCCAGGCGGGTGGGGCAGCCTGACTGTCCCCTCTCGCTGCTGAGGACGCCCCAGCAGGACTCGGTGCTGACTTGGTGCCTGGGCCCTGGGCTGCCCCCTAGACGGCCTCGGGGGAGGAGCGTCCCTCCCGCTGCAGGGTGCACAGAGCCGTGTCCTGCTCAACCTTCGAAGTCCTTCCGGGGTCTCAGGGGCTGTGGCTGCAGGGCCAGAGCTCCTCAGGGGAAGGGACACCATCCAGCCAGAGAACCCCCACCCCCCCGCCCCGAAAGCCCCTGGAGTGGCGCCCTCAGGACCACGCTGGTGTCGGGCAGGAGCGCCAGGCTGCAGGCGAGGCCGCGCCCAGAGCGAGGAGACGCACAGAGACTCAGGTAGAAAGCCAGAACCAGTTTGGACACATGCAGGTGGCAGCCCAGCCATGTTTTTCCCTCCCTCCCTCCCTCTCTCCCTCTGGCTTTCGCCAAAAAATCCATCCTCAGGTGAAGATGAACCACAAAAAGGAAAAAGAAAAGGAAAGGCCTGGGCCGGAAACCGATCATGGTCTCACCAATGAGAACGGCGTGGACAAGGAACCCGGGAGGCTGGTCAACCTAGGAGCTCTGCAGGTCAGAGCCAGGCACTCCTCATCTAAAAAAAATGGTAGCTGAGGCAAACACAAACAATCACAAGAATCCCTACTGTCACTGGAATTGCCTAAGGGCTACGGGTGGATCCCAAACCCGACTGAAAGGGGTGGCGAGGCCAAAGCAAGGCCGTAGTCCTCCCCCTAGAGGTGGGCTCCTCCCTGGCCCCCAATGTTCCCAAATGAACACTTTTCTAGTCTCTTGCATTTGTGTGCGGCCTTCTCCAGAACCAGAACCCTGAACCTGAACCCCGAACCACGCGGGATGTGTGGGACATGAAAGGCCTCCTCCCAGCTGGCGAAGTGACAGCTCACTAGTCATCCCGTTGGCAGCCCAGTGCCTCAGAGAACCAAAGAGCCCGGGGAGAGGCTGGGGACGGAAAGAATGCTCCAGCCTCTGGGGGCCGCACCCGGGCCCCTGGGACCCACAGGCAGTGACGCTCCTGCCTGCCCGGACCCCGCTCCCAGGGGAGCTTTGCCCAGACTCTCTTCAGAGCAGGAGGCTCTGGGCTCCATCTGGGATTCATGGAGGCGCCAAAGGGATGGAGCCGCGGGAGAAACGTGGATGCTGTGGCCCCAGACACCCGCCGAGGCCACGGCAGGACCAGACCTTCCCCAGCGTGGACTCCGCATGCCCGCGTAAGAGCTTTCCTCCCACCAATACGTCCGGGATGGCTCCCGTGGTGTGCAGCCCGACAGCCCGAACGCGTGGTCACGCGTCCTGAGCCATTTCCTTCCAGCCCGACGGCCATCACGAGGCTCTGGTCCCGGCCTGGGGCCTCCGGTCCAAGTTCACCAGGGAGCCTGTTGGCGGCTGAAAAGGGAAATCGGAAGGAAGACGGGACCCACACTCCAGAAGGTGCGTGTGGCGCAGCCCCCCACCTGCCTGCCCGCAGCTCGCTGGTCCTGGAGCCCATGACGCTGGCAGAGGGGACCCAGGATCCGGGAGCTGGCAGCCCTGGGGCGGGGCGAGGGAATGGGTTTGTCGAGGTTTGCCCTGCGCTTCCGCTTCAGCTCCCCAAGCTCCGTCACTAGTGACACCATCGCGTCCTGGGCCACCATTCCTGCTCGGGGCCTCCCCTCGGACCCCAGGCCAAGTCATCCCGGCGCCTCGGCCCCCGCCCAGCCCTAGACCTGCCCCCCTGGGCACCCGGGCCTGTGCTGGTACAGTAGTCAGACAGGAATGTGGCAGATACAGGCATGTACCTTCCCCTTCCCCCCCTTCCCTACTGTTCACACTGGAGAATAATGAACTACAGTGAAGACCTGGGGGTGAGGGCTGGGGGCGGGGGGGCGTGGATGGGACCAGCAGGGCACGTGGCTGAGACAGACATTAACCGAACACGGGATTCCGAGAGGCACAGGCCGAGCGTTCACTGCAGGGAAAGTACTTACGTTTGGGGAAGCGGCACCCCTGTGGGCACGCGGGGAGACCTGAGCGTCCTCAGTGCCCTCCCCGCCCCCACGGCCCCGGGCGGCAGCACCCCCAGGCTCTCCCTGCCTCCCCGCCATGCACCCACCCCCATGCCCACCGTCTGCAGCCGCTGTGTGGCCGAGGTCTTAGCCTGCAGCTGGTCAGCGGCACCAGCACACGCACAGGGGCCCGAGTTAGAAAGTGAGCCCAGCCGGCACTGGTTTAGCTCAGTGGATAGAGCGTCGGCCTGCGGACTGAAAGGTCCCGGGTTTGATTCCGGTCAAGGGCAAGTACCTTGGTTGCGGGCACATCCCCAGTAGGGGGTGTGCAAGAGGCAGCTAGTGGATGATTCTCTCTCATCGATGTTTCTAACTCTATCCCTCTCTCTTTCTCACTGTGAAAAATCAATAAAATATATTTAATTAAAAAAAAAAGAAGAAGAAAAAAGAAAGTGAGCCCAGCCCCGCCTGCATGGCTCAGTGGCTGAGCGTTGACCTATGAATCAGGAGGTCAGGGTTCACTTCCCAGTCAGGGCACGTGCCTGGGTTGCAGGCTCCATCCCCAGTGGGGGGCGTGCAGGAGGCAGATGATTCTCTCACCATTGATGTTTCTCTCTCTTCCTTCCTCTCTGAAATAAATAAAAATGTATTTTTTAAAAAATCACACCCATTAAAAAAATAAATCACTCCCATTTAAATGGCACATTAGGAACGCCACGTGACTCAGAGGGAAGGGCTGAGCCCGGCCGGAGACCAGGTGCCCAGGGCAGCAGGAGGCTGCGCCAGTGCTGGCCCCGCTCAGGGTGGCACTCCCAGCAGAGCCCGTGGCCTCTGGGTTACGGGTTTGTGCACTCGTTCACTCACCGCGCCGTGGGCACAGCCCCTTCGCCAGCGCTGGGTCAGACGCAGGAGATGGAGGTCAGCTCAGGGCCAGGGAGGGCATTGCAGGGCTTGGACCGTAGGGGCTGCCTACCTGTCACCAGCGTGGACGGCGTGAGGCCTGCAGGACAAAGAGAACGTCCTCGGCCTCCTCGTGCCTCAGTTTCCCTCCCAAGGAATCAAAACACACGTCTTCAGCTCTGAGGGTCCAGGATGGCTCATCCCCCCCCCCCCCAGGAACCTGCCCGTCCCTGCGGGAGGTGCGGGCGCCCCCTGGAGGCTGTAGAGGAAAGGGACGGGGCCTCCAGTCCCCTGAGCAAACGCCTTTCTGCAGGGCTGTCTCTTCAGAGATCTCTGGGGAGAGCTCCTGCCACCTCTCTGTAGGGCAAATGGGAGCCTGGCCCCTGTGACACAGGCTCAGGGGGCCCCCCGGAGCCTCCCTGGCTGGTGAGAAACGGGGCCATGACAGAGACCCGCGCGTCGCCCCCCCCCACCCCCCCATTCCTAATGGAGAGAGCGCCAGCCTGGCTCTGACTGTGAAATGGGAAGGTGGGCTGGGCTTCCCCGCCCCCATGGGCACTGGCTGGGCGCAGGGAGGACTCTACCTTCTGCAGGAACTGGAAGCGGCCAGCAGAGGGCGAGAGCGTCTGCCGCCTCCTAAGCCAGGCGGCTGGACTGGGGGGCACCACCCCTGGTCCCCCTTCAGCAGGGGTGAGGGGGAGGCCCAGCCAGGGCTCTGGGGCTGCCCGGGGAGGCCCGCTCCGCCTGCCCTCCAGTGGCCAGCGCACAGGCCGAGCCCTCCGGGAGCTGGACGGCAGCACAGACTCGGTGCTCAGGGAGTTTCCGGGGACGGAGCACCCACCCGGCATCCGCACCCCTCTGTCTAAGGGGTCCCTGGAGCTGCTGGCTGCTGCATGGGGCTCCAGGGGAGGAGAGGTGCTGCGACGGAGGTGGGGTGGCCTCAGGGACGGGGACCAGGCAGCACGGGCAGAGCCACGTCTCAGAGCGAAGGCCGAAGGCTGTTTTGTCCATTTTGTCCTTGAGGCATTTTGTCCTCCCTGCGGGGGAGGCGGTGGTGGACGCCAGACCCAGGAAAAGCTTGGCCACGGGGTCATCTAAGCCACAGGGGGCCGGGGAGGGGCGTTCCCCACACAAAGCCCTCCTCGCTACGCAGGGGAACTCCTAGGCTGGCAGCTGGGGGGCGGGGAAGAGGAAGGAGAGAAAGAGGAGATTTCTGAGAAGTGATCCCTGAATCCACACCAGCTGCCCCTTCCTCATTCCTCTCTCCGGCTTCACGGCCTCCTTTGGGGCGCGTAGGCAGGGCCTCTTCCTGGCCTGGGAGCAAAGGAGGCCCAGGAGGCAGAGGGTCCAGGAAGTGGGTTCTGGGACCCCCGCCCCCCCCCCAGCAGGTCTCCTGGCCCGGGCTCCACGCCCTCCCCGTGCCGACCAGGCTGCCTCCCGGCCTTGGCACCTGCAGCTCCCTCCCCCTGGGAGGCCTTCCTCGCCCTCAGGGCCCAGCTGGGCTCTCACTGCAGGAAGAGCCTCCCTGGGTCCCTCGGGGCTCCCCCCGCCCCCACCCTCCCCGGACTCAGCCAGGCTCTGGTGCTGCTCTCTCGGCGGGAGCCCTGGAGTCGGAGGCTCCATGCTTGGGGTCCGCCTGGAAGCCTCAGCCGTCGTGCCTTCGGGTCTCACTCTGCTCTCCCCTCGCCCCCTTACACAGCGCCGCCGTCCCTCCCCTCCCTCTCTGTGCTCCCCGTGCCCGCCCCTGCTCGGTCCGCCCAGTCGGCCTCCCAGCCCGTGCTTCTGCTGGCACAGGGCCCTGTCTGCGGGAGCCTGCGGGCTGCGCCTGCGGGTGGGGAGGAGAGGGCAGGGCTCAGGCCCTGGGGGCTGCACAGTCCTGCCCCCGCCCGGCCTGTGCCGGAGGGACCCTGTCGCTTCCCCAGTCAGCTGTTGGGCAGGCTCCTGGGGGCTGGGAGGCGCAGATGAGGGCGTCCCGGTGGCGAAGGCGCGAAGACCCTGCTCTGCCCATGGGAACTGTCAGCGCCACATCCCATGGGAACTGTCAGCGCCATGTGGGGAGGGCGGCGGAGTCAGAGCCCGTCCTTCACTCAGCCAGACAGCCACGCATGTGCGCGCACACACACACACACACACACACACACACCCAAACCAGCCTCGGCCCCCACAGACCACACGGGCCACACAGTCCACACGGACCACACGGAGCCGAGGGGCACGATCCAGGCTCCAGGCTGTTTTCTTTCTTTGTTAATATATTTTTATTGATTTCAGAGAAGGGAGAGAGAGAGAGAGAGAGAGAGATCAATGATGTGAGAATTATTGCTCAGCTGCCTCCTGCAGGCCCCCACTGGAGATCAAGCCCGAAACCAGACATGTGCCCTTACAAACCCAGGACCTTTCTTTCAGTCTGCAGGCTGAAGTTCTATCCATTGAGCCACACCAGCTAGGGCTCTGGGCTATTTTCCTGGGGCCAAACGACTTGTCATCACATAATATATTGGGGTTGGGAACCCTGGCCCCACCCCCGGGGGCCGGGGCGGCCTTCATATAATTTGACCAGCGAGCAAGGGAGCTGGAATCCCAGGGCCTCCCAGCAGGCTGCCTCACGGAACTGGGGAGCAGGAAGGGCCCTCTCCTCCTCTCAGACCAGCTCAGCAACGTCTCTGTCTCTCCCCCCGCCGCCCCCCGCCCTCTGTGTGTGTCTCTCTCTGTCTCTATCTCTCTCCATCTATCCATCTCCTTCATCTGTCTGTTTCTCTCTGTCTCTGTTTCTCTCCATCCATCTCTGTCTCTGTGTGTATCCAGCTTTTCCACTTCTGGGCATACACCCAAAGGGACTGAAAGCAGCCCTCGCTGGTGTGGCTAAGTGGCTAGAGCACTGGCCTGGGGACTAAAGGGTCCTGGGTTCGATTCTGGTCAAGGGCACATGTGGGTGGCGGGGTGCGGTTTTGCAGGCTTGGTCCCCTAGGCAGCTGATCAAGGATTCTCTCTCATCATTGATATTCCTAGCTCTCTCTCTCTCTCTTTTCCTCTCTAAAATCAATAAAAATATATATTTTAAAAAGATTCAATAAACATATTATCCGGTGAGAATGCAAATAAATAAATATAAATAAATAAAACCCACCAGGACTGCCTTAAGAGTGCTCATTGCAGTGCAAAGGGTGGGGGGTGAGGAGGGCGGGAGGTAGGGGTGAGGGGTGGGGGGGAGTGAGGGGCGCACCAAGAGCCAGTGAGCTGAATCACCCATTTCCCAGCGGGCGGGCAGAAAGTGGACACCAGTGTCCGGGGGTGCTGGGCAGCGGAAGGGCTGTGTGCACATGGCTCACGGCCAGGAGAGGGCAGCAGACCGTTTGCAAGACCAAGAACGAGCTGTCAGGCCCAGTGATCAAAGGCTGAGGACCAGCCCTGAATGGTGTGACTCAGTGGATAGAGCGTGGGCCTGCGAACTAAAGGGTCCCAGGTTCGATATTTGCAAATGTTACCACTGATAAAGGTTTAATCTCCATCATCTACAAACAGCTTATACAACTAAATAAAAGGAAGATGAATGATCCAATTAAAAAATGGGCAATGGACCTAAATAGAATATTTTCAAAAGAAGACAGAAGGAAGGCCAAAAGGCACATGAAAACATGCTCAAAGTCACTAATTATCCGAGAGATGCAAATCAAAACAACAATGCGGTACCATCTCACACCTGTCAGAATGGCCAACATCAACAAATCAACAAACGACAAGTGTTGGCGAGGATGTGGAGAAAAAGGAACACTCGTGCATTGCTGGTGGGAATGCAGACTGGTGCAACCACTGTGGAGAACAGTGTGGAGTTTCCTCAAAAAACTGAAAATGGAACTCCCATTTGACCCAGCAATCCCACTCCTAGGAATATATCCCAAGAAACTAGAAACACCAATCAGAAAGGATATATGCACCCCTATGTTCATAGCAGCACAATCTACAATAGCTAGAATCTGGAAACAGCCCAGGTGCCCGTCAGCAGATGATTGGATCAAAAAACTATAGTATATCTACACAATGGAATACTATGCTGCCATAAAAAAGGAATTCTCATCATTTGCAGCAACCTGGATAGAACTAGAGAACATCATGCTGAGTGAAATAAGCCAGTCAATGAAAGAGAAATACCACATGGCCTCACTCGTTTATGGGTATTAAAGAACATTATAAACTGACAAACCAAAAGTCAGATATAAAGACAGTAAAGCAACAAGCAGACTGTAAAATTACAGCAGGGACAGTAGGGAGATCTGGGGGAGATAAGAGATCAACCGAAGGACTTGTATACATGCATATAAGTACAACCAATGGACACAAAACTCTGGGGAGGGAGGGTATGTATGGGAAGGGGGAGTTAAAATATGTACACAGATAATAATTCAATAAAAAAAATATTAAAATTCAAAAAATAAAAATAAAAAATAAAAAATAAAAATCTTCCCAAAGAAAAAAATAAATAAAAAAAAAATAAAGGGTCCCAGGTTCGATTTGGGCCATGCGCATGGGTTGCGGGCTCCATCCCCAGACCTCCCACCCCCCCAGTAGGGGGTGTGTAGGAGGCAGCAGATCCATGATTCTCTCTCATTATTAAATCTCTCTCTCTCTCTCTCTCCTCTCTCCTCTTTCCTCTCTTTCTCTTCCTCTTTGAAACCAATAAAAATATTTACAAAGCCTTAACCTGTTTGGCTCAGTGGATAGAGCGTCGGCCTGCAGACTGAAGGGTCCCAGGTTTGATTCCAGTTGCGGGCACATCCCCAGTAGGGGATGTGCAGGAGGCAGCTGATGGATGTTTCTCTCTCATCGATGTGTCTAACTCTATCCCTCTCCTTTCCTCTCTGTAAAAAATCAATAAAATATATTTTTAGCTGAAACCGGTTTGGCTCAGTCGTAGAGCGTTGGTCTGAGGACTGAAGGGTCCCAGGTTCGATTCCGGTCAAGGGCATGTACATTGGTTGTGGGCACATCCCCAGTAGGGGGTGTGCAGGAGGCAGCTGGTTGATGTTTCTCTCTGATCGACGTTTCTGGCTCTCTATTTCTCTCTCTTCCTCCTATAAAAAAAATCAATAAAATATATTTAAATATATATATATATGTTTTGTTTTTGTTTTTTTAAAAAAAAAAAAAAAAAAACACAAGATAAAACAAGAGGTGAGGACCTGGCGGCAGGAAGACAGTGCGGGCTGCGCAGGGAACACTCCGCAACCCTCGAGCAGACAGAGCCCAGCCCGCACTCAGACCCTGACCGCCAGGACACTGACTTGAGGCGAAGGTGCGCCCCACCCTGGGAGAGCGGGGACTTTCCGTCAGTGGTTCCTGGGCGTTCCCGGGCGGGCCTCTCGGCACATACAGCCTTTACAGCTTTTACAGCTTTCCCGCAGGGAAGCAGGAAACGGTGAAGGGCGCTGACCCACCCTCCCAGAGGCTCTCCAGCTGCACCGGAGGCTCAGAGGCGCTGGCAGAAAATGTTAATAATAAAATTTCAATTTATTGTTAAAAAATAATAAGTTCATGCCCTGACCGGTTTGGCTCAGTGGATAGAGTCTCGGCATGCGGACTGAAGGGTGCCAGGTTCGATCCCAGGCAAGAGCATGTACCTTGGATGCAGGCACATACCCTGTGGGGGGCGTGCAAGAGGCAGCTGATCGATGTTTCTAACTTTCTATCCCTCTCCCTTCTTCTCTGTAAAAAAAAACAATTAAAATCACCAAAACCGGTTTGGCTCAATGGATAGAGCGCCGGCTTGGGGACTGAAGGGTCCTGGGTTCGATTCCGGTCAAGGGCATGTACCTTGGTTGTGGGCACATCCCCAGTAGGGGGTGTGCAAGAGGCAGCTGATTGATGACTCTGTTTCATCAATGTTTCTATCTCCCTTCCTCTCTGTACAAAATCATAAAATATATTTTTAAAAATAATAAAATTAAAAAAAAACAATTAAAATCTATTTTTAGCCAAAACCGGTTTAGCTAAGTGAATAGAGCGTCAGCTTGCGAACTGAAGGGTCCCAGGTTTGATTCCGGTCAGGGGCATGTACATTGGTTGCAGGCACATCCCTGGTGGGGGATGTGCAGGAGGCAGCTGGTCAATGTATCTCTCTCATCAATGTTTCTAGCTCTCTATCTCTCCCCCTTTCTCTCTGTGAAAAATCAATAAAATATGTTTAAAAAATAATAATAATCGCCGGGACCGGTTTGGCTCAATGGATAGAGCGTCGGCTTGGGGACTGAGGGGCCCCGGGTTCGATTCTGGTCAAGGGCATGTACCTTGGTTGTGGGCATATCCCCGGTAGGCGGTGTGCAAGAGGCAGCTGATCGATGACTCTCTCTCATTGATGTTTCTAACTCTCTATCTCTCTCCCTCTCTGTACAAAAATCAATAAAATATATTTTTTTAAAAAAAATAATAATAATCAATTCATGTCTTGAAGTAGGAAAGAATTTCTAAGAAAGACACAAAAAGAACTAACAATTCAAGGGAAATACTGACCATTTCAAATATATGACACTGTCTTTGTTGTGTTTGTTTGTTTTTTTAATATATTTTATTGATTTCAGAGAGGAAGAGAGAGAAACATCAACAATGAGAATCATGATCGGCTGCCTCCTGCATGCCCCCCACTGGGGATGGAGCACACAACCCGGGCATGTGCCCTTGACCAGAATGGAACCTTGGACCCTTCAGTCCACAGACTGAGGCTCTATCCACTGAGCCACACTGTCCATGGAGCACAGGCCGTGGCCGTGGGAGGAGACCATCCAGATGATGGCGGAGCCCTGTGGAGAGTAAAGGCACCAAGGAGCACACCATCCTCTCCCACGGGGTTCTGATGGGACAAGTGTCTGTGTGAGCTCAGGGGAGGGAAGAACCCCGTGTTGAATCCAGATGGAGGTCTGGGGGTGGGAGGAGAGGGGACCCTTGGCTGTGGTGGCCTCCATGTACCTGGAAACTGGGGTGGGGCGGTTTGATGAAAAAGTGCAGCCCTAATCCCCAAAGCCTGCTCCCCACATCCTCAGCAGACCCTGTTTCCTTTTAAGGAATGAAATGTTGCCCTGGCTCAGTGGATAGAGCATCGGCCTGGGGACCAAAGGGTCCTGGGTTCGATTCCGGTCAAGGGCACTTACCTCGGTTGCTGGCTCCTCCCGGGCCACAGCCCTGGTAGGGGCAAATGCAGGAGGCAACCAATCAATGTGTCTCTCTCACATGGATGTTTCTCTCTGTCTCTCCCCTTCCCTTCCACTGGGGAAATATCCTCAGGTGGGGAGAAGGAGGAGGAGAAGGAGGAAAGACAGACAGAAAAAAAGAAATATTTTCGCCCGGCTGGTGTGGCTCAATGGTCCGCGTGCTGACCCAAGAGACTGCTGGTTTGACTCCCAGTCAGGACAGAAGCCCAGGTTGCCGGCTCAGTCTCCAGCGGGAGGCGTGCAGGAGGCAACTTGATGTCTCTCTCTCTTTCTTCATCTCCCTTCCTTCTCTAAAAATCAACAAAACATATTTTTAAAATCACATGAAATCTTCGGAGGTCTCAGGAAAACTTGAAAATGGCCATCACGGACATGTAGAGATGGCGCTCCTGGCTTGCTGAGCCACATGGCCGGCTGGAGGAGACGCTCCAGGTCAGAGGACACCTGCAGACAGGGGGCGGGGCCCGGGACCCTGGGGCTCCCACGTCCTCAGAGCAACAAGGTTTTGTACACACGGGGGCAGAACCACGCGTGTCAGACTGTGGTTCTAGAACCCTGGGGATGGACAGCTGTCACTGTGCAAGAGAAACATCGACCAGCCGCCTCCTGCACGCCCCCAACCAAGGTATTTGCCCTAGACCAGAATCGAACCTGGGACTCTTGAATCTGCAGGCCGACGCTCTATCCACTGAGCCAAACCGCTTAGGGCTCACTCACACTTTCAGAGAGGAAGGGAGAGGGAGAGAGAGTTAGAAACATTGATGAGAGAGAAACATCCATCAGCTGCCTCCTGCACACCCCCTACTGGGGATGTGCCCGCAACCAAGGTACATGCCCCAGACCAGAATCGAACGTGGGACCCTTCAGTCCACAGGCCGATGCTCTATCCACTGAGCCAAACCGGTCAGGTCTCACGCACTTTCTTAAATCCGACACCGGGGGGTGGGGGGTAACCCAGGGCACAGATTCTGTGGCTCCCAGGTGGGGCGACACAGCTGCTGAGAGGTGCGCTGGGGACAAGCTTTGTCCGGTAAGAACTTAAATGCAGAGTAAGACAAAGGGTCAATGCATCCAATATCAGATTACTTATTGTCCCAGGCCTGTTCCCCAGCAAGGCCACACCCCAAGGCCTCCCGGGAGGCCGCTAGAAGGACCTAGAGCACAGCAATGCTGTGTGACTCAGCCCCCGAGAACAGCACCATAAGGGTTTATGAGACGCTCACCCATTGCTCGGACACGCCTCCTCACTGGCCATTACCGCCTGCAAACACAGGAAACCCCTCCTCACACGCCCATCACCGCCTATAAACCCCGGGAGGCAGGAACCTCCTGAGCGGCCCCAGCAGCGGCTCCCGTCTCTGCCTCAGGACGCGTCCACCTTCTTCACCCGGGTCCCCACGCGCTCCCCAAACCCGAGATGTTCAAGGAGCAACACGAGGTGACCAACCTGGGGGCTCCCCAGCACTCGGGGCCCGTGACGTCCACCGTGGTCCACGTCCCGGCCGACACCGTGGTGCCCGACCACGTCGTGTGGTCCCTGTTCAACACCCTCTTCTTCAACTACTGCTGCCTGGGCTTCGTGGCCTTCGCCTACTCCGTGAAGGTGGGTGTGTGTGTCCAGGGGGGGAGGGGTTCCCCGGAAAGCATGTGTGAGCCCCCTCCCCCCAGGTCTGCTGCCCCAACGGCCTTGGGATGGGGAGCCCCCCTGAGCGCTTTCTGTGCAGATGTGCTTGGGGGGAGGGGGGGCGGGTCAGGCAGCAGCTCATCCAGTGAGGGTCCTGGGGTGGGGGGGGCCGCGTGGAGGGTCGCACCTGTCCCCACCCCTGGAGCTCTCCTTTCAACCCAAGTACAGGGCTCCGCCCTCCACACCTGCCCCTCAGGCCTCCCGTCTGGTCCAGAAAAAGGCAAAGTCCTCAAAGATGCTGAGCCCTGGGGGGCGGGGGGGGGGGGCAGTGAGCGGCCAGCAAAGGGGCCAGGACTGGGGGAGAGGAGCCCTGAGGTTCTGGGGAGGCTGAGCGGCTGTGAGGAGGCCCCCCTGGCCTGGCCTGCTCAGGCTCCAGGGAACAGGGAGGAGTCCCTGACCTGGCTGAGGGCAGGTGGAGGCTGGGCTGGGCTGGAGCAGCCAGGGACGGGCCTGAGTCACAGCGCCTGGCTGTGCCCAGGGCCCCTCCAGACCCCTCACCATCTCTTCTCCCCCAGTCTAGGGACCGGAAGATGGTGGGAGACGTGATTGGGGCGCAGAGCTATGCGTCCACCGCCAGGTGCCTCAACATCACGACCCTGACCCTGGGCATCCTGATGACCATCGGACTCATCATTCTCATGTCCCTTGTGCTCCCGCTATACACTCAGGCGCTGACGCAGGGCATGGGGAACCGCAGGGGCTTCTAGTCACTGACACGCAGGTGCCGCCGCGTCCTCCCCACCCTCACCCCCCGCTGACCCCGCACGGGCACCTGCCCCTTCCTTCATCCTGCACCTGCTCACACACCTGTCAGCAGCTGAGCTCAATAAAGTGCACCTGTTCGTGACCACTCTGGCATTCCCTGGGCCAGGGCACTGCCCGGTCCCCAGCCCGCCCCTGAGACAGCCCCCCTTGCGGCTCGGAGGGGTCCTGGCACTTTCTCAGATGTCCCTGGTTTCTGGCCTCCAGCTGGGAGCAGCGGCTGGACCGGGGGCCTAGGAGGGGTCCCCTCCTCCCCAGTGTCTGACCCTGACCCAAGGGGCACTGGGCCAGACCAGCCTTGGCCCCAGGACAGGCCTCCCTGACCCCGAGCGGCTGGGAGCGGCGGTGCTGGGTGAGGGCGGCCGGCCGGTTCTCTGGAGGCCGCGTTGTCTGCACGTGGGGGCAGGGGGGCAGCCCAGGCTCCAGCCCCTCCTGAGTGGCCCTCCAGCTCTGTCCTTGCTCCTCTGCAGGGGGCAGGGTTAGGGGCAGCCAGTGGCCCTGGAGGGACAGAGGACTCAGCCTCGATGAACAGAAACCCTGAGAGGAGGAAGCACCAATCTTCCCACCAACCGCCTGGGCCTGCTGGCTGGAGCTGCCAGTGCCAGGAGGGGGCTTTGACCTGAGCCTTTGCCAGGGCCTGGATGCCCGTGGGCTGGAGCCGTCCTCACCTCGACCCCCAGGCCGTGCACAGGCGCCTGGAGAGGCTGGGGGCCAGGGGGCCGGGGCTGGTGTCAGGGAGGTGACCCCCTGCAGGAGCCTTGCCCTTGGGCTGGCCGCCTGGGCTCCAGCTGCGGGAAGGTGAGCCTGCGGGCTCTGGTCTGTGGGCAGCAGCTGTTCCCGCTGGTTCTCTGGTCAGACCCGCTGTGACCACCCTGCAGCACCTAAAACTGGGCCAGCGGCTGTGCTTTGTCTGGGGGGAAGGATGCCTCGCAGGAAGGTGCCCCCCGCCCCGGAGTCCCCCGTCAGAGCAGGAGGGCTGAGGCCCAGGGAGGATGGTCCTGCAGGGGGGAGGCTGGCGGACCCCCCTCCGGGTGGAGGAAGGCTTCGCTTCTCCAGGGACAGGGGACCCCGGCCTCCGCGCCCAGGGCGGGGGGGGGGGGGGGAGAGCCCCGCGGGCAGCGGGCAGAAGGGCGTTGCGCGCTGGAGGGAAGCCGCCCGAGGGGTTGGGACCTGGGACTGACGCGCCGCCGGTGGGGGACGCCCCGGTGCGGGCGGCAGAGCCCGGGGCCTGGACCCTGGGAGAACGGGCAGGGCAGCGGCAGGCCCGGGTGCAGCGGGCCGCGGTCGCGGGGACCCGGCCGTGAGATGCCGGAGGTCGGACCGCGGAACAGCCCCCCCCCCCACGCCCGGAGGGGGCGCCCCACACGCGGTGGGCGTGGCTCTGTGCGGTGGGCGTGGCTTGACTGGTGGGCGCGGAGGGGGCCTGGGCGGGGCCGGGAACTTGCTTGACCCCATTGGCGGGAGTGACGGAGCGGGGCCTAACGGACGGGGCGGGGCTAACGGATGAGGCGGGGCCTAGCGAGCAGAGGGACCCGCTGTGCCTCGCTTCCCGGCCTCAGGTCCGTTTCCCTGACCCGGAGCGGCGGGCCCGCCAGCCTCCCCGCTGCAGGGCGGTCCCCCGTGGGCCTGACGCCCATCCTGCTCCGAGGGGGACCCCTGGGGACAGGGCGTCCTGGGGAGGTCCTGTGGCTCCTCCTGGGGACACCACCCCGCGGGCCGCCTCCTGGCGTCAGGGCGCTGCTGTTGGGGCAGAGAAGGGGCGCGGGTGAGGGGTGGGAGGACCCAGCTGTCCCGTGCCCAGGAGCAGGCGTGGCCGGCCCCACTCCCCCGGCTCCGCCCCGCTGGCTGCAGGAGGGTCCGCCCTGAGGCACCCTGAGCGCCTGCCCCTGGGAAACCTTGACAGAACGAGGTGCGGGGCTCACTCCCGGGTCAGGGCCCTGCTTCCCCTTCCGCCTGAAGAGCAGGGATCACCTGGGCTCTCTCCACCGGCGGCCTGAGATGATGGGGACCTTGGGGCCAGGGTGTTCTGGTCCAGGGCTCCTGTTCCCCAAATGAACTTGTCCTGGGTCAGGGCTCATCCCTCTGGGAAGGAAGGACACTCTCCCCCTCCCCCACAAAGCCTTTCTCTTTGTTACCCCCAGCTTGGGGCCAGGTGCAGGTAAGGTGCGGCTGCCCTGAGCCCACTTCACCCCAGGGCAGCGGGCAGGGGGGCAGGAGGGGATGGGCTCAGTCTCAGGGGCTCTTCCAGGTGAAAACACAGCCTTGTCACACACATGTGCTTTATTGAGCTCCATCGCAGACACGTATGCGTCGACACAGCCGGGAGTACATGACAGTCTCGGCTCCAGGCAGGTACCAGTGGCCTCTGTAACTTTAAGACATCAGTATTGCGGGGAAATGCTCGAAGTAGATCCAACGATATAGAAAATGAGGAAACTGACCAACGCAAGGAAGGCAAGGATCAGCGTACAGATGTTGAGGCACTTGGCAATGGAGGCAAAACTCTGGGCCCCAACCATGTCTCCCACCATCTTCCGGTCTCTAGACTGGGGGAAAAGAAATGGTGAGAGGTCTGGAGGGGTGCGGGATCCCTTACCACGACCCGCGTGGTTCAGGGCCCACTCAGAGTCCGGTTTCTGGAGAAGGTCCCACACTAAAAGGAAGAGGCTAGAAAATAGTTAATTTGGGAAAATGGGGGCCAGGCGGGAGGCCACCTCTTGGGGAGGACTACCTTCTCTGGCCTTTTACCATTCCTTTTTTTGAGATTCTGAGACAAAGACATCTCTTAGGTGGGAAATTCCAACAACAGGAAATCCACAAGAATTTACATATGATCAACAAATTCAAGTTGCCTCAACCACCCCATATCTCAACTAGAAGATGAGGTTGGCCAGCTCTTTTTACATTTTACTACCAGGAAACAATGTTTGGTTTCGGGTTAGCCAGCCCTTTTTACCTTTTACCACTATAGTGACTCAACCTTGACAACGAGTTAATAGCTCAGACCATTCAGAGCCATCATCAAGGTTGGCCAGCTCTCTTTACATATTATTACCAGTGACAATGTTGGGTTTGGTTCAGCAGAGGGGCCCTGAGGACAGCCAGGTGCTGTGACTCAAGCCCGCCCCACCCCTGGCTGCTCCCCACCCAGACCAGCCTCCTCCGCCTGCCCTCAGCCAGGTCAGAGACCCCCCTCCTGTTCCCTGGACCCTCAGCAGGCCAGGCCAGGCCAGGCCAGGGGGGCCTCCTCATAGCTCACCCTAACCCTAACCCTCACCCTCACCGTCAGCCTCACCGTGACCTGCACACACACATAGGTGCTCATACACCTGTGGTCCTCTGACCCCAAGGCCGTCTGGGCAGCAGAGCCAGGGAGCTCACACACACTCTCCGGGGAGACCCCGTGCACACACCCACCTTCACAGAGCAGGCGAACGCCAGGAAGCCCAAGCAGGGGTTGAGGAAGAGGGTGCTGAACAGGGACCAGACAACGTGGTCACGCACCACGGGGTCAGTCGGGACATCGTCCACGGTGGACATCATGGGCCCTGAGTGCTGGGGAGCCCCCAGGTTGGTCACCTCGGGCCCCTCCTTGGTCATCTCCATCTTTGGGGAGCTGGTGGGGTCCCGGGTGAAGAAGGTGGACGCGTCCTGAGGCAGAGACGGGAGCCGTGTGGGGGCCGCTGCTGGGGCCGCTCAGGCCCTTCCCTCTGTGATTTCTCAGAAGCGTCCGTTTCCTGCGTTTTCAACATTGGTGATGTGGCTGAAAGACCTAGGAGGGTGAAAGACACCCGTGACGTCAGGTGACATTAGAACAAATTCAGCTGAAACCGGTCTGGCTCAGTGGATAGAGCGTCAGCCTGCGGACTGAAAGGTCCCGGGTTCGATTCCGGTCAAGGGCATGTACCTTGGATGCGGGCACATCCCCAGTAAGGGGGTGTGCAGGAGGCAACTGATCGATGATTCTCTCTCATCGATGTTTCTAACTCTCTATCCCTCTCTTCCTCTCTGTGAAAAATCAATAAAATATATTAAAAAAAAAAAAAAAGAACAAATTGGGAGGAAATCCTACCATCTTCCTTGAGTCTCCTTTCTGTCACTCATCCCAGGGCCCTGTGGTCCCTGGTCCCCGCGCTCCAGCCCAGCGTGAGCCCGGCCCCGCAGCCCACCCTCACTTGGCACAGGCCTCTCCTCCGAGGCACAGGCTGTGGGTGGGGTGGGTGCCTCCTGTTTGGGCCTGGGCCCAGCAGCCCCAATTGCCTGTCCCAGGGACGTGAACAGGGACGTGGGCGCTGGATGCTGGAGGAGGCGGCTGGGTGGGAGAGGGAAGATGCTGGGCATTGGGCAGCAGCCTCCAGGTGCCCCGCCCTCCTCCCTCCCCCCTGCCCCCCATCACTTTGCAGAGGTGTGGAGGGTTACAGGCAGGGTGCGAGGTGGAGGTTGACCCCGGTCTTGGGGCCGGCCCCTTCTCAGAGAGCGGTCGGGCGCGGAGGAGCAGGACACCACTCTGACTAAAGGGCCAAGTTGTGCCGGTCGCCATCCACAGGCCTCACCTGAGTGGAGGCAGGTGTGAGTGGCCATGGCACAGGCCTGGCCTGGTCCTCAGGACCCCTGGCCTTCCCCCTGTCAGCCCAGCGGGTCAAGCCTGCAGACCAGCCCTAACCAGTTTGACTCAGTGGATAGAGCGTCGGCCTGCAGACTGAAGGATCCCAGGTTCGATTCCGGTCAAGGGCATGTACATTGGTTGTGGGCACATCCCCAGTAGGGAATGTGCAGGAGGCAGCTGATGGATGTTTCTCTGTCATCGGTGTTTCAAACTCTCTATCCCTCTCCCTTCCTCTCTGTAAAAAAAAAAAAAAAAAAAAAAAAATCAATAAAATACATATATATATTTTTTAAAAAGGCTGCAGACCAGCCTCCCGGGGCCCCTCGGCTCCCCGTGGCCCAGAGATCTGGCGTCCGTGCTGGGCCTCAGCTTCCAAGTTCTGGTCCTGAGAGCGCCTCCCCCAGGCCCTTCCGGTGCCAGCTGTGGCCGTTACCATGGGAAACGGTCCTATTGAAAGAGCGGGTGTGGCCCTACAGAGTAGGTAGCCAACGTGCACTGGCCGTCCGGGCATGGAGGGAGCCCTGCCTGGCGCCTGGTCTGGAGAGAGGGCAGGGGGTTGGGATGCACCTGCTACAAGTCCTGAGGGCTGCACAGGCCAGTGCAGAAGGGGATGGGGGGCCAGCCTGGCCCCCTGGCCGCCGGGCGCAGCTCAGCGGGTGCCCTGCCCCGGCTGATGAAGGGGGCGGGAGCACAGTGGCGGGTGGCGAGGCAGAGGCCGGGACCTGTTGGGATAACGATTCCTTTCCATGTGTGGAATGACGCCAGGTTATCATCCTCCACCACGTTTGTGACCCGTCAGCCTTCCTGTTCTTCTTTTTTAAAAGAATATATTTTATTGATTTTTACAGAGAGGAAGGGAGAGGGATAGAGAGTTAGAAACATCGATGAGAGAGAAACATCGATGAGTTATGTTAACGAAAAAAACCATTGAAACCTGTAAAGAATTTTTTAAAGAGTTTATTTGAGCCTTACTGTCGACAATTGCCGGGAAGCAGAACCTCAATGGATTAAGATAATGCTCCGAAGAATGGCGGGTTACATTTCTCTATTTATACACGAAATCAAAGGAGGGACATAGGTGGGTTACATGAAATTCATTGGTGATGGAATAAAGAGGCAGGAGAAAGCAAAGTGGTGGGAAAGTCCTGGGATTGGATAAAAAGTAAAATGATGGACTATACTCAGGTGAGTGCAGGAACAATTAACATGATAATGAAGGAATTCGAGGCATCTGTCCTGGCACCCACCACATTCGGTTGTTCCCCAAGAGCTCTGGAAAAAGGGAAGTTACAGACATCTCACAGATATGTTATCTTAGAGGCAAAAAGGCAAATGGGCTCAGTAAAAAGATCAAAGTTGATCTTTGTCTAGGAAAATATCTGGGACATGACTACCTACTATAATCTGTTAGATATTTAATTTTCAAACCATCTTTTGTGGTTATCTTAGGTCTCTGGGTTTGCAAGACTGCCACGCAGGCCTTCCCTGAGCTTGTCAGGTTAGCATGTGGCTTTTTTTTCTTTCACAGTTAGAAACATCGACCAGCTGCCTCCTGCACACTCCCTACCGGATGTGCCTGCAACCAAGGTACATGCCCTTGACCGGAATCGAACCTGGGACCTTTCAGTCCCCAGACCAACGCTCTATCCACTGAGCCACACTGGTCAGGGTCAGCCCTCTTTCCTCAAACATTATTTCTGTCCCTCAACTCTTGCCCATCCTCTCTGGGGACATTCACGCTGTGCGCAGCCCTGGCCCAAGGCTGAGTTAACTTCCCTTCGCCTTCTTTTCCTTGTGCCCCACAGGCCCCACAGGCTCTCTCTCTCTCTCTCTCTCTCTCTCTCTCTCTCTCTCTCTCTCTCTCTCACTGCTAAGCCCCCGGAGGGACGTGCTCATGGTTTTGGTCCTTTCCCCATCAGCCTGTGTTGATGACTCTGTGTTTGTGTTGGCACATCCATTGGGCGCTGTTCCCCCTCTCCCCCCACACTTTATCTAGTTTGTTTGATGTGGTTGACTCTGCTTCTTCAGAGGTATCTGGGAGAAGACTTCATCTTTTTCTTTTCTTTTCCTTTCTTTTCTTTTTTTTTTTTTTAATATATTTTATTGATTTTATACAGAAAGGAAGGGAGAGAGATAGAGAGTTAGAAACATCAATGAGAGAGAGTCATCGATCAGCTGCCTCTTGCACACCCCCTACTGGGGATATGCCCGCAACCAAGGTACATGCCCTTGACCAGAATCGAACCCGGGGCCCTTCAGTCCCCAAGCCGACACTCTATCCACTGAGCCAAACCGGTCCCGGCAGACTTCATCTTTTTCTAGTAAATGCGGGTATAGGCTTCCTCAGACACATCTCCAGCTGACCATGCTTCACCCCCCACCGCCACCGCCACCCTCCAACTCCCACCCCTCCCACCGGTGGGTTGCCCACAGCTTCCTGTTTTCTGTCCCGTTTCTCACAGCCCCTGGGGGGAACTGGCTTTGGAAACAATGAAACTCGGCCATGGGACCGGGCCAGCCCCCCAGAGGCACTGCCACCGCCCTGCCTCTTAGGTAACTGACTGCTTTGTCCTGCGTGGCATCAGGTGACCGTGTCGAAATCTGTGGTGGCGAACTAATGTTTGGACACAGATTACTTAAACAACTGAAACCTTACAGAAACCTTACTCTTCTTGGGGGGGGGCGGGGGGGGTCAGGGGGCATGTCGGGCGCGCCTGCAGCACAGAGGCGGGCTGCTGAGAAGCCGGAGCCTCCTGCTCCCGGAGCGGGGACACTGCCCGGCCCCACGTTCCTGAGCTCCTCCCCACGCGTGTGGCCACTCCGGGAGGAATTGACAGGACGCGCCGTTAGCCGCTCAGAAACATGCGTTTCGGTGACATTTACGGCTCTCTCCACGTTGTGCAACCACTGCTGTCCTAGAGTCAACTTTCCTTCCCCCAGAAAGCACCGAGAGCCATTAGGCAATCACCCCCACTTCCCTCTCCCCCGGCCCGGGGCCCACCCAGCTCTGTCTCCATGGAAGTGCCTCTTCTGGGTGGAGCTTGTGAAAGTGGTCATACCTTGGATGACCTTGAGTTTGTCTTCTTTTTCTTTCTTTTCTTTTTTTTATTAATATATTTTATTGTGTTGTGTTTTTGTTTTGTTTTTTATAGAGAGGAAGGGAGAGGGATAGAGAGCTAGAAACAACCATGAGAGAGAAACATCGATCAGCTGCCTCCTGCACACCAGCAGCTGGGGATGTACCTGCAACCAAGGTACATGCCCTTGACCGGAATCGAACCCGGGACCTTTCAGTCCGCAGGCCAACGCTCTATCCACTGAGCCACACCGGTTAGGCTTCTTCTTTTTCTTTGTAAAACGCTTTTGCGGGCCACCCACGGGCTAGTGCATCAGGACTTTGTCCCTTTTAGGGCTGAGTAACACCCTCCGGGTGTGTGCCAGAGGGTGAGGCGTTTGGCTCTCACCCATTACCAGGCACCGGGCTGTCGCCATGTCAGGGCCAGCTGCTGCCATGATCACAGTGCCCGAGTCGGTCCAGACATGCTTTCTCTTCCCGTCCCCCCGACACACACACACACCTGGGTGAGAGTTGCTGGGTCGCGTGGTTGCTTTGTTTGGAGGCGGGCGGCTGCCTCATTTCACATCCCGCCAGCCCTGTGGGGGGTTGGTTTCTCTCTCTTTCCGCACAAACACTTGTTATTTCCTGGCACTTTGGTGATGTCCATCCGAATGGCAGTGTCATATTGTCAATCAGAAGGCGCCTTCATCGATAAGCCAAATACGTTTGGAGTCCTGTCCATTTTGCTAGCGCTAGGGGGCCAGAGGAAATCTTGCTTCTCAATTCTGGGGTCCAATATGGTGGAAAACTCCCTTATTTATACATGGAGTGGCCAGATGATGATCTCTGAAGGCATAATCATCTGGCCACTCAGCGTATATCCTATATAATAAAAGGCTAATATGCAAATGGTCCCCTTGACCAGGAGTTCGACCAGCAGGCAGGCTAGCCAACCATCTATATCCCATCCCCCCTGGCCAGGCTGGCCAGACCCCACCCATGCACAAATTTGTGCACCGGACCTCTCCTATAAATATAGATAGATAGATAGATAGATAGATAGATAGATAGATATAGATATAGATATATACACTGAGTGGCCAGATTATTATGCATTCAGAGATCATCATAATCTGGCCACTCAGTGTATGTTTTTCAGCTCTTTGTTTTCCAAATTTGGAACAAGACTTGCGGACCTTCTGAGAAAAAGTCCCCTGTGCTGGGACAGGCTGTGACACCAGATCTCAAGGCCTGTCCTGGTGCCAGCACTGACAACTCTGTCTGGGCACAGTTTATGGCTTCTCTGGAATGGGAGCAGTCTTACTTTTCCCTATTATTTAAGCAAGCAAATGTTTACAGAAACCAGAATAGCATGGTTAAATTTTAAACAGCAGTTTTTATCCAAGATGGAGGTTACTATGCTTCAGTAGCTCCTTGTGGTTTGATCTGCATTTCTTAGTAATCATAATGGTGAATATCTTTTCAGATGCTTGTTGGTCATTTGTATGTCTTCCTTTTTAAAAATGTATATATTTTTTTCCATTGATTTCAGAGAGAGGAAGGAAGAGGGAGAGAGAGACAGAAACATTGATGATTAGCAATCTTCTTGGAGAATGTGATTCAGGTCCTTTGCCCTTAAAAATTGTCATCATTTTTGTTGTG
Source organism: Nyctalus aviator (assembly GCA_036971965.1). Taxonomy (NCBI): domain Eukaryota; kingdom Metazoa; phylum Chordata; class Mammalia; order Chiroptera; family Vespertilionidae; genus Nyctalus; species Nyctalus aviator. The sequence goes on along the minus strand of CM072929.1, from coordinate 6,108,945 downwards.
TGTGTGTGTGTGTGTGTGTGTGTGTGTGTGTGTGTTTTCTAATTCTTATCTGAGAATATTTCCCCTCATTGGTTTTAGAGAGAGTAGAAAGGAGGGAGGGAGAGAGAAGGAAAGAGAGAGGGAGAGAAACATCAACTGGTTGCCTACGAACTTGCCAGCCAGGTGTGGGGGTACGTGCCCTTGACTGGGAGCCGAATCAATGACCCTTTGGTGTGTGGACTGACGCTCTACCACTGAGCCACACCGGCCAGGGCTGCTGTAGCTTTTCAAAACCCCATGTGGACACCTGGGTGCATGTGCCCTTGACCAGAATCGAACCCGGGACCTTCAGTCCGCCGGCTGACTCTCTATCCACTGAGCCTAGCCAGCTAGCGCCGCACTGTGTATTTTAAAAGTTGCTAAAACAGTAGATTTTGTCGTTGTTGAAACTCACCTGAGGATATTTCTTTCCTGTTGATGTGGGAGAGACGCATAGATGGGTTGCCTCCTGCACATGCCCTGATCCAGGGCCTGGGATGTGTGTGCCCTTGACCTGAACGGAGCCTGCATTGCTTCGATGCCTGGGCTGATGCTCCAACCACTGAGAACACTGCCCGGGGCCGGCAGTAGGTCTTGAAAGCCCACATCACAGAAAAAAAGAACACCTGTTTGTAGCCATGTGTGGTGATCCGCACACATCTGCCCTAACTCCCTCCCCATTAGCCAGCTGCTACCCGTGTTTCCCCAAAAATAAGACATCCTCCAAAAATAAGACCTACTTACAGGTTTCCTTCTGAGTGAAATATAAGGCATCCCCCTGAAAATAAGGCCCCCCCTAGGCTAAACATGAGAGATTTGGCCCAATGATTCTGAAAGAAATGGAGTCATAAGAAATTCACCAGGAAATTCAGGAATTGGATTCTTATAATGATGTTCCAGAAGATGATGACATGATTGTCATTGAATAAATGAGTAAATTCTTGATACTGTAGGATTCACAGTTTGTCTGGTTTGTGTTGACAACTACCGTACTACTGTACCGTATACAGGTAATAAATTTCCTTTATTTTCATTTAACAATAAATGTGTACCGTATTCTTCTTCATGGAAAAAGAAGACATCCCCTGAAAATAAGACCTAGCGCATCTTTGGGAGCAAAAATTAATATAAGACACTGTCTTATTTTCGGGGAAACAGGGTATTATTTTTTTAAAGATATTATTATTTTTTTTTAAAATATATTTTATTGATTTTGCACAGAGAGGAAGGGAGAGAGACAGAGAGCCAGAAACATCGATGAGAGAGAGTCATCGATCAGCTGCCTCTTGCACACCCCCTACTGGGGATATGCCCGCAACCAAGGTACATGCCCCTGACCGGAATCGAACCCGGGTCCTTCAGTCCCCAAGCCGACGCTCTATCCATTGAGCCAAACCGGTCCCCGCTAAAAGATATTATTTTATTATTTTATTTTTTTAATTTTCATCTGAGGATATTTTTCATTGATTTTTAGAGAGAGTGGAAGAAAGAGGGAGAGAGAAATGTCGATGTGAGAGAAGCACGTTGATTGGTTGTGTCCTGCACTACCCCACCACCACCACCACCAGGTCTCAGGCCAGGGAGGAGCCTGCAACCCAGGTAGATGCCTTCAACCAGAATGGAACCTGGGTCTGCAGACTGATGCTCTATCCACTGAGCAACACTGGCTAGGGGGAGCCAGCTGCTATGACTGAATAGAAGGACAAAGATTTCATGGGGAAGGAGGCAAAGGAACAGGAATGGATATTATGGAGACGGAACTTTCGGACCGGAACCCGGATTCTTTGTCTGCCGGAATGGAAGAATGAATCCACAGACAGAGGGTGGCATAGCAAAGGTGGAGATTTATTGAAGAACAAGGACAGACTCCCACAGGGGGAGAGGGAAAGAGTCCCACAGAACGGACTCCCACGTGGGGAGGGCGAAAGGGTCCCGTTGAGTTCCCCTTCCCTGTGCCTTATAAAGGCTGCAGATCCTGGTGCCTTAATAGCACCTCTGATTGGTCACTATTCCAGCTGGTTACTATAGTAACTCGGGGACTGAAGATCTAACCTCACAGGGCACGTGTGAGCCCCCCCCCCCCCCGCCCCCTTATTGTTTTCCTGTTCCTTTGGGCTTTCTTCTTCTGAATGGAGGGCTTCCTTCCCTTTATTTTGTAAAGATAGACCTGCTGCTGCTCCCAGCTCCCGCATTTTATGGAAACACACCAGCTGTGGCTCTGCAACCCTGTGCTCCTCCACCGTCCCCTAATTTCCAAAATTTTCAAAATTCCCTAAACCTGTCCTATCTCACCGCTAACATTGCTGCTTCGTTATGGTTGCAGGTTACAGGCAATGGGGGCTGCGGGCGGCACAGGGCAGGAGCCTCTGGTCTCCAACCAGAGTGTATGTCTGTCTACCCAGGATGGCGGGCAGCTCTGGGATACGGAGAACGGACCACATTTCCAGTTAACTCTCTGGTTCCCGGCACACAACTCCTTTCTTCAGAAAACCATCAGGCCGTACAGAGCAGGATGGGTATTTCTCATAACCACAGCTGGTCCCCCTCTACTCTGCCTCCCTCCCGCCCTGGTAAGTCCTTAGGCCATATACCTGAGGAGGACACGGTGCCCTATGTCAATTATCTTGATTTAAAAACAGAAAGAGCCCTGGCTAGTTTGGCTCAGTGGATAGAGCATCAACCTGCGGACTGAGAGGTCCCAGGTTCGATTCCGATCAAGGGCATGTACCTTGGTCGCGGGCACATCCCCAGTGAGGAGTGTGCAGGAGGCAGCTGATTGATGTTTCTCTCTCATCGATGTTTCTAACTCTATCCCTCTCCAATTTTAAAAAATATATATTTTATTGATTTTTCACAGAGAGGAAGGGAGAGGGATAGAGAGCCAGAAACATGGATGAGAGAGAATCATCGACCAGCTGCCTCCTGCACACCCTCCACCAGGGATATGCCCGCAACCAAGGTACATGCCCTTGCCCGGAATCGAACCCCGGACCCCTCAGACCGCAGGCCGATGCTCTATCTCCTGAGCCACACCGGTTTCGGCTCCCTCTCCAATTTTTAAAAATTGATTTTAAAAATCAATAAAATATATTTAAAAAAAACAGAAAGGAATGGAAATAAAGAGAAATTTCCCAGCCTGGCTGGTGTGGCTCAGTGGATGAGCGTCGACCCATGAGCCCAGAGACTGAGGTTAATAGGTTGAAACTCAATCACTGAGTCACGCTGGCTGAGCAATAAGGTCCTTTTATTGGCCAGGCAATATTTGCACACATACCTATTGGGACTGAAGAAACCTGAATGACACGGGATAGCCTGTAGGTGAAGCACGGAAAGGGCAGGGAAGGTGTGCACACCTGTCACCAATAAAACAGTGGAAGAGTCTCTGGTCTGGCCAGAGAGACTAAGAGGGAGCGAAAGGGAGTGCCATTACCCTAGCTCCGTGGTTGGCAAACTGCGGCTCGCAAGCCACATGCGGCTCTTTGGCCCCTTGAGTGTGGCTCTTCCACAAAATACCACGGCCTGGGCGAGTCTATTTTGAAGAAGTGGTGTTAGAAGGAGTTTAAGTTTTAAAAAAATGTGGCTCTCCAAAGAAATTTCAATCGTTGTGCTGTTGATATTAGGCTCTGTGGACTAATGAGTTTGCCGACCACTGCCCTGGCTGGTGTGGCTCAGTGGATAGAACGCCGGCCTGCAAGACTGAAGGGTCCCAGGTTCAATTCTGGCCAAGGGCACATGCCCAGGTTGTGGGCTTGATCCCCAGAGGGGGACGTGCAGGTGGCGGTCTTGCAAACCCAGACCTAAAGCGACCACAAAGGACGGTCTGAAATGAAGCTTGAACTGGAAGCAGGTGTGGTGGGCAGTCACCTCCTAGGCCGGTGTCTTCCCTGACAAGGTCACCCTTCGCCTTAACTGACCCCGCCGGCCTTTTTGCATCTAGGATAACACACCCTTGAAATGTCTGGGTGACGTGTAACTTCCCTTTTTCTGGAGCCCCTGGGCCACAACCAAATGTGGGGGGCGCCAGGACTGAGACCACAGATTCCTTCATTATCATGCTAATTGTCCCTGCACCCCCCTAAGTAGGTGTAATAGCAATAAGGAAAAAAAAATACAATATTGAATAAGTATGAAAGTGTGGAATTGAAGTGTGATATCTGAAAGTATGCAATGGAATGTAAACAAACTGATAAGCACTCTTGAGCGGCCTGTGTGTAGAAAATAGATAAAGTGACCTGTACCCCGTATGTCAGACTGGATAGCAGGGCTCCTGGGACCCGCCCCTAAGACACACTGCGGACACCTCTGAGCACTGAAGACACATGCAAAGAGCAAGCTCCACAGGAGATCAGCGACACTCCCACTGCTCCTCCACAGAGGGTCCCTCTCCACTCCCCCTGCCTGCACCCCAAGGCTCTGCCCGAGCCCCGAGCCCCGAACATCCTCCGTGAGCCGTGTGCCTGTCAGTGCGGATCCCCGGGCGGCTGCCTAGGATTCTGGAACCCACAGGACTCTGGTGAATAAACCGTGAGTGATCCCTGCATTGCCCGTCTGTCTGCTGTGTGATTTATGCCCGGTGGATTATTATTATTTTTTTAAAATAAATTTTATTGATTTTGTACAAAGAGGAAGGGAGAGACATAGAGAGTTAGAAACATCGATGAGAGAGAGTCATCGATCAGCTGCCTCTTGCACACCCCCTACTGGGGATGTGCCCGCAACCAAGGTACATGTCCTTGACTGGAATCGAACCTGGGACCCTTCAGTCCCCAAGCCGACGCTCTATCCATTGAGCCAAACCGGTCCTGGCTCGGTGGATTATTGATGAAGTACCTCGGGTCGTATGTGTCAGATTTCTGGCTGAGGCCCCCTAGGCCCCCTGTGCATGCGTCCCCTGTGGAATTATTGGGACAGTATGTGTCCATCGTTTTAGTTTGTATCCAACCCCAGGGTCTCCACCGCCTCCCCCCGGCCTCTCTTTAGCTTTCTCCCTCCTCTCCAGTCTATCGTGTTACCCACCGCCCTCCCTCCTTTGACTGCCATGTATGAAGACAGGTGGGACCCGCCATTCTCCGGAGCATCATCTCAATTCGTCCTGGCATGTGTTTGACAGTTTGGCTCCAATAAACTCACACAAATTCTTTGCAGCTTTCAATGTTTTGGTTTTTGTGTTGTTGGTTGTTTTTTTAACATTAACTCAGGGGAAGGCTTAACCAATAAAAAAGAAGTGGAATCAGCACAGAGCTTCCTTGGCGGGTGGAGTGTGGGGTCTGTGTGAGGGCGGGGGGGGGGGGGTGGCTCCAGGCTGGGAAACACCCCCGGCCCCAGCAGCCTCCAGGAGAGGCCAAGACAAGACCAGGCTTGCATGCCAGGATGGCAGCCCTTCCCCGACCTCCCAGGGTTCCGGCATAACCTGACCTCCTAGCGACCAGCCAAATCACCAAATCACCGATGTACAAAATGCCCAGAAATGGATGTTTCTGAGAAATCACAACAGCCCCCCGCCCCCCCGGAGGGAGGGGCCTGAGCGGCCCCAGCAGCGGCACCCACACGGCTCCCGTCTCTGCCTCAGGACGCGTCCACCTTCTTCACCTGGGACCCCACCCGCTCCCCAAACCGGAGATGACCAAGGAGGGGCCCGAGGTCAACGTGGAGGCTCCCCAGGGCGAGAAGCCAAGCGGGAGGACAGTGATCAACATCCACGGCAGCGACCCCGCCGCCACCGAGACGGTGGTGCCCGACCACATCCTCTGTTCCCTGTTCAACACCCTCTTCTTCAACCCCTGCTGCCTGGGCTTCCTGGCCTTCGCCTACTCCGTGAAGGTGGGTGTGCGCCGGCCGGGGGGGGGGGGTGGGGGGGGAAGCTTCCGGAAAGCTGTGCGAGCCCCTACTGGCCTGCTGTCCCCCTGAGCGCTTTCTGTGCGGATGTGCTGGGGGTCAGCCTGGGGTCAGGCCGCGGCTCATCCAGTGAGGGTCCTGGTGTGGGGGGGCCCGCATGGAGGGTGGCCACCTGTCCCCACCCCTGGAGCTCTCCTTTCAACCCAAGTACAGGGCTCCGCCCTCCACACCTGCCCCTCAGGCCTCCCGTCTGGTCCAGAAAAAGGCAAAGTCCTCAAAGATGCTGAGCCTTGGGGGGCTGGGGAGGGGGGGCGGTGAGCGGCAGCAAAGGGGCCAGGACTGGGGGAGAGGAGCCCTGAGGTTCTGGGGAGGCTGAGCGGCTGTGAGGAGGCCCCCCTGGCCTGGCCTGCTCAGGCTCCAGGGAACAGGGAGGAGTCCCTGACCTGGCTGAGGGCAGGCGGAGGCTGGGCTGGGCTGGAGCAGCCAGGGGCGGGCCTGAGTCACAGCGCCTGGCTGTGCCCAGGGCCCCTCCAGACCCCTCACCATCTCTTCTCCCCCAGTCTAGGGACCGGAGGATGGTGGGAGACGTGACTGGGGCTCAGAGCTATGCGTCCATCGCCAACTGCCTCAACATCTGGGCCACGATCCTGGGCATCCTGATTACCGTCGGGTTCATCATTCTCCTGACTCGGAACCCAGCTCTCTTCAATGTGAGGATGTGGGCCCAGCAGAGTGGAGGGGCCGACTAGTCACTGACACGCAGGTGCCGCCGCGTCCTCCCCACCCTCACCCCGCCCGGGCACCCGCCCCTTCCTTCATCCTGCACCTGCTCACACACCTGTCAGCAGCTGAGCTCAATAAAGTGCACCTGTTCGTGACCACTCTGGCATTCCCTGGGCCAGGGCACTGCCCGGTCTCCAGCCCGCCCCTGAGACAGCCCCCCTTGCGGCTCGGAGGGGTCCTGGCACTTTCTCAGATGTCCCTGGTTTCTGGCCTCCAGCTGGGAGCAGCGGCTGGACCGGGGGCCTAGGAGGGGTCCCCTCCTCCCCAGTGTCTGACCCTGACCCAAGGGGCACTGGGCCAGACCAGCCTTGGCCCCAGGACAGGCCTCCCTGACCCCGAGCGGCTGGGAGCGGCGGTGCTGGGTGAGGGCGGCCGGCCGGTTCTCTGGGGGCCGCGGTGTTTGCACGTGGGGGCAGGGGTGCAGCCCAGGCTCCAGCCCCTCCTGAGCGGCCCTCCAGCTCTGTCCCTGCTCCTCTGCAGGGGGCAGGGTTAGGGGCAGCCAGTGGCCCTGGAGGGACAGGGGACTCAGCCTCGATGGACAGAAACCCTGAGAGGAAGCACCGATCCTCTCACCAAACCGCCCAGCCTCCTGGCTCTGGTTTGTGGTTCTCCTGTCAGACCCGCCGCCAGAGGGAGGGACCCCACACCCACTGTGACCACCTGCAGTTCCTAATCTTGGCCTAGCAGCTGTGCTTTGTCTCGGGGGTGTGGGGATGCCTGGCCGGAGGTGCCCCGCCCCGGGGTCCCCCGTCAGAGCAGGAGGGGCTGAGGTCCAGGGAAGATGGTCCAGCAGGGGGGAGGCGGGCGGGATGGTGTCCCAAGGCTGGATGCTGAAGGAGGGTGATGGGGCAGGGCCTGCACTCAGTTCTGGGAGGAGCGTTGTGGCTTCTGCTCCTCCCCCTTCCCCCCCAACTCCCCCTCCTGAGGGCTGTCCTGGCGCTGGCCCGCCCCACCAGGGCCGCAGGAGCCTTTGATGGCTGGGCTGCACCCAGGGCGCTCCACCCCTGCAGCCACAGCACCCCCACCCCCACAGGCCCCCACCCCACAGCCACAGGCCCCCACCCCCACAGCACCCCCCACCCTGCAGATACAGACCCCCAACCCACAGCCACAGCACCCTCACCCCCACAGACCCCCACCCGTAGCACCCCCACCCCTATAGCAACCCCACCCCCACAGACCCCCACCCCGCAGACACAGACCCCCACCCCACAGCCACAGACCCCCACCCCCACAGACCCCCACCCCACAGCCACAGACCCCCACCCCCGCAGCCACAACTCCCCCACCCCGACAGACCCCCACCCCACAGCCACAGCTCCCCCACCCCCACCCCCACAGACCCCCACCCCACAACCACAGACCCCCAACCCGCAGCCACAGCACCCCCACCCTCACCCCCCACAGCACCCCTACCCCCACAGACCCCCACCCCGCAGACACAGACCCCCACCCCACAGCCACAGACCCCCACCCCCACAGCACCCCCACCCCCACAGACCCCCCATCCCACAGCTCCCCCACCCCCACAGACCCCCCACCCCGCAGACACAGACTCCCACCCCACAGCCACAGACCCCCACCCCCACAGCACCCCCACGCCCGCAGCCACAGCACCCCCACCCCCACAGCACCCCCACGCCCGCAGCCACAGCACCCCCACCCCCACAGCACCCCCAAGCCCGCAGCCACAGCACCCCCACCCCCACAGCCCTCCACCCCACAGCTCCCCCATCCGCACCCTCCGCAGCTGGCCCCGCGGTTATCCGCGCAAGGGCCGCAGAGGGCCCTCGGGCGCTCTGTGCCCATCCGCGGGGCGGGCTGGGGTGGGCGGGCGGGCTCGGGGGGGGGGGGGCGGTCGGGCTGCCATTCGCCGGTATATTTGGCGGCGGCTGTGGCGGGGGGCGGCCGGGCTCCGGAGGGGCGGGCGGCCGGCCTGCCATTCGCCGGTATATTTGGCGGCCCGGCCGGTTCGGGCCGGGCGGCGGGTATAAGGGCCTGCGCCCCCGGAGCGGCCGCGGAGGAGGCGACGGCGCTGGAGCCCATGGACACCGCGTACCCCCGCGAGGAGCCCCGCGCCCCGACGCCCCGCAAGGCCGACGGCGCGGCGCACACGGCGGTGGCGCTGGGGGCGCCGGGGCCCCCGCCGCGGGACCACCTCCTCTGGTCGCTGTTCAGCACCCTCTACCTGAACCTGTGCTGCCTGGGCTTCCTGGCGCTGGCCTACTCCGTCAAGGTGGGCGCGAGGGTGCTCCTAGAGGAGGGGCGCCCCCACTGAGGGTGCTCCGGGGAGGGAGGGGTGTCCCCACCGAGGGTGCTGCTAGAGGAGGGGCGCCCCACCGAGGGTGCTCCGGAGAGGGACAGTGTCCTCACCGAGGGTGCTTCTTAGAGGGAGGGGCACCCCCACCCAGGGTGCTCCTGAGAGGGAGGGGTGTCCCCACTGAGGGTGCTCCCAGAGGAGGAGCACCCCACCGAGGGTGCTCTGGAGAGGGAGGGGTGTTCTCACCAAGGGTGCTCCTAGAGGAGGGGCACCCCACTCACTGAGGCTGCATCTGAGAGGGAGGGTGTCCTCACTGAGGGTGCTCCGGAGAGGGACAGTGTCCTCCCCGAGGGTGCTCCTGAGAGGGAGGGGCGCCCCCACCCAGGGTGCTCCTGAGAGGGAGGGGTGTCCTCAGGGGCGTCTGGCCCACTGGGAAGAGCAGAGGCGGTGGGGCTTTTCAGATACTGGGGTTCTCATGAGCAACCCCCCAGCGGACTCCCCACCGAGGGCCCTTGGGGACTTACGCTGGCCTGCGAGGTGGCAGCTGTCCCTTGCAGTCCCACCCTAGGCTGCGCCCCAGGTCCCAAGCCTCTGTCGAGTCCAGTTTGGGGCCGCGAAGGGAGCGGGTGCAGCTGGAGCCAGGTCCCTCAGCCACACGCCTCCATCCAGATTCCCGGTCCCCGCAGCCCTCCGAGGCGAGCCCAGGGCTGCCTGGGGTGGGGGACACAGGCCCCCCAGGCCCAGCGCACGTGGTGACCTGGCCTCGCGCTGTCCACAGGCCCGGGACCAGAAGGTGGCGGGGGACCTGGTGGAGGCCCGGCGTCTGGCCTCCAAGGCCAAGTGCTACAACATCCTGGCCGCCATGTGGGCCCTGGTGCCGCCCCTGCTGCTGCTGGCGCTCGTGGTGACCGGGGCGCTGCACCTGTCCCGGCTGGCCAAGGACTCGGCCGCCTTCTTCAGCACCAAGTTCGACGACTCGGACTACGACTGACAGGCTGGCCCTGTCCCTGTCCCGCCGGGGCTGGACCCTGACCTCCCGGAACCCCACTGCATAAGACCCACCCCCGGCTCCCGGCTGGGCTCCGAATGCTGACCCTGAAGACCCCCTGTTTGGACCCCAAAGCCTCACCCGAACCTGGACGGTCGCTGCTCCCCTAACCCCTGCCCCAGCCAGACCCTCCCTCCCCGCTCCCCGGGCTCAGCCTGCTCTCACAATTAAAAACGCCTTGTTCCAGAAGGGCCCCCGGCTGGTTCCCGGCTGGGGTGGAGGAGGGTGGGGGACACCCACCACCAGACCGCCTGGGTGGACCCAGCACTGAAGGGGGTCGGCCCGCTTGGAATGTCCTGCTGCGGGCTGTGGTCTCCGGCCATCCCCTGGGGCCCCGGCGGCTGCGGCTTCGGCTCCTTTTAGAATCCCGTCTGGGAAGGGAGCTTTCATCTGGGCTGCAGGGCCGGGCGCCGTGGTTTCGTGGCCTCTCTTCCGGAGCATGAGTGGTGGGTCTCCCCGGCTCCACGTGTGCCCACCCGGTCTGCGTGTGCGCGCGCACGCCTGTGCACGTGTCTGCGTGCACGGTGAGTGGGAGTCCCCGGCCAGGGAGAGCGCTCCTGCGCGCTCCTGTCTGAGGGTTGGGGGTGTGCCCGTCTCCTCCTCGGGCCACTGGGTCGGTCCCTTTAACTCTGAGAAATCTCAGGCCCCGCAGGTCGGCCGTATGGCTGGGCCCGGGACACAGGCGCACACAGGCATGGCCACACGCCCTCCACGCACAGTCTCCCTCATGCACACAGGGCCCTCCCCCCCCGCACTGTGCAGAGGGTGGACTTAGGGGGTGAGGATGCTCTCAGCGTCCTTGACGCCGGGCCCATGCCTTGTATTTCACCCGGAGCCAGCGGCTGGCAGACGGGGCCGGCTGGACACATGCACACACCCTGTGTGGCTGGGTGAGGTCCCCGGGGCCTTGCTGTGGCCGGGCCAATGACAGGGCAGGCTAATTGCAGGGCCTTAAGCACAGGGTGGCTGGGTTTTGAACCCCACCCAGGGTCCTTTCCGTCCCCAGGGAGCCCCCTTGGCCCATCCACCCTGCCTGGGCTGGCGGGAGGGGCCTGTTGAGCCACTGCCCTTGGAGTTCCCAACGTACTGCCTGCCCACACCCCGCTCCTCCCCCGACACCAACAGCTGGCCCAGCCATCCCCATGCGCCTGCAGAGACGGGTCCCTGACCCATGCCCACAGGCCCCAGCCCCGAGCTGGGCAGTGTGTGCTGCCCTGAGCCAGCCCCTGAGGCCGAGGGGCGCTGGCCGGGGCCTGGGGGTGGAGACAAAGCCTTGGCCTGTGCGTGCTGCGTGCTGGTCCCGCTTGGCCCGGATGGAGGCCGCCTGCCCGCCCTGAGCTCCAAGTTTGTCCCAAGACCGGACCGACCCGGCTGGATAGAGGCTGGGGCAGGGCTCAGCCGCTGGGGGGCCAGGTTCATGGCCCCGGGCGCACGGGATGGCTGAGGGTTGTGATGGGCGTGAAGGTTGCCCGCCCGCGCCCAGGTGCTGAGGACAGGGGTGCAGTCAAGCCAGGGGGCGTGAAGTCATGGGCACCCAGGCTGCGTCCTAGGCAGGCTGAAGGCCCCTGACCCAGTCAGGCCGCTGCCTACCAGGGGCCTGAGCCCAGCATGCGTGCCCGCCGCCCGAGTCCCTCGGAGGGCCGCCTGCTGTGGGCACAGGTGGCGGTGGGCAGGTGGTCACAGGCGCAGCCGCATCAGGCTCCAGCGGAGTGGTGCCCCGGGTGCCTGTGCCCCCCTGGCTCCAGGGCTGCTGCCCCGGGACAGTCCCTGCGGCTTTAGGACATGCCGGGCCCCTGGGGGGGAAGGAGAGCCACCAAGGACTCACCATAGGGAGAGGCCCTGACACGTGTGCTGGCTACAATTTGGCCTCCTCCCTCGGAGGCCACTACGACCCACATGCTGCCCCACAGCCACACAGCGTCAGGCCTGGGACTCCCCCCCCCCAGGCCTCCACCCACCTGGCATCCCCTCTGTCCGTCCGTCCGTCACAGCCCATCTGCCCGGTGTCTGCTCCTTGGAGAACCTGGACCACCTCTGTCCAGAACACACTTGGCCAGAGCGAGGAGGGGGCGCCGCCCACTCGCTCAAAGGGAGCAAGTTACCGGCCGGAACTCTATCCAGCAGGCGCCCTGACTTCAGAGGAGCCTCAGCTCCACAGCCGGGCCTGCCGTCGGTGCCCCCCCTCCCCCCACCTCAACTCCCGGCACCCACAGGCAGGGCCCTCGCCAAGTTTCCCCGCGGACCCCGCCTCGCCTCATGGGGAGACCCGGGGACCCGGGGTGACGTGCCAGCCGCGAGGCTGTGGCCCCCGCAGACGCCGGGCGGGGCCTCCAGCCCAGAGCAGCCTGCCCCGCACAGGCAGGCCCAGGGCCTTGGCCTAGAACCTGTGCCCCAGGCCCGGTCCTTCCTGCTGGTCAGAGAGAGGACACGGGGTCTTGCTCTGCACTCCACTTGAAGACACGGGATGGACGGGGCTGTCCAACCTGACTGAAGTGGCCCCGAGGCTGGGGCGCCAGGGACGGAGGACGCTGAGTTCCCGGGACAGCCCGGAGCACCGGGACCCAGCCGTGACGGAGAGTTCTTGGTGGTGAAGCTCCGGCTGAGGCAGAGTAACTCCAATTCCGCAGGCCGAGCCCGCCCCATCCCCGCTGCCCTCCACGCCGGGCCCGCCCGCCTCGGCCTCCCAGCGGAGCCGCCTGTCCGTCCCACCGCTCCCTGGCAAGTGGCTCGGGCACAGCAGGTGCAGGGGTCAGCCTCAGGGGCAGGAGCAGGCATGCTGGTGTGGGAGGCGGTGGGCACGGGCTGGGCAGGGAAGGGGTCGGGCTAGAGGCAGCCTTGAACTTCAGGCCAAAGAAGCCAGACCTTCCCTGGAGCCCCTGAGCCTGGCTGGCAGGTGGAGGTTGGGAGGAGGCAGATGGGTGACGGGAGGAGCGGGAGCAGCCAGCCGCCCTCCCCCCCCATAGGGAGTGCCAGAGGGAAGGTCCTGAGAGGTCCCTAAAGCCAGGACAGCACCCGGTGAGGGGCTCCGGGTCTGGGGTCCACAGGTGTCCAGGGGGGTGCCGTGGGCTCCAATGTCCTCAGCAGTTTCTCCCAGGGCATTCTGGGAGCAGCACTTGCTGCCCCGGCTCCTCCAAGGGTGACCTTTGTATCCGGCCCGCAGAGCGGGCAAAGCAGACCTTGTGTCCTGCAGGGACAGGGGCCACTCTGAGGGGGCGGGCACACGTGGGGCCAGCCGGGTGGCCACTGGCCTGGGGCCCCCGGGTGGGTCTGGGGGTAGCAGCCTACCTGGGTGCAGGGGGAGCCGGGTTTGGGACGGCCACAGCTCCACCTCCAGCGGGGGCGCCCCGGGCCCGGCCGGGGGCCTGACCTCCACCGTCACCGAGCCCTCGGAGAAGGAGAAGTCAAGCTTGTGCCCCAGGTAGCAGATGCCGGAGACACACGCTCCAGAGACCCCCGCCGGACATATGGGGTCAAAGGTCACGCCGGCCGGGGTGATCCTGCAGAAGGGGAGGCTCTGTAAGGGGGGCTGGCAGGGGCGGCGACCTCCGTCTGCCGGTCACCCCACTCACCGGAACCCCGTGACCCCGAAGAGAGCCGCCTGCAGGAAGCCCCCCATGCCCGTCAGGAAGTTCACGGCGCCGGACCCGTCGGCGTTCTCCGTCCACACCTGCAGGGGCGAGGCCGTCAGTGCCGGGAAGCCCGGGCACAGCCTCCTCGCCCCCCAGGCTGCTGCCCCTGCTCCTGGGAGGTCGGGTGGCCATCACAGCGCTGTGACCCCAGGAACGGGCTCCCACTCCCACCACCCGGCCCGCCCAGGATCGGGGTGGCCAGGGGACGGGGGAGCGGGGCCCAGGCTGGCCTTGAAGGGCTCGGTGATGTTGGCGAAGCTCCTGCCCAGGAGGTCCGCTGCCCGCCGGGCGTCCTTCAGCTCCATCCAGCCCACGGCAAACATGCTCTGGGGGCAGAGGGCAGAGGGCACGCTGGCGTGAGGTCCACGGCATGGGGACGGGAGACAGGCCCGGGGGGCAGGGCTGGGGCTGCCGGGGGAACCACCGCTCTTACCCACGTCATGGCCGGGCCCTGGGGGGACGTCACAGCCTCGTAAACTTCCAGGTTTCTCCTGCGAACTTGAGGGCTCAGGGAGAAGGGGACGGGGTACCCCAGGAGCACAACATCTGCCTGCTTCACCTCCTCTCCTGGGGGGGGGGAGGGCAGGGGCTGCTGAGGGGGGAAGGAGGACAGGGACCCTATGTCGGGAAGGGGGCGTTGGGGGGCAGAGGGGCCCTGAGTCCACTCACCAAGCTCATACCCGTCAAACTCGGGGTGGAAGTTCCGCTTCACGTCAAAGGGCACCTTGATCTTGTCAGCCACGGCCAGCCACCGGCTGGGGACGGGCCGAGCCAGGTCCCGGGCCAGGGCAGCGGCAAAGCGCAGGCTAGGGCAGAGGCGGGGGCTGCAGCTCTGGCACTCGGTGCCCCCGTCCCCCCGTACGCTGGGCTGGGCTGGGCTGGGGCTTGGGTCTGACCTGTTCTGGACCAGGACGTTGGTGTACACGGAGTTGTTGACCCCAGAGTGGTACTCGTCGGGGGGCATGACTCCTGGGCACAAAGGCACGATGGTGCTTAGTGCAGCGTCTCAGACCTGCCCGCTGCACTGGCCAGTGTGGGCTGCAACGCCAGGTTACCCTGACCTGTCCCTGACCCGACCCTACTCTGAACCAAAAAACATCCACCAGCTCATTACCATCCATACCCTCATGACCACCCTCCCCCATGACCACCCTCCCCCATGACCACCCTCCCCCATGACCACCCTCCCCCATGACCACCCTCCTCCATGACCACCCTCCCCCATGACCACCCTCCTCCATGACCAACCTCCCCCATGATCACCCTCCCCCATGACCACCCTCCCCATTACCACCCTCCCCCATGATCACCCTCCCCCATGACCACCCTCCCCCATGATCACCCTCCCCCATGACCACCCTCCTCCATGACCAACCTCCTCCATGACCAACCTCCCCCATGATCACCCTCCCCCATGACCACCCTCCCCCATGACCACCGTCCCCCATGACCACCCTCCCCCATGACCACCCTCCCCCATGACCACCCTCCCCCATGACCACCCTCCTCCATGACCAACCTCCCCCATGATCACCCTCCCCCCTGACCACCCTCCCCATTACCACCCTCCCCTATGACCACCCTTCCCCATGACCACCCTCCCCCACGCCGCACCCTTCAGGTGGCACTCCTCCTCTGTAGGGCTCCACTCCACGCGGCTGCACCAGAACTCAGCCACGGCACTGACCACGTCCCAGCCGCCACCCTCTTGGAAGAGCTGCAGGTCCTGGGGGAGGGAGGGTGTGGAACAGGCCCCGGCACCCTCCATTCCAGTTCTCATGGGCCTGCAGGTCCCGCCACTGCCCACCCTCCCCAGCACCCAGAGTGACTGCCCAGCACCCAGAGCGACTGTCCAGCACCCAAAGCGACTGCCCAGCACCCAGAGCGGATGCCCAGCACCCAGAGCGACTGCCCAGCACCCAGAGCGGATGCCCAGCACCCAAAGTGACTGCCCAGCACCCAGAGCGGATGCCCAGCACCCAAAGCGACTGCCCAGCACCTAGAGCGGATGCCCAGCACCCAGAGCAGATGCCTAGCACCCAGAGCGACTGCCCAGCACCCAGGAATGAATGCCCAGCACACAGAGCGAATGCCCAGCACCCAGAGCAACTACCCAGCATTCAGAGCGGATGCCCAGCACCCAGAGCAACTACCCAGCACACAGAGCGAATGCCCAGCACCCAGAGTGGATGCCCAGCACCCAGGAATGAATGCCCAGCACTCAGAGCGGATGCCCAGCACCCAAAGCGGATGCCCAGCACCCACAGCGAATGCCCAGCACCCAGAGCGGATGCCCAGCACCCAGAGCGGATGCCCAGCACCCAGGAATGAATGCCCAGCACCCAGAGCGGATGCCCAGCACCCAGGAATGAATGCCCAGCACACAGAGCGAATGCCCAGCACCCAGAGTGGATGCCCAGCACCCAGGAATGAATGCCCAGCACTCAGAGCGGATGCCCAGCACCCAAAGCGGATGCCCAGCACCCACAGCGAATGCCCAGCACCCAGAGCGGATGCCCAGCACCGAGAGTGGATGCCCAGCACCCAAAGCGGATGCCCAGCACCCAGAGCGGATGCCCAGCACCCAGAGTGGATGCCCAGCACCCAGGAGTGAATGCGTGGCTCCCAGGTGCCTGGACTGGCTCTAGGCAGGAAGTCCCGGCTGAGGCGGAGCTACAGGAGGAGTGGCCAGACCTAGTGGGCAGACGCCCACCTCACCTGGGCGCCTCCTCACCTGTGCACCGCCTCACCTGGGCGCCCCTCACCTGGGCGCCCCTGACCTGGGCGCGCCTCACCTGGGTGCTGTGGTAGTACAGCTGGAAGGCCAGCACCACGGCCCCGTTGATGTGGATTTCCTGGGTCCCGTAGATGTCCTCAGGGCAGACCTCCAGCCCGGAGCCTGCGCTCTCCCAGGCGAACTTGGCTCCCTGAGTGGGGAGGGGTTGTGCAGGCCGGATTCCTCATCAGGGGGCTCGGGAGGAGCTCACATTTCCCCATACACTCAGCCTACAGCCACAGAGGGCACGGGGGGCACCAACTTCCCGGTGCAACTTCCTGGGTGCCACTGTATTGCCCCCTCATCACCCCTTCATCTTCCCTTCCCTCCCAGGCCAGTTCCCATTGTGGCTACCCGGCACAGGGCAGTGAGGGGACTCGCTGGGGCAGCCAGGCTGTTCCCATGGGTACAATACAGCTGGCAATGATCCCCTGTAAGAACCCCACATGCTCTCCCCCCTAACCCTCAGGGGTCTGGCAACTTCAGCCCTCCAGGCGGCCCTGCGGGGTGGGCACTGGGCCTCCCTCCCTCACCTGGTAGCCCAGGTTCCGGGCGTTGTCCAGGGCCCCACCTAGCGTCCGGATGCGGTACTGCAGGAGCGCCCTGGCGGCCTGGGGCTGGAGCAGGAGGACGTTCGGGAACATCCAGAGATCCTGGGAGCACAGAGTGGGGGGGCTCGCGCTCGTGCTCGCGCACCCTGTACTCCCCCTTCCTGCCCTGGGGGGCTCAGGGGCAGCACAGCTCCTTGTTGTGGGGCCTGTCCCGGGCCCCCTTAGCCTGCCTGCCACACGTCCCCAATTCCAGCTCACACCCTCGGGTCCCTGGCCCAGCGCTTCCCCGCCCTGGGGGCACCTGGGTCTGGCCTGGGGCTCAGCCAGGATCAAGTGTGGGCAGCTATAGGGGAGCCGGCTCCGGTGCTCATTGGCTGCCTGACCCGGAGGGTGAAGAAGACTCAAACCCCGCCCCTCGGGCTCCCATGCCCGCTGGTCCCCAAGTCCCAGCTCTCCTGGCTCAGCTCCTGCCCAGCCTCACCATCCCCCGTGTGCGCCTCCCCCACCCTCCACCCCCGTTTCCTTAGCAGCTACACAGGTCTCTCCAGAACCCATATTTGTCTCAGTCACACCCCAATGAACAGGTCTTCCCGGCGCCTGCAGCCCCCCTACAACTGCTCTCCCTGCCTCGTGAGCCCTGCCCCTGCAAGGCCGTGCCCTGGGCCCAGGGACCCTCTGCCCGTGTGCCACCCCGCGTGCAGGTGCGTGCTGGGGCGGAGGGCGCACACCTGGTCCCAGAACACGTGGCCCCAGTAGCATTCCTCGCGGCTGCCGTTGGAGAGGCCCCCGGGGCTGAGTCCGTGGCAGACGTGTCCTGGGGCCCCGGGTTCGGGCAGGGCGCTGAGCAGGTAGTAGAGGGCACCGCGCAGGGCCTGGCGCAGCGGCAGGGGCCCCTCCACCTCCAGGCCGCAGCCTTCCCAGAGCTGCGCCCAGGCCTGGGCGTGGGTGGGGTACAGCGCCCCCCTGGCCTGCAGCTCTAGGGCCTCGGAAAGGCAGGCCCGGGCCTCCTCCTGGCTGCCGCCCACCACGGTCAGGAACTCCCAGGTCCTGCTCTGCTCGCCCTCCCCCAGGGTCAGGGCGGGGGGCACGGGTGTCCACAGCATGTGCACCTCCTGCGGCGCGCCCCCAGGCTGCTCGGGGGTGAGCGTGTGGCCGAACAGGTACCTGTGAGAGCACGGCTGTCTCAGGGGGGGCCTCCTCGGGGCCTCCCAGCTGCCCCCCGCCCCCCTCCTCACCGGGCTCCCTGGAAGTCAGGCCCCAGATGCAGGTCCAAGTCCGGGCTCTCCGGGGAGAAGGCAGAGCGCAGCGGCACGGTGACAGGCTGGCTGCCCGGGGCCCGGCGGGCAATGGCCACGCTGCAGGCCAGCACGTGCGGCAGCCGGCGGTGGGCGTAGAGGCGCTGGGAGGCCCGGAAGCGGGCGCCCTCCAGGGTGTGCAGAAAGGAGCCTGCCAGGCGGGGAGGGAAGGCCGTCACACCACCCCGCAAGGGGCAGCCGGCCGGTTACAGAGCTGCTGGCCTCTCTGCCTTGGGACTGAGCCCCCCTCCGTGAGGTGAGCCCCCCGGGAGCCCCACTGCCTGTGGAGGAAGCGCCGGCTGCCCTGGCCCCCCGCCCCCCTGCCAGGGCAGGACCCTCACCCTCTGCCAAGCTTTCAAGGCAACCTCTGGGCACCTTTCTTTGAGCTGGGCACCCTGAGTCAGGAGATGCCAGGATAGTATTGCGAGGACCCCCCCCCCTCCCGCCACTAACCGGAACACGGGGTGGGGGCAGGCAGTGGCTACCTGTGTTGGTGTCCAGGACAAAGGTCGTGGTCAGCTGCTCTTCGGTGCCCGCGGGGGCCTCCAGCTGGACGCCGAGGGGACTGGGCAGGATGGCTCGGTGCGTGTCCCCCAGCGCCCCGTTGTACACGCCACTCACGTGCAGCGTGTCATGATACACACGTGTGCCCAAGTATGCGTTGGTCACGGTGGCCCAGAGCCGGGGGTCGCTGGGCAGGGAGTGGGCGGTGAATATGGTGGGGTCTTTGCCGGCGTCCGCCATGGAAAGCCTTGCTCAACGGAGGGGTCTGGAAAAGGGGGTGGGGTCAGGGGACCCCCAGTTGGTTGGGTCTCCCTCTTTTGATGCTATTGACCCCAAAGCCCCTGCCCTTGGGACGTGGCTGGTGTCCCCCAATGTGGGTCCACTGGGCAGCCCTGGCTCCCAGATCCCCCACTTCGGAGCCCTCAGCCCCTCATATTGATCTCCAGGGACCAAGGGAGTTCCCACGCCCCCCCTTCCGACCTCCGTCCTGAGCCTCGGGCTCTCTGGACGCTGCACCCAGCACCGGCCCTGTGGGTGGAAGTGAGAACTCTCCCCGAGGAAGCCGCCTGGGGGCGGGGTGGGCGTGGGGGCAGTGCCGGGTGCTGGGGGGCTGTGCGGGCGAGAGGCCGGGCCACCTGGGAGAGGGCAGCCGTCTGGGCTCACCGCTGCCCGCCGGGGCCTCCAGCTGCAGCTCGGCCGAGGGAAAAGGAGCCGGACGCCTTGCAGCCGGAAGGCCCTCGGTCCCCGCCCTCGGGGCGGCGCAGGGCGGGCGGGTCGGGTTGGGAGGCTGGTCCCGCCCCCAGGGCGGTGCTGGGAGGGCGGGAAGGAGGCTGGGCAGACGGTGCTCGGTGCTGGGGCCCGGCGGGTCAGGCAGTAGTAGAACTACAGCCCCCATCCCGCCCCGAGCTGAGGAGCAGGGCCCTTGGCGTGCCCCCCCATGACTGCCCCGGCGGAGAGGTCCTGCAGAGGTGTCCTCTGCCCCGTCCCCTCTGCTCCTCAGCCTCTCCTCTCACCCTCCATCTCCCCCCAGCCCCCTGCCCCCGGGCCTGGGCCTGCTCCATCCTTGTCTCTCACGCCCTTGGCTGACTCAAATGTCTGACCCCCAGGCAGAGGCCCTCAGATCCACCCCCACCCCACCCCCCACCCCCGCAGCTGCTCTCCCTGTCGCTCCCTCGTCCAATGCTCAGGCCACCTGTGTCCGCACACCCACGCCCACCCTGGGCCCTGCTGGCTGCCTCCAGCCCTGCCCACTCTTGGCTCTCCGTCTGCCCTGACTCCTGGGCCAGCACACTCCCCGCTTCCTGCTTCTGCTCTGCCCTTCGGCCCTGCGAGGGGTGAGGTCAGCCTGTGCCTCTGCTCAGAAGCCCGCAGTGGTGTCCACCTGTCTGGGAGGACATGCTCCCAAGGTGCCCGCCCCCCTCCTCGCAGCCAGCCTGGCTCCTGCTGCTGCGACCTTCACTCTGAGCGCGCTCCCAGCTGGGCACTGCGTGCGGTGCCCCGCATGGTCTCTCCGCTGACACCTAATCCCAGATGTGGCAGTATTTGGAGGCGGGGCACTTAGAAGGTCATTAGGTCAAGAGCTATCATGAATGGGACAGCCCGGCCAGTGTGGCTCCGTGGTTAGCATCGACCCACGAACTAGGTCATCACAGTTCGATTCCCAGTCAGGGCACATGCCCGGGTGCGGGCTCGATCCCCAGGGTGGGGAGTGCAGGAGGCAGCTGATCGATGATTTTCTTTTATCATGGATGTTTCCATCTCCCTCTCCCTTCCTCTCTGAAATAAATATATATATATGTATATGTATATAGAATGGGACAAGTGCCCGTATGAGAGGCCAGAGGGCAGGCAAGGTCTCTCTACCAGGCAAGGACAGTGAGGACACAGCTGCCTGCAGCCAGAAACCAGACACCTTGGCCGGCCGGCCTCCAGAACCAGGGAATTAACTCCTGCTGTCCAAACCCACCAGGTGGTGGTATTTGGTCAGGGCAGCCCGAGCTGACCTGGCACCTCCCTGCCCGCCATGGGACACCTCTCTTTGGGATGTTGGGTGTTGGGGGGCTCAGTCAGGCTCCCAGGCCCCTTACAGGTTACAGGAACCCTCAGCTCCCTATGCCTGTCCCTGCTCTGCATCGCTCTCCTCCACAGCGTTTACCTGCCCGTCTACACTCCTGTCTGTCTGTCTGTCTGTCTTCCTGCCAGCGTGGCAGCTCCAGGAGGGCAGGGGTTTTTGTCTGCTTTGTGGAATGAATGACTGGATTGGAGTTGATTCTGGCCCTAGCTGGTTTGGCTCAATGGTTAGAGTGTCGGCCTGCAGATTAAAGGGTCCCGGGTTCAATTCTAGTCAGGGGCACATGCCTGGTTGCGGGCTCAACCTCAGTGAGGGGGTATGTGTGCAAGAGTCAGCCAATCAATGATTCTCTCTCATCACTGATCCTTCTCTCTCTCCCCTTCTCCCTTCCTCTCTGAAATCAATAAAAATATATTTTAGCCCTGGCTGGTTTGGCTCAGTGGATAGAGCTTTGGACTGCGGACTGGAGGGTCCCGAGTTCGATTCCAGTCAAGGGCGCGTGCTCAGGTTGCAGGCTAGATCCCCAGAAGGGGGCGTGCAGGTGGCAGCCGATCAATGATTCTCTCATCATTGATGTTTCTATCTCTTTCTTCCTCTTCCTTCCTCTCTGAAATATATATATATATATATATATATATATATATAATTTATTTTTATTTTTTTTTAAAGGAAGTTGATTTTGGAGTGGTACTTCCTCTGGAGTCAGCCCTCTACTGGGCGGAGTCTCAGGAGCTGGCATCTTGGGAGGGAGGGCTGCACACCGCTGGCCTGTCCATCCAGGGTCAGGCTGCTCCCTGAGCCTCAGTTTTCTCATCTTTGAAATGGGGACACGGCCTGGACAGGGAGTTAGGCGCCAAAGGAACGATGGCCAGGATGCCCGGCCGAGTGAAACAGAAACCAACGAACCAACGCAAAGGAGCATTTATTACCAGCAGGCCGGCTGCCCACCGCCACGCCGTCACCGCCACGGAGGCGGCCCCTGCCTCCTCCCCGCTGCCCTGGGCTCCGTCCCCAGACCCTAGACGGCGAGTTGATTTTGGAGTGGCACTTCCACAGGCTCAGCCACAGGCCTCAGGGATGGCTTCCCCTGATGCAAGACCTGCATTCGGGGGACGGGGGGAGGGAGGGCGACCCGCCCACCTCAGGTCAAGGGTCAGCCCCTGCCTGCACCTCGTTGGCCAGGGCAGCACGGCAGATGGAGGTGTCTCTGCACCAGCCACCAGGTGAAGGTCCGCACGTGGCAGGTACTCAGTTATGGGGGCTCAGCACCATTGTTGGGGGCGGGGCTGCGAAGGGGTGGCTGCAGGCTGGGAGAGGAAGTGAGCAGGGCCCAGTGGAGGTTAGGGCCCAGGGTGTGGGGGAAGGGCAGGTGCCGGGCCCTGTGGAGGACCACGGGGGGGCGGGGAGGGGGACATGCTGTCGGGGCCTCCCCCTGCCTGCCTGGCCCCCTCGGATGGGAGAGCTGCCCCTCGCTGAAGGGCGTCCTCCTGGCTGTGCCGCTCGCGGGGCCTACAAGGATGTGCTGAGTCCCTTGGGAGATTCAGGATGGCTGTCCAGCGCCGAGTGCGTGATGACCAGGCCTGGCCTTGCTGTCCTCACGGCCTGCAGCTCCTCCAGCGATTGCTCGCTCAGCTCCACGGAGGTCAGGCTGCACATGTGCACAGGACGAGTGGGGAGGTGGGTGGGAGGGAAGCAGCAATGAGGGGGGGCAGTGGGGGGCAGTGACTGGAGTGGGGGTGTGGGTGGGGACTGGCCTGGGCCGTGCTAGAGGTACACAGTGACAGAAGACAGCCCATCAGGGTTGCCAGAGGCTGGGGAAAGGGGGCGGGAGCTGGGGGCCAAGCCCTTGGGAAGCCCCAGGTACCCCCCCCCGCCCCCGCCCGGCTTCAGAGGCCTGTCCCCTGCACCCTCCGCCCCGCCCCCACCTGAGGGTCTGCAGGCGGCATCCGGGCTGCTGCAGGGCCGCACACAGGCCGGTCACCACGAGTGCTGGCAGCTGGCAGCCACTGAGATCCAACGTGGTCAGGGCGGGGCTGTGCTGGAGCAGGCCCACCAGGTACTGGAGGCCCTCCTGGAGGCCGGGCTGCTGCAGCCTGCGGGGAGGGGGCCTCAGGAGCAGCTGGGGGGCCCGTCCCCTCCCCTCGTCTGCCCAGACCCAGCCTCACCTGAGTGTCTGCACCCGGCTCCCGGGCCAGGCCAGGCCTTCGCTCAGCGCCCGCAGCCCCGCCTGGCTGAGCCTGTTGTGCAGGAGGCACAGCTCCGTCAGGGCAGGGGCCGCCTTCAGAGCCTGGGCCAGGTCGCGGCAGGCGGAGTCGGGGAGCTTGCAGCGGGACAGCCTGTGGTCCGGAGGCACACGTCACTCTCAGGCCCCTCGGCCGCTCGCTGCACCGGCTGTGCAGACTGCCTGCTCCCTGGGGCCGGGGTCAGCCGGAGAGGCATCGGCTGCACGGGCCCCTGCCTTTGTTACCAGATATGTCCCTGAGGGCATGACCCCGGGCGCATGCCTGGGCACAAGCCAGTCTTCCCCAGGACACTGTTGACCACGCATTTATGAGGAGCTCACACTGACCTCCCCCTGCACACACTGACCTCCCCCTGCACACTCAGGCCTCCCCCTGCACACTCAGACTTCCCCCTGCACACACTGACCTCCTCCTGCACACACTGACCTCCTCCTGCACACTCAGGCCTCCCCCTGCACACACTGACCTCCCCCTGCACACTCAGGCTTCCCCCTGCACACACTGACCTCCCCCTGCACACTCAGGCTTCCCCCTGCACACACTGACCTCCCCCTGCACACACTGACCTCCCCCTGCACACTCAGGCCTCCCCCTGCACACACTGACCTCCCCCTGCACACTCAGGCCTTCCCCTGCACACGCTGACCTCCCTCTGCACATGCAGGCCTCCCCCTGCACATGCTGACCTCCACGGAGTTGCCCCGGAGCTAGGGTGGCCGCAGTGTAGTTAGCCAGTCCCTGCGGCCAGGGGCGTGGCTTCTACTTCTTTGCCACGGAAACGCTGTGGCTCACACACTGCACTAAGCTGAGTGGCAGGACTGACAGGCCAGTGGGCTGGTCTCCTCCATGTCCTCCCACTCCATGCCCAGCTCCCACTGAACTGGCCAGCCCCCTTCCCAAGGAGCCCCTAAGCTGGGGGTGGGCCCCGGCATGGGACACCAGGGCCACCGGCTCTCAGCCCGTCCCCTCAGCCAGCCCAGACAGGGCCCCTCCGCTGCCCTCCCCTGGGCACCCTGCCCTGCGCCCCTCCCAGGCAGGGCTGGGGCCGGGCCACTCACGTCAGGCTGGTCAGACCACACTGCTGGTCGGTCATGGCCTCGCAGAGAGGGCGCAGTGAGGACGCCTGGGGTTTCCCCGCGGTGGCCTGAGAGCTGCGGGGAGAGAAAGGGAGCTGCCTGGCCGCAGTTCCTCCCTCCTGCCTGTGCCCCTCAGGTGTCACAGACACCTCTGTCCTCACCCCAAACCCAAGTGTGGCCTCCCGTGGCCCTCCACCGGGGCTCGCCAGCCCTGGGGCCATATCGCCGCATTCCCTGTGTGCCTGTCCTTGCATCTGCGAGGTGTCCCCAGCCCTGTCAGCGCCCTAACATTCGTCCTCAGAACACACGCTGAGCGCCCGGGTCAGGCACCGGGCTGGAGCCAAGGGCCAGGGCCAGCCTTGCCCTGGACAGCGGAGGGTCTGGCGAAGGAGGGGCCACGGACAGAGGTCAGGGCATGTGGTGGTCAGTGGGGCACTTCTGGGGCCCCGGGGTCGCAGGGCAGCTGGGGGAGTCTGGGCCGGCCTGCGGGGAGGCAGCCAGCAGTGTCCTGGGCCAAGGAAGAGCTGGTGCCAAGGCCCGGGCCGAAGGGGGCATGCCGTGTCCCAGACTCATTATGAGAAAGCATGGGTGCCCGTGGCTCAGTGGTTGAACATCGACCTATGAACCAGAAGGTCACAGTTCGACTCCCGGCCAGGGCACAGGCCCAGGCTGCAGGCTCCATCCCCAATGTGGGGCGTGATTCTCTCTCATCATTGATGTTTCTCTCTCTCTCTCTCTCTCTCTCTCTCTCTCTCTCTCTCTCTCTCTCTCTCCCTCACTCTCCCTTTCTCTTCCTCTCTGAAATCAATACAAATATATTTTTAAAAATCCAAAAAGCATGGGCGGTGTCTGGTCTAGAGCTACATGGCCATGCTCTGAGGTTTGCCTTGGCTGTGGATATGGATGTGGATTTGGGGGGGGGGGGGGGGGGGATGGGGGGCATGGAGAGGGCAGGGTGGGGGGAGGAGAAGGCGGGCACTGGAGGCTGCCCCACAAGGGGGTGGGCAGAACCAGCCCTGAAGCCCCGCCCCTGGTCTGGGGGCGGACGCCCAGGCGGGGCGCTCAGGTGCACAGGCCTGCCTGAATGGTGCCCACAGAGTGGGCCTGGGGGGAGGGGGGGCGGACACTCACGGGCTGCCGCTCAGGCTGTTCTGCAGCCGCTTTATCAGGCTTTTCTTCTTCTTCTTCTTCAGCGGGGCGGGCAGCGCGCAGCCCACCAGCCGCAGCGCCTGCCCGGCGGGGCAGCACCGCACGCAGTAGCTCAGCACGGCCAGGTCCATGTGGCTGAAGCTCCAGCGCTCCAGCGCCAGCTCGGGGAGGGCCCGCAGGGCCTGGCGCACGAAGGCGGCCTCCTGCGACTCGTGCAGGCAGTACAGCAGCTCCAGCTGGAAGTTGGCCTGCTTCTCTTCCTCCTCCTCCTCCTCCTCGTCTTCCCCCTCCACCTCCACCTTCGCCTCCGCCTCCGCCTCCGCCTCCGCCTCCGCCTCCGCCTCCGCCTCCGCCTCCATGGACCCCTCCGTGTCCTTCAGCTCCTGGGACTCCTCCGCCGCCGCCGGCGCCGCGGGAGCGCGCCCCTGGCCCTGGCACTGGTCCTGCACCCACCGCAGGACATCCTGCTTCACGCGCTCGGACACCACGCAGCCGAAGTGGCACTGGATGTCACGCACGCGCTCGGCGCTCAGCAGACCGAAGAGGAAGCGGGTGGTGAGCGGCAGGTTCCCGCGCAGGAGCTCCCCGACCCCGCCCGCCGGCGCCGCGGGCCCCGCCTCCTCCAGCAGGTAGGACAGCGCCGCGAAGAACTGCTGGAAGCTCTGGTCAATGAACTGGTAGGCCACCTCGGTCTGCAGCACGCCCGGGAGCTCCTTCTTGACGAGAAACAGCGTCTGGACTTTGGAGCCGCTCAGCTGCAGCCTCTCCAGGTCCCTCTCGGCGAACTGCGCCCTGCGTCCCAGCGCGCCCTCGCGGGCCAGGCGGCACAGCCGGCGCAGCTCGCCCTGCACCTGCGGCCGGTCGGCGGCGGGCCCCGAGCTCAGGAAGCTGACGACGAAGAGCAGGTACACGGATGTGGTGGTCTTGGAGGCGCGGGCCAGGTCCTGGCCCAGCTCCAGCTGCTGGCGCAGCACGGTGCACACGATCCAGCACACGAAGGGCACGAAGCAGAGCTCGAACAGCGTCTCGTTCTCCTTCACGAAGCGGTAGGCGCGCTCGGCCCGCCACTCGTCCTGGAAGAACTTGTAGAAGTACTTCTTCTTGTCCTTGTCCGAGAAGCCGCGCACCTCGGCGCACTGCGGGGAGCGCAGGCGGCCCTGCAGCCTGCCCGGCGCGGCGGGCCGTGAGGTCACCAGCAGGCGGGCCTGGGGCAGCAGCGCCTTGCTCAGGAGGCTGCCCAGCACCCGCGCGGCGCCGGCCGCCTCGAAGGGGTCCGTGATGCCGGCCGCCGCCTCGGCGGGGCCGGACGCCGCCGCCGGCAGCTCGTCCGCGCCGTCCAGGATGAAGAGTAGCCGCTCGGAGCTGGCGAGCATCTGCCGCACGGGGGCGCTGCGGTCCGGGCACTGCTCCAGCACCAGGTCGGCCAGGCTGCAGGCGCCCGGCCGCTCCAGCAGCTCCGCGCACGGCAGGAAGAAGGCGAAGTCCACCTGGCCGTGGTACAGCTTGCCCGCCGCCCAGTCGTACAGGATCTTCTTGGCCGCCATGGTCTTGCCGATACCCGCCGGGCCTTGCAGCACCACGGTCAGCGGCCGCTGGCCCTCCTCGTCGTGGCCGAACAGGCGGTTGAACGTGTGGGTGTCGGAGCGCCGGGCGCGCTCGGGCTCCGGCGCCTCCGCGGGCCCCAGGGCCTCGGGCGCCAGGGCGGCGCTCTCGGGCGCGATGAGCAGCTTGGTGAAGCGCTTGGTGATCTTCACCGAGCGGGCGTTGCGCTCCTTGACCTTGGCGTGCTGGCGCAGCACGTGCTCCCGGTACGTCTTCTTGTACTCTGGGGGTTGGGGGAGACAGGGAGGAGGATGGGGCGGCTGGGGCAGCTGACCCTCGGTGCCCACTGCTCTCCCCGCTCGGCTCAGGACTCAGTTTCCCCTGCTGTGCCTGCCCTCCCCCGGCCCTTGTCCTCCCAGACCCGCGCCTCCCCGGGCGGGCGCCGCTGCCCAACGTAGCCAGCTCAGGGCCTGCGCCCCCCACCGGAGACCTACCGGACACGGAGAGCAGCGCCGAGGAGCTGGGGCCGAGCCCTGAAAGGGAGAACTGCCGTGAGGCCCCGCGCACCTGCGTAGGGGTGGGGGTGGGGGGCGGGAAGGAGGGAAGAAGGAGGGGGAGAGAGAGGGCGCAGGGGATCGCGACCGCTCTCCAGCGCCCCGTTTCCCAGCCCCGGGTCGGTGAGTGGAGCTGGCCGGCAGGGGGCGCGCCAGGCCCTCCTGGGGTGGCGGGAAGGAAGACGGGAGGGGAGGGCAGGCAGGGACCGGGCGCCCCCCGCCCCCCACCCCTCCCCGCCGCGCTCACGCTGCAGCCGCTGCTCCTTGAGCTGCGCCGCCACGTCGCGGACGTCCGCCCTCTTGAGCGTCTTGCGCGCCACCTCCAGCGCGGGCTCCGGGCCGTAGAAGTGGGTCAGCTGCTCGGCCAGGTCCACCGCGTCCGCTTGCTCCAGCCGCCCCCACGGGATGCTGCGCCCGTCCTGCGGCGCGCCGCGCAGCTTGTGGCGGAAGCGCTTCAGCTGCTCCTGGCTCAGCTCCTCCAGCGCCGCCAGCAGCAGCTCCCGGGCGGCGGCCGCGCGGGCCTGCTCGCTGCGGGCAGGCAGGCGGCGGAGGTCAGGGTGCCCGCGATGAGCAGTGGCTCAGCCGTGCCCCATCCCCTTCGGTGGCTCCAGGCCCAGGCTCTGCCCGCAGGGGAGGCCTTCCCTCGGGGACCGGTGGAAGGCTCTGCCCCCAAGCGGCCCCAGGCTGTGCCCGCTGGTGAGGTGGGGCTGTCCAGGGCCGGTGGCAATGGGCGCCTGTGGCCCTGGCCCTCGGGGGTGCCTGCCCGCCCGCCTGCCTGGTGCCTTTCCCACACCTGGCCCAGGCAGGCCGCACTCCCCAGATGACGTGTCCAGGACGCCTGTGTCCCCCACCCCCTGCCTGGCCTCCCTCCCGGGGTCCCGGAGCAGAGCGGGCTTCAGCGGGGGCGGCTGGAGTCACCCCCTGGCCCCAACTGCGCTCCTGGGTTCCCACAGCACCATGTCCTCCCCAACCTGGACCCCCCCCCCACCCCATCTACTCCTGGACCCCTGAGCCAGGGGCGGTGGGGGAGGATGGGTTAGCAGCGGGCTCCCAGGTGGCAGGGCGAGCCCAGCACTCACCTGGAGCAGGAGGCCTCCGGCTCGGCCATGGCAAGGCGCCCCTGGGTCTAGAACTTGGAGAGTGACCGCTCTGCACGGGGACTGGAGCCAAGGCCTAGGGCGGTTGACCAGCCCCGTCCATGCCCAGACCCAGTGCTTTAGCTCAGCCCGTCCCGAGAGGCCCGGCTGCCAGCCACCAGCTCCCAAACTCAGTGCGTGGTCTCTAAGGGCTCTGCCTGCGACCTTTGGCTCTCTCTCCTTTATGTGGCTAAGGTTCCCTGAGGACCCGTGGGGTGTGGCCGTGGGGCCCAGCTGTGAGCAGGTGCCTGCAGAGCAGGTGGACTGCATGGAGGAGGTGGCTGAATTCCGAAGGCAGCGGCGAGGGAAGGCTTCCTAGGTGGAGGGAGACGAAGAGCATCATGTCCCAAGCCAGGCGGCCCGGGACCACAGCCTGCTCCGCCGCCCGGCCACTGGGCCACTTTGGACAAGTTCCTTAACCTCTCTGTGCCTCCTAGCCCTCCTCCGCGCAGGGGCGGGTGACGGCACACCAGGA